>CM023482.1:148203975-148736160 GCA_013339685.2 Hyalomma asiaticum
TAATTTCCCAAGGCTATAGACTTACATTTTTAAGAAAAATGGACCCCGTTCAAATAGAACGAAAATGGCCGGATTGCAACGATATCGTGTTTTACTCGATTTTCATTATTTCCCAAGGCTATAGACTTACCATTTTTAAGAAAAATGGGACCCCGTTCAAATAGAACGAAAATGGCCGGATTGCAACGATATCGTGTTTTACTCGATTTTCATTATTTCCCAAGGCTATAGACTTACCATTTTTAAGAAAAATGGGACCCCGTTCAATAGAACGAAAATGCCGGATTGCAACGATATCGTGTTTTACTCGATTTTCATTAATTTCCCAAGGCTATAGACTTACCATTTTTAGAAAAATGGGACCCCGTTCAATAGAACGAAAATGCCGGATTGCAACGATATCGTGTTTTACTCGATTTTCATTAATTTCCCAGGCTATAGACTTGCCATTTTAAGAAAAATGGGACCCCGTGCAAATAGAACGAAAATGGCCGAATTACAACGATATCGTGTTTTACTCGATTTTCATTAATTTCCCAAGGCTATAGACTTACCATTTTTAAGAAAAATGGGACCCCGTTCAAATAGAACGAAAATGGCCGGATTGCAACGATATCGTGTTTTACTCGATTTTCATTAATTTCCCAAGGCTATAGACTTACCATTTTAAGAAAAATGGGACCCCGTTCAAATAGAACGAAAATGGCCGGATTGCAACGATATCGTGTTTTACTCGATTTTCATTAATTTCCCAAGGCTATAGACTTACCATTTTTAAGAAAAATGGGACCCCGTTCAAATAGAACGTAAATGGTCCGATTGCAACGATATCGTGTTTTACTCGATTTTCATTAATTTCCCAAGGCTATAGACTTACCATTTTTAAGAAAAATGGGACCCCGTTCAAATAGAACGAAAATGGCCGGATTGCAACGATATCGTGTTTTACTCGATTTTCATTAATTTCCCAAGGCTATAGACTTACCATTTTTAAGAAAAATGGGACCCCGTTCAAATAGAACGAAAATGGCCGAATTGCAACGATATCGTGTTTTACTCGATTTTCATTAATTTCCCAAGGCTATAGACTTACCATTTTAAGAAAAATGGGACCCCGTTCAAATAGAACGAAAATGGCCGAATTACAACGATATCGTGTTTTACTCGATTTTCATTAATTTCCCAAGGCTATAGACTTGCCATTTTTAAGAAAAATGGGACCCCGTTCAAATCGAACGAGAATGGCCGATTGACAACGATGTCGTATTTTACTCGATTTTCATTAATTTCCCAAGGCCATTTTTAAGAAAAATGGGACCCCGTTCAAATAGAACGAAAATGGCCGAATTACAACGATATCGTGTTTACTCGATTTTCATTAATTTCCCAAGGCTATAGACTTACCATTTTAAGAAAAATGGGACCCCGTTCAAATAGAACGAAAATGGCCGAATTACAACGATATCGTGTTTTACTCGATTTTCATTAATTTCCCAAGGCTATAGACTTACCATTTTTAAGAAAAATGGGACCCCGTTCAAATAGAACGAAAATGGCCGGATTGCAACGATATCGTGTTTTACTCGATTTTCATTAATTTCCCAAGGCTATAGACTTACCATTTTTAAGAAAAATGGGACCCCGTTCAAATAGAACGAAAATGGCCGGATTGCAACGATATCGTGTTTTACTCGATTTTCATTAATTTCCCAAGGCTATAGACTTACCATTTTTAAGAAAAATGGGACCCCGTTCAAATAGAACGAAAATGGCCGGATTGCAACGATATCGTGTTTTACTCGATTTTCATTAATTTCCCAAGGCTATAGACTTACCATTTTTAAGAAAAATGGGACCCCGTTCAATAGAACGAAAATGGCCGGATTGCAACTATATCCTGTTTTACTCGATTTTCATTAATTTCCCAAGGCTATAGACTTACCATTTTTAAGAAAATGGGACCCCGTGCAAATAGAATGAAAATGGCCGAATTACAACGATATCGTATTTTACTCGATTTTCATTAATTTCCCAAGGCTATAGACTTACCATTTTAAGAAAAATGGGACCCCGTTCAAATAGAACTGAAAATGGCCGAATTACAACGATATCGTATTTTACTCGATTTTCATTAATTTCCCAAGGCTATAGACTTACCATTTTTAAGAAAAATGGGACCCCGTGCAAATAGAACGAAAATGGCCGAATTACAACGATATCGTATTTTACTCGATTTTCATTAATTTCCCAAGGCTATAGACTTACCATTTTTAAGAAAAATGGGACCCCGTACAAATAGAACGAAAATGGCCGAATTACAACGATATCGTATTTTACTCGATTTTCATTATTTCCCAAGGCTATAGACTTACCATTTTTAAGAAAAATGGACCCCGTTCAAATAGAACGAAAATGGCCGAATTACAACGATATCGTATTTTACTCGATTTTCATTAATTTCCCAAGGCTATAGACTTACCATTTTAAGAAAAATGGGACCCCGTGCAAATAGAACGAAAATGGCCGAATTACAACGATATCGTGTTTACTCGATTTTCATTAATTTCCCAAGGCTATAGACTTACCATTTTAAGAAAAATGGGACCCCGTTCAAATAGAACGAAAATGGCCGAATTACAACGATATCGTATTTTACTCGATTTTCATTAATTTCCCAAGGCTATAGACTTACCATTTTAAGAAAAATGGGACCCCGTGCAAATAGAACGAAAATGGCCGGATTGCAACGATATCGTGTTTTACTCGATTTTCATTAATTTCCCAAGGCTATAGACTTACCATTTTTAAGAAAAATGGGACCCCGTGCAAATAGAACGAAAATGGCCGGATTGCAACGATATCGTGTTTTACTCGATTTTCATTAATTTCCCAAGGCTATAGACTTACCATTTTTAAGAAAAATGGGACCCCGTTCAAATAGAACGAAAATGGCCGAATTACAACGATATCGTGTTTTACTCGATTTTCATTAATTTCCCAAGGCTATAGACTTACCATTTTTAAGAAAAATGGGACCCCGTTCAAATAGAACGAAAATGGCCGAATTACAACGATATCGTGTTTTACTCGATTTTCATTAATTTCCCAAGGCTATAGACTTACCATTTTAAGAAAAATGGGACCCCGTTCAAATAGAACGAAAATGGCCGAATTACAACGATATCGTGTTTTACTCGATTTTCATTAATTTCCCAAGGCTATAGACTTACCATTTTTAAGAAAAATGGGACCCCGTTCAAATAGAACGAAAATGGCCGAATTACAACGATATCGTGTTTTACTCGATTTTCATTAATTTCCCAAGGCTATAGACTTACCATTTTTAAGAAAAATGGGACCCCGTACAATAGAACGAAAATGGCCGAATTACAACGATATCGTATTTTACTCGATTTTCATTAATTTCCCAAGGCTATAGACTTACCATTTTTAAGAAAAATGGGACCCCGTTCAAATAGAATCGAAAATGGCCGAATTACAACGATATCGTATTTATTGCGGATTTCTGGTCGAGGCAAAATTTCACAAAAAACCGAAGACTATAGACTTACCTCCTGTGGTGCATTGGGCAAAATTTTTACCAACCGGCATAATTATTAGGATCCATTTTATTAGCCAGCGACACATGTAAATATGCTGAGGAATGATTGTCAAGGAGAGAAAAGGCTTTTAATGAGATTTCTGGCAACGACAAAATTACCTCCGTGGCCATTTTGGGCAAACTTATTAGCAACCATACTATTAATCTGGGACATACGTAATTGGTAGAACAATGATATTCAATGCTACGAAAGGCTTTTATTGCGATTTTTATGTAGAGACAATGTTTGCCACAAAACACGATTACGTCCGGGGGCCATTCAGGACAAAATTATTAGCAACCATATTATTAACCACGGACATGCGTTATAGGTCAGCGAATGATATTCAATGCAAGGAAAGGCTTTTATTGAGATTTCTGGCCGACACAAGATTGCCACAGGACAGAAGGCAAATGATGAGGGCAAATGAAGCCTTGACCTGGCAAATAAAGCCATTTTTGGGTCTCGACAAAAAGCAATGAATGCGTCCGCGTGATGGTCGTCTCACTCCTAACATAAATATCAACAACTATGTCGATTTACATCATGGGAACTTGCCCTAGACACCTATTTCGGAGGTATGCCTATAAGCTTGGAAAATGAAGCTATTTTTGGTCCTTCTGCTTTCTGTTTAATGTCTAACATAGCTAAATATAGACCGTATACTCCTCACAAACAGTATATGAAAAGAAAAGTACTAAACTGGGCAAGCTTTGTACAAGAATAGAGGACTTTATTGAATACTGTACAGTTTCTTGTGCCACAGATTTGACAGTGGATAGCTTACAGAATAATCACTGTTTAAGATGATTAAAAATTCCAAACAATGTAAACAAGCATTAGAGAAGGAAAAAAAAAAAACAGTTTTGACAACCGATCCATAGTGCACAAATCAGCAGATTGCTGCGTTGTCATGCTTCTGAGTAAATGTCTATAAGGAACGTATATACACATGAGGCTGTTAAAAATAAGCTGTCATGCAACAGCAAGACCTCTGGCAGATAAATGTTAAACAAACACTGACATACATATGATTCCATTCTACAAAACCCTCAAATACTGCTGAAAAAGTTATGCTGCAAGTGGAGAAGAGACTGTGCTGAAAACACACAGACATGACATCAGTATTGTATGCCTGTGACACATGTGTGTTTATATTTACATACACTAAAAGCACATCAAGTAATCCAAAGGATACAACACTGAGATGTCACGGTAATGCATACCATACCGCATAGTTAACAGAAAAGTTTAACTATGAACACAATATATCGAACAGAAGCATTTATTACATAAAAGCATTTATTACATAAACATTTATATTACATCGCATTTTCCACAGATGTGATGATATCTACAAATGCAGCTTCATTACCACGCTCGCAAGTCCAATGATTTGCGTTGCACTTTAGCCTGAAATAACAGGCGGCAGGGATAACAATGCATGAAGGCATTACAAGACCATACTTATGATTTCATTTGAGCTTTAGATCAAAAACTTATTAATGCTTGATACTTCTTGCAGTACTACAGACATTGCTCAGAACTGGACCAGTGTGTTATGCCATGTCCAATTTTTTTTTTTATCCCACAAAAATGGAAGACCTTGGAACTCTACAAATGTCAACAGCAGCTGGTGTTACAAGCCATCAGTCTAGGCACATTTAATACTTGAGAGATAAACACATCTAGTAAAACATGAACATCAACTTGTTTGAAGTTTCTAAATGTGCACTGCATATGTGAGCTCCCATAATATGTTGGTTTAAAAGAATATTTTGTTATCCAGGTAGACGTAGCAACAGCTTCACAAACTTTGGTTCAGATGCAAGATTTCAGTGTTGAAAACGGTCTGAGCTCAAGGCATTTGCACGATGGAAAGTCAACTTAGTTTTAAGACACCTTGTTTGCTAATCCTGCCCCACGCACTTAAATAAAATGTAAATAAAAATGGTGCCTGTGGGAACTATATACACCTGCACAATGAGGCACAAGTAGAAAAATAAGATAAAATAATGAATGCCACTGTTTAATTAAAAAGGCAATTTAACAAGCCCTTAGTTACTATGTTTTCATTGACAGTTGTCACTCAATGTGGCGATGCCAAACCTAAATCCCACAATACAGAAAACAACTACTCGCAAATACTATGCAACTGGTCATAGGAATCATTAGGAACATTACGACTAATATATTGCATTATTTGTGACACACAATTGCATTTTTGGCAAGGCTGGCATTGGCATGCCCTACAGCGGGCCTAGAATTTACAAGTTTTGTTGCATAAGCCTTTGACGTATTTAAATAGCGTTGTACTTGAGGTAAAAACGTGCACATAATTAAAAAGTAAGCTGCGGTAAATTAAAACATGCCCATTGTGCATTACTGCAAATATGCACCCACGGGCAAGCTAAAAAATGTCCACAAGGAAGCTCATGCTGTACAAGGAAAAAGAATAAAAAAATATTGAAAGCAACTGTACAGAACACCAAATAGTACGTGATTGCATCAAATAAATAGCATGAAAAAAAAAAAAAAAGTCATAGGAGCTCTGGCTCATGCCTCTACCCAATTCAAACTGAAGTTGCAAGTCACTCAGTCAAGGGACACAGCACTTCGAGACTTCTAAGAACTACTGTGAAAGTCCGTGTGATCACAGGGATGTCCGTCGAAGTGCTCCAATTACTTCTCCAGGAATTCCTCGATCTCTCCAACCATTCGAATCAGGTAATCGGTACCAGGCTCCACACGTGCGGTGATCCGCTGTAGCTTTTCAGTCCTGCAGGTTTTAAAACGTTTGCAAAAGACACACACGCCAAAGAAATGAGGCCTAGCTTTCAACACAGCAGACCGATATAAAAACTGCCCGATACAACTAAGCCAACACAGTACTTTCAGCCAGCATCAGCATGTAGGAAATACATTAAAACGTTGGGCACACTTGTAGCTTGACGATACAGTTACACTTGACCCAAATTTCACATCAGATACGAATTTCGAGGCATAGCATATTCTACATAATGTAGCCTGTCCAAAACAATTTCGAGATTTCGCACTCGTTTTTCAAACCTAAGTGGATTGAAACGAATGTGTGAACAACAATTGCACGCAAACAGTGCGATGCAGCTGGTCACGAGCAAGTGGTCCAGTCGTTTAACGTGGCTGGACTGCCAAGAAGCAAACCACGCAAAAAGCAAACAGTAAAGCAACACAAACAAAGTAAACAGTAAAGCAAACGCGAAGTGCTTGCGACTGTCTTGCCTTGTCCTCACAAGCTGTTCTCATATTCTCAGTTCTAGATTTAACAGGGGCGGATGTATCAGCCGTATGTTGCCTCGAAAGGTTGGGGCAGCAGACTACTATATGAGCTACTGCAGCCTACTGAGAGATTGCTCATTCTTTTTAATCTCCATAGCTGGCAATGAAGGCAGAATACACCTTTCTAGGATGGTGCGTTTCTCTTGCAGTGTAAGCAATACTCAACATACTGCAAAACTACAGACAAGGCACTAAAGAAACACTAAAGAGCAAAACTATTTGTGTATTGGGAAATGTACCCTTTCACAATACCAAGAGCACCATTCTTACCATGAGACGCTCAGTGAGCGAATGCTTGGGAACTCATCATGGATGCTTGCTTCAGTGCACACAACAAACACAGACACAGGGAAGAATGCACACAGGCGCTGACTCACAGCTCTGTTTATATAAAAAGAAGTGCACATATTATATGTGTATATGCATAAGTATGTACATATTATATGTGTGTGTGTGTATTTATATATATATCGGATGCATTGTCCAAATGTCACGGGCTCGGTTCCCACTGAAGGCAGGTCTATCTTTTCGTCCACTTTAATTCCTTTCTACTTACTCCACAGTTACAATACCACAATTAAGAACTTTAATAACTTCCCCTATGCTTTCCTAGTCTTCACTGTTTATGGGTTCATTAAGTTGTTTCTAAGAAATAAACGAGCCCTTGACCCCTTCCCTTTTGTTGCACACACACACAGATTAGCCAAACAACGAATGCGTATGTGAGATAGACAGGTACAACCAACGTCTCAAAAAATGCATAGAAAAGAAACAGCAAAACATCTTAAAAAACGCAAGAGATCAGCTGGCATTCAGAAAAGCGAATTCGCTGTTGCTCAGTACAACTGAGGAATCACTAACACAGTTATCTGCTTGTGTTCTTAAATGAAAAGCCTCGGTTATTTCGTGTGTTAGTTGATTTTTATGACTAAACAAGACCTCGGCGCTAGTGCACATAGGCTGGCACTTGCAGTTCGTACAATGATCCGCTAAGCGTAAATAATTTTTGACCAATGATAGCCTGAGCACTTTTTGAAGTGTGTGTTAATGCAGTGGGAAGTTTGACCTGTGTTAGTATGCCCGCAGGTTAAAGGAAGCATATGAGCTCCTCCTTTCCGGCATTTCACTTTATCATCATTTTTTGAGGAGCAGGTACACTTTACATTATTTCTTCTATCCAATTTTTTGTCAACAGCATGGCAGATTCATGCAGCTTATTAGGAGTGCTAAAAACAACATTAACACCAAACCGGTTAACAACATGCTTCAAGCTACGAGACTGCGGCGCGTTTTCGTTGCGAATATATGTGTGCTTGAGTGTGTATATATATAACCGTGCATTTCCTTTTCAATAAACTGAGTTGCGAGTCACCACCTTCGTGTATCTTTCCTGCGTCCACATTTTCGCGTGTGCTGAAGTAAGCATCCATGAGGAATTCGAACCAATTCACCCAACTTTCAATCCTTTTGCTTAGGAACTACTTAGGTCAAGTCTGGTCAAGCTTTAACGATGCACATAATTTGAAACGTAGTAAATTACTTAATGCAGAGCACCGATATTGGTCTGCTAATGATCAGAAGGGCTTGGGCAACTGGCGCATAGCATTTGTACAATAGTAACACCGATATTGCTTCTGGGTCCTTTTAAAGCTATAATCAGGAATGTCATCACTCCAGTGGCTGATGTTACAGATTGCTTTAAAATTATTTATGTCTACTACATTTGGTCACACTGTGCACCACTGGACTGCCACTGGTTAGCACGCATTTTGCAAGGGTGGCCACCCTTTCTTGGGGCACCCACACGACAATGTCGAGACAGAGCACCAAAAAACATTGGTAAATGCACTCTGGGTGGGCTGAACTTTAAGAAAAACTCGCACAACTTACGTGATTACGTCAAACTCGTCAGAGTAGGGACGCAATGACGGCACAATCACGGCGTTTGGGTACGTTTCCAAGTCGATCGGGAGATCAAGGTGGAACCAGATTAGATGCTTTGGTGCGATAATCTGGAAGGATGCCCTGCAATTCAAGAAAAAAAGAAAAAGAGCTAGAAATGAGCTTTCTGGAAGCTCATAGCAGTCATATATCAATAACACCATTAAGCAGTCTTGCTGGCAGCAGCTAGTTACCAATAAAATTTTTCAGTGAACTTCCAAATGCAACTAGCTTTTTACAGGGAAACAGCTATGCATAAGGTTACTAAAATGCATCTGGATGCACCTAACAATGTTTTGTTGATAAAAGAAAGCTAATAAGACAAGCTAACGTGTACTAATCACAGAGAGACAATGTCTTGTTTCCTGAAGTCTAAGAGTGGCACGAAGTCTTCGGTCCAATAAGCCTTATGAAAGCAACATCATTCAACAATTACTTGGAAAGGCATTTCAAATTCCCTTTAGAGTCGTTCCCTCTAATTAGCTGCGCTTTCCAAGACACCAAATTCTGCAATTTACGAGCAAACTACCCTGACTATTTGTGCGTTCTTGCCTTTGTGAAAGTTCAGGGTTATTACGACTCGGGTTTGTGCTTCCAAAACAGTTGCGCGAACCTCTCTTCAACAGCCCACCGTGCTTTAGCTACACGGGCAGGAGATGGAGACACCACAGGCTACTGCACTGGGAGTGACATCACACAGGCGCGCGCGCCTCTCTGGCACCTCGTTATTGCCTGTGGTTCCGGCAGTGAACAGTCGTTTGTGTGCAATCGCGTAAGCAAGGACATGAAGCACTTCCGGGTGAACTCTCAAGTTGCTGGTGTGTAAGAAGAGCGGTCAACATCTGTGTGCGGTTCATCAGGACATGACAGCTTCTACATGGTTGCACCCTCCTTTCGGCCATAACGGACACTGGGAGAGGGCGACGGTGACGCCCACTTGATGGCGGTGACCATGAATAAGAGATAAAAACGGCATGCTCATTTGGTGTTGCAGGGTCCCTTTATATACCCACTGCTACATATGAACACTTAACCTTCTTTGCAGTGCTGTCCTGCTGTGCAGAGTTGGGCGACATCACCTGTCAAGGTTCCGAGCTGCCGCGAGTGGACAGCAACTCCGATGAAATGCTTCACCCACACCGCAGTCATTGAATGCTGACTTAGCGCAGGCCTTAAAGGGCCACTAAACAGGTTCCTACGTTTTTTCAAGCCGCCCAAACAAGTTAACTCAATCACAAAGAAGGGTGCGGCAATCACATTCTGCGAATATGACAGCGCTGTGCGCCACAGACACCGTATTTAAAGGGTCCCTGAAACGTTTTTTTGACATTGCGTCACTGATTAGGCAACACAATTGTTAAATCATTCACGCCATAAATAAAGCGAAGCACCATGCGCCTTCCTCCTTACCACTGCTGTTCCTCCTCAACTCGATCAGCTGCGGAGTGCGCGCTAGCGATGACTGCGCCTCCCTCGGCCGCCGCCCTGCCGAGCCCTCCGCAGCTACATAGCGCCCCGATATCTTTACTAAGCTCCCCGGCCTCGGCAGTGCTAGCCTCTGCGATAGAGCGCCGGCGACTCGTGTGTACGCCGCCAGATGCCGCGACGATACCGTTGGCTGAAACGAAGGAGCACATTGTAGGAGCATGTTCTTGCATTTAGATTGGGAAAATTACGTGCACGTCACATGTTAGGGGGCCAATCAGCGGTCTCGCATTCCATCGCTCGATGGGCGGGGGCGTTTGAAAACGCATTTCGCCGAGCCACTGCGATCTTTCGTGATGCACGTGTTCAAAGCCTTATTGTAAATTACACACTTTACGCAGAGCGCTGATATCTGTCCTCTAATGATCCTAATACTCACTCTACCGGATCACCATGTTTGCACAAAATCGTCAAAACCGTTTCAGGGCCCCTTTAAAAAAAAATTCCCGCGCCTCTTTCCTGCGATTGACCAGTCGCGCTCGCATCCTAGGTGTCGCCACATTCTACCGCGAACAACTTTGCGCAGTTGCAGCTTGTTGATTGGTCGAAACCAGGTCTATGTCAGATCCTGTGGCCATCCCACCGGCGTGAGTGCCGGAGCAACCGGAACTGCAGCGCAAGCGTAAATGACGTCAATTGCTCACGCCATGTTACGTGTCAAAAGTGGGCGGAGTCGCGACGGCGCGCCGTGCCTACCCTCTCCTCGGCAGAGAAGGGTGGGGAGGCCAACCGAGAAAACGAAACTGACGCAAGCGGCCACTTAAACCTGTGTAACTTTTTATTATTGCACCTATTCGCAAAATTCTTGCGGGAGCATGTTCACATTGCACAGGAGCGCAGTTATATCTTTAAAACAAAATTTGGACCTCGGGATTGTTTAGGGGCCCTTTAGCAAAGTTCTCATTTATTTATAGAAATTATCAGACCCTTGCCAAGGCTAACTGGTAAGTGCATATTCATGTGTAGGCACACCTGTGTGTACAGTCATGCAATCGATTTTTTTATTTGGGCACTGGGACAACAAGGGCACATTTTTTTTCCCGATGACTTTCTTTAGGACTCGATTAATGGAACTTTTCAGCTGTTCATGTCAAGTACACATAAACAGGTGGCAACTACAACAGAACCTCGTTATAATGAACCTGGATATAACAAACTATTGGATATAATGAAGCAATTGCAATTCCCCTTGAAATTACCATAGATGAAATTGATATTGGCTATAACAAACTCATGGTTATAACGAAGTAATTATGGCTCCCTTTCCAACTTCATTATAAGGAGGTTTTACTGTATAAACCACTGCTTCAACAAAACAGCCACCGTTGCAACTCACACGGAGTTCTCGAAGGTGTAGTAGTGGTTCTTGGCGAGAATGCCAAGGTCCCAACTGAGAGGACGATAACGCACGAAGAAGTTTCCCAAGTCTGCCAGCAGCTGCAAAAATTAACAGCAAGCAGAGCGTCTGTCAGAATGTGACGAATTGACACAGACTCTGGAATGTCCCCTTTGGGCGCCGCCTATCAAGTACTGTTCATGAATGCACTGAACCCCCAATAATTTTAGTGTATCCCCAAAAAATTCAGTGTACCTTGCAGCTGCATTTTTGTTTTTTTGCAGTTCTTCATGTTTATTGGTTCTTTTCACCGTCCCGCAAAAAATGTATCAGTGGGCTTTTACCATATTCAATTCATTCTTTAGTGCAAATTGAATGGAATATTTTTCAAATAGTGTTCGAACATCTTTCAGGCAATTTCATGGTAAATTGCGCACAACATGTACTGCTAAACATGAGCAAGAAGAAAAAGATTACTGCCCAACTTAATGACCTCCCACAGTCCTGTCCCTAGAAAAAAAAAAAAAAAAAAGGAACAGCTTACTCTTAAAGAACAGTCCAAAATATAACTGTGAAGATGCAAGAATTAGCTTTGCCAGAGCACATGTTCGTTTAACGGCAGCACGCAAGTGTTATGTGGTGAGGCATACTGCATGTGGAAGTGGGCCACTTATCACAAAGCATAGTATAATTTTCCCATTAAATAGAAGCTTCAAAAGGCTCTAATAGTAATAGTTGGCTGTGAATTGAACCGAAGAACAGACGCTATTTGAAACCTATTCAAAAGTTTGAGTGTTCACACACTGCTACCAAAAACATCCAGTGCATTGCTAGCAATAGAAAGCTTAGTCACTAGCGTTTCAGACGTTACTGGGCGAACATCACTGTATGACAGTTATTGTGCGTTTTATTTTCCTCTGAATGTGAACTGCATGTTCAGCTGTTAAATAAGGTGCATTTCTAAGCCAGTGTCAAGGCAATTCCGAAAGTTCAGGTAACATCAGAAAACTGCAGCAACGACCACCAACCTTTCCCAAACAGTCTGTGGTGGGGTACTTTTTCAGTAGTTTGTCCGTGCTGTGCACGTTCTGAAGATGGTGGTGCAAGAGGTACTTGTTAAAATGAGCCTTTGGCCCTGAAATGGAAAAAAAGAAATTCATAAGAGAAAGGTCATTATCAGTTACACATGGCAGTAATGATGGATCTTCAAGTTCATAGGCACAAGATCAGTTGATCACTCAGTCATGCATCAAACAACAAATGAAGACACCATTTTCCGCAAGCTTTAGAACGCCTATGCAGGAACTGCCATGATGCTCTGCCAGTAACAATCAAGATATTTTTTTTTTTGAGAGCTGAATGCTACATCTTATCAAAGCCTCATGGGAGTCATAGGTTTTATCTACAGTCAAAACGTGATGCAAGAAGCACCACACTAGTTAGTTTTTCAGACTAACAAAATTTTTGAAATCTTGCACTGACTGCCTAAAGAGTCAATATAAAATTATTTCGCTACCCCATACTTTGGAATACAGTGGGATCTCATTTGCACCAGACACCAGAAAATGAAACATACCGTCCGAAAATTGTATTAACTGTATCAAAATACATACCGCCCCTATCGGGTGTCAGCCGTGAAAGAAGACTTATTACTCCGAGAAGTGTATTAAGCAGGGTCGGATCACCCATAATTCACTGTACTTATCTTCGCATTTACTTGCCCATCAGGACACAATTCAATATGTGTTTTTCCTACAATAAATCTTCAGTTGCTAGTCTGCGCTTGTGCATGTGTCTTCCTTGTCCCTGTTTATTCGTGCAGTTCGTCTCTGTAATGGAAGCAGTGTCAATGTGAAGCCTGTGAATTCTTAGATTTCAGCAGATCATTCGCGGTAACCAGGGCGGTAGGCTACGAGACTTGCTCTACGTTCTGATTGATTGCCATGTCTGCCCGACTTGTCTGCTACGCTTGTCCCGCATGCCGATTTGTTATGGGAGCAGAAGCATTTGTCAGGCCACAGACCCTTAGCATCCGCTTCCACTGTTAAAAAAAAAAAAAAGGAAATAAAATCTGTTCTGCCCTGAAAATGACAGACAATACAAGAGAAAGACAAAAACAAAAGAAGAAATGGTTGGCCTTCCGGCTTAGGCAGTCATTGTGTAAACGCGGACGTAAATAACAAATGGCACTGTCACTGTGCAGCACCTGAAATTGCACTTGCACCCAGGTGGGCACTTTTCTATAATTTGGCTGTTCTTCGTACCCTTCTCTACATTTCTAACTCCTGAATTTCCTTCGTCCGTGAAAATGTATATGCATGTGGCGTGCTCGCGAATCAACGAGGATGTAAAAACATGCTTTATCTATTTTCTGAAGTTATGTTTGTTTATATGTGCACTCCATAGATGGCAGAACATGCCCACAGTATTTTTCTTCACAGGCATTGTCTCACATGTGGCAGGGAGGCGAAACAGGTATACACAAGTTATTTCAGCATTGGCAGTGAAAGGGTTAAAGGGACACTAAAGGCAAGCAAGCTTTTTTCGTAAAACCCATTTCTGTTCCATTCATTGAAAATAAACTGACAAGATCGACTGTGAGAACCTTCAATCATCTCAAAAAGTGGCAACCAACAGGAGCTGTGGAGTACTGTATAGCTGTGGTATGCAGCGGGGCGTCACAGAAACAAGTTTCACGGCTGCTGACAGGGGCGTCTGCTGACGATAGCTGAACCCTCCTTCTCTCCCGCTTCGTCTTGCCTTTAGCACAGCAGGCTAGACCACGGGACATTAGAGAGGAAACGGCAAGGCTACATCAGCAGGCTGCTCATGGCAGGTGGTTTGAATGGTTCTAACAGCATGCTGACAACTAAAACATGATTTTTACTCACAACTATGTTTTCTTGGCACAAAACAAGCCTTACGACATTTCTTGAATGGTACTTGAGCCGTTCACATCCGCGCAGTATTTTCCTGTAGCGTAACTTTAATGGTGCGACAAGCTTATGGATTTGACTGGATATCAGAGTCCAACTTACTGCACATGACCTTGTACTGCAGCCCTGTGATGAACTTGGTACGGTGGCGAACCTCCCCACTGGCGGCTGCTCGGGCAAGCGTGAGCTTATCTTCCATATCGGGCAGTTTGACGTAGTCGCCCAGTGAAACCAGCAGCTTGACGCGGCCTTTGATAAAACTAAAGACTGCCATGTCTTTTTCCAGGAGGCGTTCTTCCAGCTGCCAATCTTTCCTGCCGAAAGAAACGCAGAAACCCTAATGTACTGTCGGTCAAAAAAGTAAACAGGTCACAACTTCGGTGGCAACAGCAGCTGCAGGACCTACAATAAGGGCGAAGTGTAAAGGGACCGTCCTTCATCTGTATACAGTAGAACCTCGTTATAACAAACTATTGGATATAACGAAGCAATCGCAATTCTTAAAATTCCCATAGATTACAGATATTGGCTATAACAAACTAATGGTTATAATGAAGTGATTATGATAAACTATTGGATGTAACGAAGCAATTGTAATTCCCCTTAAAATTCCCATAGATTATAGATATTGGCTATAACGAACTAATTGTTATAACAAAGTAATTACGGCTCCCCCTCCAATTTCATTATAACGAGGTTTTACTGTATATCCCACTTTTCATCGCAATATCGGGCATAGTATTTGACGAGTACAGGCTTGCAGTGGTTTCGCTGGAAAGTCAGTAGAAATTCTATCTTCATGGTCCCCTTTTCTGCATGTGTAGGGACACCTGAAACACTGGTTACTAGGTTTCTGTAACGTTAATTTAAAAATAAAAATCGCTCTCCATTTTGAAGAAATGCTACTGGATGTGTGTCAAATACAACTGGGTAAAAAATATTTCTTTTAAACCGGGGAGTTGAACCTGCATGGGTACTTCTTGGTCTTTCGTTATGCTTGCAGTTTGACGCAGACGTTGCCAAGCACGGTGCCACCAGTAATTCATTAACAACTTTCAGAGCAGAGTTAAAAATATCACTCCTTTTTTTTCATGGGGTGCAAGCATATGTGTTTCAGTCAACGTAAGAAACAATATTGTCACTTTTGCCACAACAGCCCCTTTAATGTCAAGGTGAAGTATGGAGTGCCTTAGACACCTTTGAACTGAGTGTGCAGAGGGAGGTAGTACTTAACTACCTAAGCAGGGGTCTGTTTACTTTTCTTGGCTGATAGTACCTGCTCTATGCACTACTTCACGGCCTTGGCAAGTACTCAGTGCCCTGCTTTATTTCCGTGTTATGATAATTCAAAAATCCTTTCCTCAGTCTTTTCCCTGGTCCTCAGTGGGTCCAAATTAAATGAGTATTTTTTTATACAGCCAAGGATTATTAGAATTCACTAGAGTGCTATTTTTCTCTGGAACTATGTGCATACTTATCTAAAGCTAAGAGCAATTTAAATTTTAAGAATTTCCGTCACATTTTCCAGTAAAGTCAGAGGTTTTGACAGAAGCCCGTCCAATCAGGAAGCATTATGGCGAGAAGTGGAACAAGCACCAGCCATCAAGGACAACAATAAGGAAATGCTCAGGCTCCCCTGATGGGGGCCTTGTTTGAAACAAAATGAAGGGAGTGCCTACGGCGTTTATTTAGGCTTTAAAATGCGACGTCACATCCGAAAGCCCACATATATACATCATACACACACCCTCGGTTTCTCTGTAAACAAGGCTCCCATCAGGGAAGCCTGAACATTTTCTTATTCTTGTCCTTTATGGCCGGAGTTTGTTTTACTTCTCGTCAAACTCTCCACTCCAACCAAGTTTGTAAAATGATGTGCCCATTTTATGACCCTCGCGAGTTCTTCGATGCATGTGTATGCCTTTTCACGTCAAGATATGCAATTCCCACACCACATATCACAGCATTTACGTAACTATGACCTCCATGAACCTGTGAACCTCCATGAACGTAACTACATCCATGAAGCTGTCCTAGTGTCAGCAAATACAGTTCCTACTGCAAGGAATAATCTGAAGGGAACAAGACTACCAATGAACTGTCATTTGTTGCGTTAAAAAAAAACTTAGTGGCAAGAGAGTAACACAGCTCTAGTGTCCACACACATTCAACGTCAAGAGAGGCAATTCCAGTATACTCACCGTGTTTCCTTAGGAATTTCGTAAAAGCTCCAATAGAGGGTCTGCTTGGCGTTCATGTCATCAAGCCGGTCGATGATGCCGAGGATGTCAATGTTAGCCGTGAGGTCAAGCTCTGGGTCCGACATTTCGAAGTCAGAGTTGTTCCTGCAGTGACAAAAAACAAAACAAGCAGCATACAGTGGGCTCTGGTTAATAGAAACTTGAAGGGACCCTAGAATTTTGTTTGGATAATAAGATGCAAGCAGAAGCATGGCTTACTGCAACATACCGAGAAAAACAGATGGACAGCCATCAAGTGCATTGTTGCAGCTTCTAAGTTTTCTTTCATTTTTGCTAGTAATTTTGCATTCTTTGAGGAGTGCCGGCAGGCACCTGGCTTTATTCCTGGTTGCTAAAAATACATGCGCATGAATGTTCACCTAGATAGAACCAAAGCTGCAATTTATTTCTGGTTAGGATAAGAAAAGAGTACGAGTTAACAGAATTAAATGTGTGGTGCAGTTCGAATTAAACAGCTTTTGGGTATACATTGAAGACATAGTAGGCCCAACAAAAGTTTTAAATTTATTTAAGTTAACCGAAAATGTTATTGAGTTATCGAGGGTTTACTGCAAGTTATAATCTGAGCCCCATTCAGAACCTGAAGTGCCCGACTTCACAAAAACACCTGTGATGTGGTAATGGCACCTTAGGGCCGTAGTGACATGTGGTATGCAACATGTCACATGCAGGAATAAGGAATGTACAAGAGTTAGCTTTGCCTTGGTGCGCTAGTGTGGAGTTTGCCGCATTACTACTCAAGGGCTATGTGACAAAACATACTAAATGCGGGAATGGGCAGAGTACAAGTGTTAGCTTTACTGGAGTGTGCTAGTGCAAAGTTCGTTGAGTCCTCAAGCGTTATGTGACAAAGCATACTACACACAGGAATGGGCGGTACAGAAGTGTTATGCGGGGAGGCGTACGACAAGCAGGAACGGGCCGCTAGTCACGGGACATAGCACGAGTGAAAGGCATGTTTTGATTCTACATAATGTGCTATTCTGGCATCCTTTTGGTCTGGTGTTTCAGCAGCAACTTTGCTTGAAACTTCAGAGCCTGCCAGCTAGCTCAATCTACTGGATGATCAAATGCAGCAAGCCGCTTGCGGATATGGTCCAGCAGACGTGACATCCATGGCAAGACTGAGCAACCAAGTGTAGGGGATCTAGATGTTATGACTGCCTAATTACGTGACATCTCAGCATGGAGGCTTCAAGTAAGCAGCTATGTATGCCTTGCGGATCAGGTGGCACGCCACAGACCTGAGCTCCAGGCTATTCAACCCCAATGAATGATCTTGTGTGACATGGCATAGTACAGACTCCAATAGCCAGATGCTAGTACTAAAAGACACAAACACTTTTTTCCCTGTATAGTGTACGTCCTAATGCCGAAACCGCCATGTTATAGAAAAACAAAAAGGCAGCCATTAAAATAGCTTACACAAATGCTAATTTACGCTGCCCCTGAAGATTGCCCATTTTTCACAAGTCAAAAAAGGAAGAAAGTAAAAATGGAAACTCACAAGTTCACAACTCGTTCAGCTGAAGACGTTGGCAGCTTTACTTCATCAGTGCCTGAAACGAGAGAAATTACAAGACACTCAAGCATCGCCCTGGAAACAGGCATACTCTCAGAAACACATGTGCTATGTTTGAGTTTGGGGACAAGTTGATCACCAGTAGTGCTCCATACGATAAAATTACGATTTAGACAGGAGTGGGTCGTACAAGGAAACAATTGAAAATACAATAGTGGTAACTGCTGCACAAAAACACCAACTAATTAAGGACAACACAAAGAACTTTGTTAATTTCTGAGCATCAGTTGAAGACAAAATTGGTTCCCTTTCCGAGAAACAAGAGCCGAGACTAAAATGCCTGTACATATACAGTTGACAGAGACAAATAGAGTGCCCGACATGTTTACAGACAGTTCATAATTCTTGCCCAAAGAGGTTAAGACTGCATGCAACAGGCCTAAGTTGACATACACTATGCCCACACTAGGCAGCACCAGGGGACAATACAGCTACCAACAAGAACGACAAGATCTGGGAGATTGGGGAGTCTTCCAAATAAGCTCATCAAGGAACACAGGAAATTTGATCACCTGTTAGCTCTTCCGAGCGCTCAGCAATTTTTGCCAGTGCAGCATCCGCGGCAATCTGGAGAGCCTCGATAGTCAAGTCATCTGGCAACTTCACACTGTCGGGCAACTCTGGCCACTCCAGAGAAATGGAGCTGTCTGTAGCTGCCGGGCTGGCATCAGGAGATTTCTGTGGGCTCCGCAGTTTCGGTCGGCGTGGAAAGACAGATCGCAGAATGTCCGCGTCGGTACTTCTAGAGGGCTCAGTTCTTTGTCTGGTAGTCTTGCATGCACTTGTACCAGCGTCAGGTGCCTTGCGTGCCGACTTCGCTGCACTGGTTCTCTCCTGTGGGACTGGGGGGCGCTTTTTGCCAGTCGACACGGGGGAGCAGTACTGCCTCTTTGAGCCACTGCTTTTTTCAGCTGCCTTCCCCAGCCGCCTCTTCTTCGCCGTTGACTTGTGCTTGTCCGAGAACGTCAAAGAAGGCGTGCCTGGTGGCTTGCACCGCTTTTTCGTGGAAGAGGAGTAAAACATGTTGGTTGGAATGGAGACGCTGTTGCTGGGTGATGAGTCTGCTCCCCTGGTGGGCTCCCCTACTTGTGTATGGCCCACAGGCTGGCCAGTGGTCTCATTGCACCTGGAGGTTTGCAGGCTGTCTGCGGAGGAGGTCTTCAAACTGTCACCAACCAAGGATGGCTCTGTAAGATCCATTAGCATCGTGCCATAATCAGCACAGGATGCAGTGGAACACTGCAGCACTTTAGGGGGTGAGGTCAACAATGCACGGTGTGGCTCATGACAAGAGGCCTCGCCATGGTTGGGAAGAGTCTGAGAGCGGCACATGTCGGAAGGAGTCCTGCTCGAGACAGAGACGGACATCATGTTTCGGTGAGCTTTCGGTTCTGTGGCATTGCAGGAAGACCGTGACTGGATCACTGTAAACTCCAGCTTTTTCCTAGACCTCGAAGTAGCAGTGCCTTCGTCGCTGCATCTGACGTGCGATTGGTGCGCAGCTGCAGCAGGCTGCTCTGCCAAAAGACAGTGGGTCGAGGAGGTGCAACAGTCTTCCGTTTCCAAAGGTACATCTTTGTTGGCTTCATCCACAGTGGTGCAGTTGTCGATACAAATCACATTGTGGCTTGGAGACGAGACAACAAATGTGGCGCTCGGCCTTGTGCCTTTTCCAGGAGTCGCTACAAACGTAGCACTCTTTCGTACGGGTTCAGTGTTAGCCCTCGACTTTACACTCTTTTGTGCCAATTCATCATCTGTAACATATGTGGAAGCCTTTACTGCACGGCTACCATCGTGCCGACATTCTGACAAGCTTGCACCAATACGGCGGGTGTCAGGAGCAGAGGTGGCACTCGGACGTGTAACAGGTGAAAGGGGGGTTGCACCAGTTTGTAGAAGTTCACCTGATGTTGTTGCCAAATCCTCCATTGCCCTCTTCTCTACAGCAACGTCAAGCTGCTTGGACACCGACCTGGGATTCACCTCGGATACCCCAGAGTTGGAAACACCCATAAAAGAACTTTTCTTTGCGGATACACCAGAGTTGGAAGTAGCCGCAAAGAAACTTTTCTTTGATGTCGAAAGGCTGACAACAGCTTGTTCTTGTTGGGCATCCGCATCCGGTCCCACATACTGTTCAAGTTTTCCTCGGACTTCAACACTAGCTGTCGTGTTCTGACCTGGATCGCTCGCAAGACGTGAACGACTGGCACTTCCCGTTTGCTGCCCGACCTTGCTCAGGCTTTTAGACACAGAGGCACGGCACGAAAGTGTGTGCGCATTTCCCTCTGTAACCTTTTCTGGCGAGAACACATCGTCCAGAATTGTCAGCGAGCTTGCGTATCCAGTGGGCATTTCCAGCACAGCTGATACGTTGGAGATGTTCACAGCAGAGTCTGTCAAAGAGTCGAACATGTTCGCTGCAGCACTGAGGTTCATCTCTGAAGCAGCGCCCCGTTTCTTCAACGATGGTGGCGCCACAGTTGGCGTCCTCGTTTGGCTGACTTCACAACTTTTCTTAGCGACAGGGCTCGCTAGGCGCTGTAAAGCAATGCTATCTTTGTCCTTCAGGACATCGGTGAGTGGCATGCAAGGATCGGGGCACTTGCTTCCCGTGCCCTCCCTGCTCACGTTAGTGCTGCCTTTCCGAGATGTACATCTCGTGGGTGATGCACCGGAAACAGAACGTTCCAAGTGGCACATACTGTCTGCCTTTTCATGCTGTGGTGTGGTCTTTAGAAACGAAGGAGCGGTCATTTCAGTTAGAACCGGAAGGTCTTGTGGCATCGATTCGCTCAAGTTGGCCGTGGATGCAGCAAAGCCCACCTCACAAACAGCAGGCAAGTGCAGACTGCACGAAGAATCCACAGCACTCTTGCCTCGGGCTGTCGCATTCAGCAATGTAGCAGAAGACACCTGCGGGTCTAAGCGCACATCTTCAGTGGTACCATCACGATTTTCATCTCTGTCAGCCTCAATGTCACCGGTAGCCACGACGTTTGCTCTTTCCAAACGGCAAAGCCTCGCTGCTTTGTTCACACTATGCCCGTCTGTGCCCCTATGACTTCTGTCAGCAACCCGTGATGTCGCACCCTTGTCTAGCGGTTTGTTTGGCTCGGTGCTCAGGTCAGCCATAACCTCAACAATCGGAGAACAGCCCGTAGTGTTTACACAAGTCATGTTCATCTCGCGAGTCATGTTAGAGTCTTTGAAGTGCAAAGTCATCCAAGCTGGATTGGTGCTACTACAAGATGGCTGTCTTGATCCGACAGGGTCAGCACAGGTCATGTTCATGACATCCATTGTCTTAGTGGTGAGATTCCCGATTTGCTCGCTCATGCCTGGCCCACTAGATGCAGTTTCAGCGTCCGAAATAGGTGCTGTTGGGCTAGTGTAAGTCGTGTCCATTGCACCAGGCAGAAGGCATGTCTTGCCAGCATTGGAAATGTTTCCACGGCACATAGTTCCACCTTTATCTGCAGCATGCAGCACTGAACCAGCTGAACCATCAATGTCAGTGCCCGGACCGTTGCTGAATTTGTTCTTGGAAGTTCTTGGACGCTGTAGGCTTGTAATGACAGCCAGAGAAGCTTTAGGGTGCAAAGCATCCAAAAGACCACAAGCCAGTAACTTGGCCTGGGAGTCATCCAGCACCTGGTGGTTGTTTCTGTGGCCATCGGAAGCAAGTCCAACCGGTGCAATATTATCGGCGCAGCACAAATCAGCATTTGGCAGCCTTGCGAATGTGTCAAGACCGCTTACATTCATGGCAGCCGATCGATAATCCGCTGCCACTGAAGTTTTTTTAGTTGAAAGATGTGCACTGTCCGTCTCTTCCACAGCATTCTGCATGCCCACATGGGTCGTGTTGGAATGAATCGCACTGCACAAAGCAGGGTCAGGCTGTACGTGTGATGCTTCAGCACAACCCGCATCCTCTCCCAGTATTGAGGAAGCATCAGCGCAGCGGTTCAATGCCACGAGAGCAGCAAGATCGAACGGCTCGGCTGTCCTGGCATCGCTGCCGCAGGGAACACTGGGCGCAGAGGTGGGCGGGCTCTCGGCTTCGTCCACCCACTTCACATCAAGTGGCTCGGTGCCCAGAGGCCCTGCCGAGTCGCACTTGCGGAAAGACGCCAGAAAGGCGGCAATGTCATGCTGACCCACAGGACTCTCAGTACTGCAGCCACCTGCTGCGGTCTCTACAGCGGGAACCGTTATCTGGCCAGCACGGTTAACAGCACCGGTATCCGTTTCGTCAGCTGCACCTGTTGCGAAACTTGTCGAACCAACTGCGCAAGTCATGTTCATTGTGTCCTGCAGTGGCACTGTGGCATTTCCACCAAACCTTGTCGAGTCTTGCGGCCCGACGGTGATGTCCATCACGTCGCCTGCAAAGATATGGGTCTTGGACAAGTTCTCTGCCGCCTCGACAGGCACAGAGGTGCCACTAAACACAGTCATCTCCATGCTTTTGTCACCGAACATAGTTTTTGGCAGTGTACCAGCAGATTGGTTATGATCAGCGGCTCCAATAGTAGTTTCCATGCTTTTGTCACCAAACATAGTCTTTGGCAATGCACCAGCAGATTGGTTATGATCAGTGGCTCCCATAGTAGTTTCCATCATCTCATCAGCGAGCACCGACTGTGTAAACTCTGCAGCAGTCTGGTTGGTGGCACGGGAACTGCAGCAAGTGATGTCCAAGGTGCACTGGGCAAGCGTCGTCTTGTCAAGGCCAGTTCTGTAGCAGGCCCCATCCGAGGTGGCACTCGTGTTCCCAAGTTGACCAAACACAAGACACGACTCCGCTTCCTCCATCAGAATGGATGTTCTTTTTGTGGGCGACGTAGCCTCGGTGCTGCCGTTGGTGTCATCGACAGCAAGGTAGAAGCTCTGTTCGAGTGGCGTGTGGTCGCTCTGCAGCAACTGCAGTGCTTCATCTACTCGGTCTTGAGCAACATTGTCCAGTAAAGTCTTGTCCCTGGTCAAGACAAAAGGAAATGCAAATGAAAAAAATGATGAGCTAAAATAAAGCACCAACACGGAAATCAAAGAGAGAGAGAGGGAAGGGAAAGACAGGGAGGTTAATGAGAGGAGGTCTCTGGTTGGCTACCCTGTACTGGGTAAGGGGAATGATTTTCCTGCAAGAGCTCCTAAAGAGGCTACCATACCCAAACTTTAGCTCCGATATTTATAATGTGTAGAAGTGGTTTGCTTCCCTTGGCTTGTGATGCAAATTTATACAACTATTGCAAGAAATTCCTAGCAAGCACAACCCCCCTCCCCCCACCACTCCCCCTTACCACCCTGTTTTGCTTTTGGGCAACTTAAAAATGCCAAAAGGACAGATAGCTGAGCGAGCTGGTAAGGGTTCATTATTAAAAAAAAAGGAGTGTGTTTAAAAGCAGGTGATTGAAGTTACTGAAGCAAACAGAAACATGGCTGCGCAGCGGCTCTTGGGCCTCCCTGAGAAATGCGTCAAGTACGAAAAAGGAAACAGAAAGGCAAGTTATCGGCATGCAATGTGCGGGAGACGCTCTGTGATCACTGTGCAGCACATCTGGAACTGCAAGACAACGCGACAGATTTTGTACACACACACACACACACCGTGCCAGGCCCTTGCCCACAACGGCAGCGCTTGCACTCCGAAGATAAATTGCACGACCATGAGCAGTGTTATCTTCAGGTCTGGTTCCTGGCCTCCCCGCGAGGCGTCGTCCATATTCGGCAGAAGCCTGTCCAGGACATGGCTGCAATAGAGCACACTGAAGTTGACGATCACGCCAGCATCCATGGGCTGCAAGCGTGCCACGATGTTTGGCAAAAGGAGTACTTCCACCCTTTACATTTCCAGCATGGAGTGGTGTGCACTACAATTAATTGTCTGGGACAAGTGCCACCTTTCTCTTATGCCGCTCCATGCACTCGCTGAACTCCACAAGCCACTCATGAAACAGTGCCCGTGTCATCCACGCCTTCCCATTGAGGCGGTACCGCACCGGGATTCTTGCAGCACCGCGAGTTCTTAGACTTCCCAATCAAGAAAGCCAGACACTTGTTGCTGCCGTCCATGTTGCCGCACAAGAAGATAGCAACGCGAGACTTACTGTTCTTCCAACGCTTACATGGGGGTCCCTTGACAGCACGGGTCTTCGAAGGAAGCAACTTGTGTTTTTGATATTAATTACTATTTTTTGTCTTGCCAATGACAATTGTCGTTTAGTGTTTTTTTATGTTTAATGCTGTTAGGGACCCTTTAACAAATTTGCTGGGTCCCTAAATGTGTAAATACATGTACCAATGAAAAGACCAAATAAACTTCATTACCATTGTGGTCGGCATACTTTTTGAAGATGGTTGGCAGTGTCTCCTCTTCCCAATGGCGTTCTGCCTCCACGTCAAAGGATACTGCTTCACCTGTGAAGGCCTTGTACACGATCCTATGCCTCCCCGTAAATCGTATCCAGCTGCCACCTAGACCAAAGTCAGTCTCGTGAAGCATGCAGGCGAACTGCTTCGCCTTCGTGGCCAGAAGTGGGCCGTTGATGGGCATGTTCATGGCAAGAGCACCCAAGAACCATTTGAACAAGGCACCTTCAACTTCTTTGTGGGCACCCTGCAAATTCTCTCGTGGTTCGCACTGTACATGCCATTTAACTCACTGTCAGTCAGCTTGGTAAGGGTTGAGACGGTCGAGTGCGACAATCCATACTTCACCACGAAGGCGGACACTTTTTCGCCCTTATTGTGATCCTTTAAAAGGCTCTTTTTCACTTTAAGCATAATTTCATTGTGCTCTCTTTTCTGTTGCGGCAGCACGCAACCTTGTGAAGAATGCAACGCAGGGGATCAGCCGTGACGTCCCGATATCCGCCCATGACGAAACGTGCAATGGAGGCAGTTGTGGAGAAAGGCAGTCAACAGATGAGTGAAAGAGCGAGTGTAAACGGCACAGTCGGCTTGTTTTCTGAGGGGTAAACCGATGAGAGGCATATTGTGGCACGTGCCATTGGCACAGAGCCATTTCCGGCGCATGCTGTAGCCAGATTCAATCGCTATATCTGATATCGTGGCACTGGAGCGCCATAATAAGCAGTTTATTTTACCATAGAAAGCACACCAGAAAAGTAGACAATGCCATTGTACAGCGTTATATCCGATATACTGTTACAAATGGTGTCGTCATAAGTGGACTCTACTGTAGTATGGAATCGGAGGCTTGGCGCATCACTGCACTTTCCAAAACATGCCTTTCGTAGGCACCTAGCAGCATCTGCAAAGCAGGCACTCTGCGATGGGGGGATGGATGTTGTCATTTTGGAAGGTTTGTTTTCGACTTTGCAGCCTCTGGAGGTTGCGCTCAAGAAGCCATTCAAGGACCACATGCACGAACTGTTGAATCAATGCACAGCTGGCGACAACCAACAGGCTCGACCGGCCGGCTGCAGAGGCTGTCTCCCACGATGGTGTGCTCGTGGCAGTCACTGCCCCAACGCACTGACCGAATGGTAGTGCGCGCATTTACTAAAGAGTATCAGCAATTTGTTCAACATCACCAACGATGACATGCTCTGGAACAGAGCCAGCAATGAACAATCAACCTCGAATGAAAATTCCGACAGTTCCGGCGAGGACAGCTATGAATAAAATGGTATTTTTGCGTTGCATTTTCTGCCTCAAGGTGCGGAGGTCAATCCATATTCCAGCTCGACCTTATAGACCGCAATATACAGTATATGGTGCATGAAAGGGAATGCTTCGGGAACATAGAAGCACCATTACCTTGACAAACAAAAGAAAAAGAAAAGAGAAGCCAGAGCTGGGCTTTGAAGAAGCACAGTACAAGTGGGGTCAAACCTGCAGCCTTGCGCTTCGCTGCTTGCACGGTTCTTGCAATTGCACAATTACAGTAATTCTGCACAAAGGCTACCAACCAGTATTCACGAGAGCAGTGGGTTTTTACAAATGCGCAAGTTTGCTTGTGTCGCCCAACAGCACACACAAAAGCTGCACACACACACACTCCGACGACATGCACGGCTTATCCATGAAAACTTACCCAGCCGTGAACACCGAGCCAGCTTGCGATGCATTGTCTGCAATAGAAAATACAAGCAGCGTTACCACAATGATTAAGCAAAATGTGCTAAAGCACACTTGTGGCGAGACACATCGTGTTACGCATCTTGACTCCTTCTTGTGAATGCCATGTCAACGTTTTAGTAAAACTGCACATTACTAAAATTGCACTGAAGAAACCGAATTGTAGCATCTGACACAAGAAGTGTTTTTTTAAACATTTTGCTGTGTTCCAAAGAACACCCCATATTATGGGGCTTAAAAGTTTAATCGAGTCTCTCTTGCAAGTCCAAACCATTCTTTTGAAATGTGCGAACTGAATCTAGGCACTCATTCCACCAGTTAAACATTTGCTTTAACAAAATTCTTTCGTCATCACGTCCTTTGACACAGTGTTGCAGCACAGTAATACAAACAGATGAAGAACAAGCATAGTCACAAGTAGATAAGCAACTAAACATAAAACAAAAGTACTTCCCAGCAATTCACAAAGCACAGCCAGACATGTTCATTCTAAGCAGCGTTGAGGCAAGAAGGCAGTGAACAAAAAGTCATATCAAGGAGGCTATTAATTCTACACCAGCAAAATTGAACGATATCCAAAGTTCAGAAACACAGAATGTCCTATGTTGCCTTTATTCTGGTTTTGTGCAAATAGTGAAATCTCCCTCAACCAGGTTAATTTTATTTCTGAATTTCTATCGTCCATGTTTTGCAAAGGAAATATAAACCAAAGTTCCTCCCCTCAGGGATATGCACATCAACAAAGTAATCCTCAGTATTTTCTATGTGCTACTACATAGACGTAGGTGCAGACATGCTCCATATTTTGATAATTGCTGAAGTCGAGTGCCTAATTAAATCTCGTCTGGTCGGGATGAAACGGTGAAAGCACAAATGGACCCCAACCAAGTAAAGTAAAATTTACCGACATTTCAGGTCCCACATGGGAGCCTTGTTCACAATGAAGCTTCGTTGCGAACAAAGCTCCCGTGTTGGAGCCAAAACGCGAGTCAATTTTATTTTCGTTGGTCGACGTCCATCTGCATTTTCACTATTCATAATAAGCCATTAAGACTGCCAGCGTTGACACATTGCGGAAAATGCACTAGTTTGCGAACTTGAGACAAGCATACCACCTTGTGACTGCAGGAGTCATGCAGCACATGAAAACTATGTTTTCACCATACAAACCTGGCCCGTACAAATGAGCCACGGCTCCGATGGTGCTGGATCTGGACGATCCTCAGATATTTGCACATGGTTACCCAGCTCACTTGTGCAATCATGAATTAAAGAAAGCTCTGCAAAAATGAACTCACCACAGCCAGAGCCATCGGATATTTCACACTTGAACAACCTGGAAGAGCGAGCAATATTGCAGGTTCATCGGATGAGTGCAATTTAAACTCAATATGATGAATGCGTTTATATAACGAATTAGCACTTATAGCACAACTGAACCTCGATATAGCAAACTTGGACATAACAAATTACTGGTTCCAAGGAATTACACGAAAAATAGTATCACCATTGTAACAGTGTTACAAATATAGATGTATAATGAAATACTGGATATAACAAACCTATTTCCATGTCAACAGATCCATTATAGCCAGGCTTCACTGTTTTGCCGTTAAAACAGTTTTACATATTGCAATAATAACGAGTTCTGCCGAAGCTACAGCAGAGCTCATTGTAATTACAGTATATACAATTATAATGTATTATCAAATACAATGAAGTTATTTTCATGCTATATTCAATTAATTAAAGCATAATTACGACTACACAACGTACACAGCAGCTCTGCAAACAATCATTCCTAAACTCTTTTCGTACCAACGCTAGTAAGGTAGGAACCGTTACTACATTTGTTAAACTAGTAAGAGAACCACGGTTAGTACAGAAATATTTTTCAAAGATTTGGCATGCCAGCGACAGTTGGTGTCTTATGCTTCACACACTGGTTGCATCTGACCCGAGAGCACGAGAAATTTAATTACCCCACATATTAAAGGCTACAACTTGTGGACAGAAGATAGTGTCAAGCCATGAATTATTGCCATTCCACTAAGCAGCGCACATATCAATCGCGAGCGCAAGTGGCTTGCATTGCAAGCGTTGGTCCCATGAGTACGTCGCACAACTTATTCCACGGTACATAGCTTTACCATGCCTTCCACGTACTAGTAATTGTATTTCAGTTTATGACATTAAGTGAGTGACAATGTCACATCAAATTAAATATTTTGCTCTCTCAGCCTTTCGGTATGGTCCATTACTCTTAGGCAAAAAACCAAAGCAGTGAGAGCAGTCTTTCCAGTTCTCACAAATAGGCCAGCAATGTGCAAAACCATATAATAATCGTAGCACCCAATGTCGCCTTAAAAAAAAAGGGGGGGGGGGGGGGGGATTAAGAAAAAAAGGAAGAAAATGGACACAAACCCACAGTTTGTCCATTCTCAAATTTTGCATACAAATAATTCAAGGTGCATTAGTAACATCATGTTCTGGCAAACTGCGCATTGGCTTTAAAGGTGGCAGAATTGCAGCAGTGCATACTGAACGGTCAAGATTAAGCCATCAATCTGTACTCTGTTGTCTTACCTGGTTAGAACGCTGAAATGAGAATAAGATAGCTCTCTCATATGTGTAAGACATAGAAGTGGCAAAACTGCATAGAAACTGCACCAAATTTCACATAGTGCAGTGATTAGCAACAGTCTACAATTTAGCACACAGCATGGCGAGGTGTCCCACAGAAGCTTACTTTATCTGGTGCGTGTCCGAGAAACTGACACGCTTCGACAGTCGGCGCCGTTCGGCGACATCTTCAGTCTGCAACGACAGGAAAAAGCAATGCATGCAGTGGGTAAAATGTCTCGACAGCCAATTTCCACGAGTACGTACTGGCTGCATGATGTTGCGTGTACAATTGGTATACGCTCACAAAATATTATGAAAGCTAAGGAAACAAACCGAAAACTATGCATGATTCCAGAATCGTTAATTGTGATGTACATGACGAGCATATCAAGTTAGTGATGTAAAGACCAGTCATTCAAGTTTGCCATACATTCATAGCCTACTTCCCAAGTATTCGAGTATACCAGGTAAACGAGATGACCAGCAGAGTACCGAGACATAGGTGGATGGATCGACCACATTGTCATCACTGCACAACAATAGACACTGTCACCAATGCATGCGCTGTTTGCAAGGTCTCTCTCAGGCTGAACGCTGTCCAATACATTCCTTGGTGCACCCAAGCACTTGGCAAACATTCATTCACCATACCCTCACTGGCTTCGATGCAGAAGTTCCATTGTTGTGAAGGTGGGTGCACGTTATAGTCCTCACAGAAAAATGGCACCTTCCGCCTCTAAACCTCAGCTCCTTTTATTGACGCCCGATTGCCAAGAGTGACCGGACACATGTAAAAAATAGCACAGGTATTGCTTAGCTATTGAACCAACAGCAATGAAGCAATAGCATTTGGTGCAAGACTGTAACGGCAATCTCTTACTGTGTTTTCGACGCTTTCGAGGATTGGCCTGGTAGGCTTGAGAATCTGTCAAAGAAGAGCCAATGAAAACAAAGGGTATAAGAAGTTCTGCAAAATCACAGTCTCAGTCAAGAAAAAAATATATACAGTTGATTCCACCCATTGTACAACTACCGTATATGCGCAAATTTTTCACAATATAGACAGTTGATTCCACCCTTACACTACCGTAGTATGCCAATTTTTCACCAAGCCAGCGATGTCAATATCGATTACGACAAATTAGGTGAGGTATTTGTCCGGCCATCATGACAAATTCTGCAGAGCAAGCTAAAGTTTGATTCAGCACCAAAACTGCCTTCATGGCAAGCCACGACGCGCTCAACTTTGCAGGGTCATGCCACAGTATGACAAAAATTCTAACTGTTGCAATTATGAGCAAAAATAAAAATGACTGTCCAGCCAGGATTTCTCTCCCATTTAAAAATGTGGAACATTTTCAGGTCAGCTTGGCTTCCTCTTTGGGGGTGAATGTTTGGGAAGGAGAAACCAGGCATAGCGTTCTCAAATCTTTTGTTACCATGGACCATTGGGCAACTATTGTTATGTTTGAGTTAGGAATTTTTCCTGCGACAGCTGCTGAGTTTACAGTGGCATGCAACACATCAATGTGAAGGACAATGAATGTGCTTTCAAACGGTGCTTGTTTTAATATAATAGGCAAAAAAGCTTGTTTTCTAAAAGATCGTAAACAAAGAAAAAATAATAAAACTTACAGAAAATTTTCCACAAGGAATAACACCTCCGGCAAGCATTTTCTGTAGTAAATTTCCAGATATACAAATTGTTGCACTATTACTTGGCAACTTCCATATAAACAAGTTCAATCAGAGCGCTTCTTGAGTTAGAGAACACTACACAACAAGGTGAAACATTGAAGTACATGGTAGGTCCCAGCTGGCATATGTCTTTCAAAAAAAATATCAATGAAAAGCATGAATTTGTATACGTAAATACCAGTATTAAATGCGCATCTGAAAGGTACATCTCAGATAATAAGCAGCAATTACAGAATACATAACGAATGGTAGCAAACACAAATTAGTAACTCATCCGAGCTGAACTCTCAGGGAGCGAAGAACCTGAGGGTGCTTATAAGTACACGCGCTTTTTGACGTCCACAAGTAGCACCTTTTTTTATGAAGCATCTCAAAGCACCGGCTTGCACGAGTAAAAAAAAAAAGAAAATCGAAGGGATACGTACGTGTTTTAATCTATTTGTACAGGTATGCATACATGGCCTGATGTGTACGATACCCGTAGCTGACAGACGCTAGGCGCGTCTACACAAGTGACTCCGAGCCATGATGACCGAACGAATGCCCATTGCTTTATTCCCCTCAACCATATATAGAAAGCATGGCGCGTAGCGCCCTCTACATCTCTCCCCCGAGATATGCACACAACAAAACACGACACATCACAAGTCAAGTCTTTTCGGAGTCTTAACTCGGCGACCAAATCTGGTGACTCGCACTCCGCATTCATTGGAGACTTGTGGCGCCGCTGTTGCCGTGGCGTCTGTAACGGTGGCTTGGTCTTCGTGCCCCTCGCTGTTTTCCCTCGATGCTGGCTCGTTGAGTTGGCTCGTGGTTGGGTCCGAATAGGGCACTAGATGCACCCTATTACGCACAGGCACCGCAGTTGGTGTTTCCACGACGTACGAGCGGGGCTTCGAGGCTGGGCTGAGAACGCACGCAGTTTCCTTGATGTCTCGAACCCACACCGTGTCCCCTGGCTCCAGCGGAGGAAGGACGGTCGCAGCATGACGGCGACCTTCTTACCTCCTCGTCTTGGCACTTGACAACGTCAGGCGCAGGCCACTTCGGTTCCAGGCAATCCGCTGGCTTGGGAAGCCTAGTTCGTAGGCTGTGGCCCATCAGTAGCTGCGCTGGGCTAAACCCTGTGACGCCTGCAGTGTCTCTGTAAGACAGAAGTGCCAGAAAAGGATCCTCTGCTTTCTCGAACAATTCTTTGACCGTGCGCACCATCCTTTCAACTTGCCCGTTAGACTGCGGGTAGTTGGGACTTGAGCTGATGTGTTGGAAGCCATAATGCTTCGCAAAAGCTGCAAATGCATGTGAAGCGAACTGCGGTCCATTGTCGCTTCGTACAACTTCGGGGATGCCGAAACGAGCGAAAGTGCTTTTGACGGCATTGATGACCGCCTCAGAGTTCGTGCTTCGCATGTAGATGACTTCAGGGTAGCGAGAACGATAATCAACTACTAGTAGGTAGTTGTGTCCTCTGTGACTAAATAAGTCCATTCCTACTTCTTGCCATGGTTGCGCTGGAGTTTTCGTAACAACCAATGGCTCACTTCGTTGCGCTCGTGTGGCTGCGCACTGCCTGCAGCGACTGACTCTGTCCTGTATTTGCTGTCAAAGTCCGTACCACCACACGGAATCCCGTGCTCTCAGCCGGCATCGGTTAATTCCCTGGTGGCCTTCATGGATAAGTTCGAGCGTATCCTTTTGCAGCGAAGTCGGGATGACAAAGCGATTGCCTTTTAGCAGGACGCCGTTGCACAAAGAGAGATCACCTCGATGGTTCCAGTATTTCCTCATGTGCTCCGGAAGCCTGTCTCGACGAGGCCAGCCCTGGGTGCAGTACTTGACGAGCTGGTTGCATTCACCATCGTGTTCTTGGTGCCTGCGGACATCATCTGCAGTAACCAGCTTCGTGTCAGTGATCGCTGCAACTTGGAATTCCACGAACTCTTCTACCACATCCACTAGACTGATCGACGGCTTCTCGTCCGGAGCACTTGAAAGAGTATCCGCAGTGGCTAGCTGTTTCCCGGAACGTAGACCACGTTGAATTGGTATCGCATAAGTTTGATACGGAACCGTTGAATACGTGGAGGCATCGTGTCCAAGTCAGCGTTTCCAAGTAGTGTCACCAGCGGCTGGTGGTCGGTTTCCACCGTGAAGTTGAGGCCCCGCACGTACTGGTCAAAATGGTGCACTGCCCATGCTACCGCCAACGCTTCGTTTTCTGTTTGGCTGTAGCGTTGTTCTGCATCGGCTAATGACAGTGATGCAAACGCTACCGCGCGTCGCTCCCCCGATGGTTGTTCTTGCAGAAGAACAGTTCCCAATCCAAATGAGCTCGCGTCGCACGAGACAATGGTATTACAACCGGGATGATACTTCGCGACACAGAGGTCCGAGGTGAGCATCTCCTTGACCCGATTAAAAGCGGTCTCTTGCAGCGGTCCCCACTGCCATGCATTTTGCTCGCCTAGCAAGTCGCGAATAGGGGCGGTAGCCTGCGAAAGGTTGGGCAGGAAGCGACCAATATGATTGACCATGCCGAGGAAGCGTCTAACACCAGCAACGTCCTTGGGTGGCTCCAAGTTGCGTAGGGCTTCGAGTTTGCTGGGACTCGGCGAAATACCGTTGGCATCGATGATCACACCCAGAAACTCTACTTTGTCTTGACCGAAGCAGCACTTCGACTTGTTGAGTTTAATTCCGGCTCTCCTCAGACGTTCAAGAACCTCCACAAGACGCTTGTCGTGCTCTTCTCGGTCTTCTCCAAAAACCAGGATGTCGTCGATCATGTTGACGACGTTCGGTTGTCCTTCCAGAATGCAAGCCATTTCTCGCTGAAAATACTCCGGTGCCGAGGTCAGGCCGAAAGGTAGACGACAGTAGCAGTAGCGTCCGAATGGCGTGATGAATGTGGTGTACTCTTGGCATTCTTGGGACAATCGCACTTGGTGAAATCCTGCTGTCGCGTCGAGTTTAGAGAACACCTTTGCGTCGCCCAGTTGCCCGAGAACCCATTCAACCGTTGGAAGCACGTGCCTTTCACGGAGAACTTCCTTGTTGAGCTTTGTCAAGTCCACACATATTTGGATGCCGCCTGATGCCTTCGGTACTGCGACCAGACCTGCACACCACAGCGTCGGCTTCGTAATGCGCCTGATGACGCCTTGTTTTTCCATCTGGTCCAGCTCTTGCTTCACCTGGTCGTACAGAGGAATGGGAATTCTGCGAGGTACACTGAGCGCAAATGGCTTGGCATTTGGCTTGAGCCTAATAGTGTACTCCTCCCCTACGGTACCAAGTCCATCAAAGATATCCTGGCTAAGGGTGGCGTCGCTTAAAGAGCTGGCTGGCTTTTCAGGTCGCTGTGCGGCGTCGACGAATTTCACAACTCCCAATGCGAAGATAGCAGGGTAGCCTAGCAGAGGCGTATACTGCGAAGGCATGACATACACTGGCTGTACGCAGGTGCGGCTCTTCCACTCTAACGTAGCTCTGAATTGGCACGACACATTTAAAGGATAATTTCCAGGACCAGTTAGATGACCTTCCGGTTTTTCGAGTTGAGACGGTATTCCCGGAAAAGTGCTTGGAACGACGTAACTTCCGCTCCGGAGTCGACTTTGAACTTGAGCGGGACGCCGTTCACGTGAACCCAAACGAACTTGGCGTTTGCTTCACGACTGGTCTTGACAGCATGCATCTCGATGGCATGTGACTGTCGGCTGTGCGAACGCTGCTTGGCTAAGCAAACTGCTTCAAAGTGCCCTTTCTTTTTGCAAAAATTGCAAACGGTTTTCTTGGCAGGACAAAATTCCCGCTGATGCTTTTCACGTCCACAGAAGTGACACGATGTGTGCGTCGCGTCGGAAAAAGGGGTTTCTCTTGATGCTGACGTTCGCTTATGGGATTGTCTTCACTGGCTTGTGCTTCGCTGCATCAACGGCGACTGGTCCAGATAACTGGTTTGCGCGTTCACGTTTTTTTCTCTTTCGGCATCTTCGTGCAGCCGTGCATGCAGGAGCGCTTTGTCCAGCGTCAAGTCAGAGGTGCGGCAGAGTTGCTCTGATAACCTGCTGTCGAACAAGCCGACGATAAATCGGTCTCGAACGAGCCTATCCTCGACGGACGCTGAGCCATAGTTGCATCTTTTGACCATGTTTCGCAATGCAGAATAAAAAGCATCGACGCTTTCGTCTGCTTGCTGCGTCCGCTTGTGAAAACGATAACTCTCGTGAACTTCGTTTAGCGGGTGAACAAAATACGAGGTGAACTTGCTTTTCACAACGCTGTACGACAGAGCTTCTTCGGCCGTCAAGTTGAAAGACGCTAGCACGCGTGGAGCTTGAACACCCATGCAATAAAGAAGCGTTCGTACCCGAACCTCGTCGGTAGCTCGGTGCATTCCAGTAGCATAGGCATAGTCCTCGGACTGCTCAATCCAGGTGGACCACGCACTTGGGTCGTTGAAGTCGAAGTTCGGTGGCTGTTGGAGTCCAGGTACCCCGGCAAACGCAGCGTCGGGCTTGTCCGCCATTACAGAGAGCGAACGGCGGCCACTTCTGACACCATGTACGATACCCGTAGCTGACAGACGCTAGGCGCGTCTACACAAGTGACTCCGAGCCATGATGACCGAACGAATGCCCATTGCTTTATTCCACTCAACCATATATAGAAAGAGTGGGCGTAGCACCACGCCCACTCAGTAGCACAAATGTTCCACCAGAATGTCCGTTGCGGCTGAACTCTCAGGGAGCGAAGAACCTGAGGGTGCTTATAAGTACACGCGCTTTTTGACGTCCACAAGTAGCACCTTGTTTATGAAGCATCTCAAAGCACCGGCTTGCACGAGGAAAAAAAAAAATCGAAGGGATACGTACGTGTTTTAATCTATTTGTATAGGTATGCATACATGGCCTGATGGACCACATCTACCGCTTCGCAGCATGCGTGCATGACTTTTCTCTATTACGGTTGTTCGTTTTCGTAGGCTTTACTGCATCCCAATGAGCGAAAGCCACAAAAACAGCAGATAACACGCCTCCCCTCAGAGTCGGTTTTACCTCTAAACACAGATGTATGGCAGGGAGAGATTTCTTGCAGCGTCAATAGAACCATTCCATGTGAAAGTGACTACCCGAGTCCTTTGTACAGCACACGTTGTTATGGTCTCGTGCCCGAAACTGGCATCGAGATGAACGAATGCCCTAGACACACACAGCTTTGTCATGAAAGAGAATCAAAAAGGCAGTCATGCGACATCCGTTAAACGCTGTCATTAAATGCGAAGTGTGTGAACTCACCGAAGAGCGCCGTCCTACACTCCGCCAGTTGAGGTCACTTAAAACAGAAACGGAACCACTACAGGTTAACAAAAACACACTGCTTTCTCGCATCAGTCACTCACAGTTAACGAGCAGAAGCTCATCCGGGTAGCTACCATTGATTTCTCTAATTAAACACACTAAGGAGACATGCAGAAAAGAAACGTGCGCCGCTTACGGTTCGGTGTTCTCGTCGCTAGCACGGTCGGCCATCGTTAGATCATTGGCCGTGGCACATCCAGAACTCACTCTGAAGGATCGAACACGAGCAGAGACCGACTTCGCCTCGCAAACACAGCACCACGCCCACTCAGCAGCACAAATGTTCCACCAGAATGTCCGTTACGAACACAACACACCTACTGCAACTACCCTAACACAGCCGCCTATATTTAAAACGCGCCAACGCCACCTTACTGTCACGTGACCCTGTCACCGGCAAAACGTCACTGTGTCGTCACTAAAATACTTTTTGTTACCGACGTTTGAGGACGCTACCAGTCATGCACGCTAGGGCCTTTGAGATCTGTGACACACAAAACAACAAGCATGACATGCCTTCGTTGCTCTACTTTTCTTCAAACGTTGCAGCTAAAAAAAAGCTATGGTGCCTTGATGCGCGATTGCACCGAGATGTCCTAGAAGAAGTGTCGTCGATGGTGCCCCTTAAAAAAGGGGCAATGGCTGCTGCGACGCGCGTCGACGTAGACGTTCCCACACAGGATCGTCTCCTGCCACGCACGAATGTGACGTCACAAATATACGTCACGCGCAAGCTGGTTTCCGGTTTGGCGCGTCGTTCGTTTGCCCTGCCGTCGCTGTGCTCGGCAGACGTGCTGTACTTCTTTTGTGCTGCTACTACTGCCTCCCACTGTCCACAGGCCTAGTTCTGCCACATAATAGTAAGCCTCAAACATATTCTTTTTATCTGCTCAACTGATGCTTTGCGTGTTTTTATTTACTAGCGTTGTTTACATCCCTTGCATTGCGCATTATTCGCGTGTCTGCTGATCTTGCGGTACTTGCTCTCGACCGCTTGCTTTGTTCACCCGTGCTAGCGTCATTCTGAGTAGCTGTGCTCGGCAAAATGATGCGTATTTTGGTAGTTCGCGATTCGGTGGTGAAATACCTGGACCAGTATTCCCCATCGCGTTGTTGCTTGTTTGTTAACGTTGCCGTGCACAGGATTGAGCACTTCTTTTGTTTTCAATGATCTACTGACAAGCTGTCTCGTTTCGATGTTCTTCACACATAAAAGAGAGAGAGAGGAAACTGTGCAGTGTTGTATGTTGTACAAACATCGCCAAATCGCTGACGTTATTATCGAAAGCGATCCCAAATTTGCACCTTTTTTTCTGCCACTCATCCTCGCGGGTGGAGCCAGCTGGGCCACCCATATGAATGATAATCACGGAAATTTAGTTATGTCCGGAGTGGATCTTTACTTTCCTAGGGGACCTTCCATTGCACCAGCAATCGTCTTGAATGAGCACTGTTTCCACGCAAATTTGGCGCGACACTGAAGAACTAGCTGGAATTAAGTACAAAGCCGACACCTCTGAAAAGCCGACACCTCTAAGGTGTCGGCTTTGTACTTATGTGGTGTTCACATGCGCTGCGAGGGAAGCAATGCTTAATGGGTCCTCAGTTTGCCATGGTAGATTTGTAACAAGCAATGGAAACATTGAGGGGACGAGGCCTGCTGAGCCAGTGATCTCTGGTTGAGCTGCAAGCACCACTTGTGATAGCAGAACAAGGAGAGCCTCAGAGAAGCATGAAAACACTCTTAATTGTTGTTTGCTCAGGAGGGCCAGCACTGGAGAGGCAGCTGTGCCACAGGCTGAGCTATAAACCCATGCTTATATCTGCACCTTACGAACGTGTTGTGCCAGCAGTACAAAAATAGTAACAAACAAAAAAAAAGCACTTGGTAGCATAATAGCCCCCTCTTGAGCAACTTGTAAAGCAGCCATTGACCACTGTACGCATCAGAAAAATTCAGACTGCGAAAATATATTGCCAAATATACCACCACCAGATGCTGGTGAATACTAAAGAAAATGAAAGCTTCTGCACCAATGGAACCCTGAGCAAGTGCAGGATATAGGAGTGCAGAAAGGAAGTTAAGAACCACACAGTGGGCTATGGAAAGAAAAATGATAGGGCTTACATTAAGAGAGAGGAAGACGGCCGGGTGGGTCAGGGAACGGACAGGTGTAGCCAACATAAAAGTTGAAGTAAAGAAGAAAAATGGACATGCGCAGTTCACGTGATGAGAAGGCTAGACAACCGATGGACAGTTAGAATGACAGAATGGTTACCAAGAGAAGGTAAGCGCAGCCATGGACAACAGAGAGTAAGATTGAGTGGTGAAATTAAGAGATTCGCAGGCATCAAATTGAATCTGCTTGCACAGGACAGGAAAGGATGGAGAGCATTGGGAGAGGCCTTTGTCCTGCAGTGGACATAAAATGGGCTGATGATAAGAGTGCATACTGGATGTCATTTCAACATTTATGCTCTCAAGAGCGTCGACAGTTGGGCCAGTTGGTGCACAGTTTTTAAGAAAAACCAGCTAAAACCACACAGACACAGATAGTTTAGCTTCATGCTGTGCACAGTCTTCTGTGTCCGTGTGCTTTTAGCTGGTTTGTCTTCAAAATTCAAATTTATACTCTGTTGAGGTGAGACAACAAATGGCATGAAGCACACGTTTACCCATCACTTCTAAAGCTAATATTTGTTAGGGTTTTACCCGCCAAAACCACGATATGATTATGCCACACGTCACAGGGAATTTTGACAACCTAGGGTTCTTTAACGTGCTCTGGCATTGGACAGTACATGGGCATCTCGCCTGCCTCAAAATGCAACTGCTGTGCCGAGGATCAAACCTGCATCTTCTGGGCAAGCAGCCATGTGCTGTAACCACTATGCCACTGCAGCACCCTCTTAGAAAGAAAAGTCCCAGAGGAGATTCTGCAAGGTGTTTTTACACTTATCTCGTGATTACAGCTTACAGTCCAGCCTAGTCTGAACAGATAGGCCTGCAGCAGCACATCAATCTAGTTCAATACATCACGCAATTTATTAAACATACAGCAATAAAGAAAAATAATGTGAGTGTATAGTTTAGTCAGTAAGACACTCGGCTTCAGACATCTGAATGTAGGTCTGAAACGTAGTGCTGCCAGCAAGATTTGTCCTTCATACATTTATGTTTTTTGCAGCAATTAATACTACATGACACAAGGACACATGTCTCGTAGAATCACCTTAGGGCTGGCATAACCTAGTGACGTGCCACCTTTTCCCGATGACTTTTGCAGAGCGCTGGTGACTACTTGTAGAAATATTTATTGCTGTCCTTGTTAACAGGTTCACTTATCCATGAGTAATGTACCAGCATAGTTTATTTTATATTTATGCAAGCACTTTCTGGTGCCCTTGCCATTGGAATTGTTAGTTTGGGCATGTAAACTTTGTAATAATTTGGAAGCTTAGCTTTTTCGTACAGATTATTTGTAAACGTCCTAAATATTCTAGCCCAAAATTTGCCTTCCGTGAGTTTGGTGTAGCATAGCAACCAAACTGTATTTATATTGCCCACATTACCTTCACATTGCTACAGGTCTAGTGGTGGAGCTTGACTGCTACAGAGTGCATTCTTGAGTGGCCAATAGAGAAAAGGTTAGGCATACAGCTTCATTGTACAAGACTGGCACCTGTGCACGTGTGCCAACAGGCTGATAATGGTGTATTTGCTTTGTCACAGTGATAAGTTCACAGCCAATTTCTCTTTAAAGCTTAATCTGTTTCCTTTCATTTTTCTTCTCATACAGGTCCAGTAGAAGTACCAGCTGCGCATCACATGATGATCAAGCCATCACGACTTTGGCTTAGGCTGTGTGCTTCTAGCTAAATAAACACTGCTGTCCGATATGGGGAATCTGTCATTTGTTGTCGTGGTTTTACAAATAATGTTTATGCATGAATATAAATTTGCTATCAATGTATATTTAACAGGACACAACACACCATTCCATTAACACAAACAGAATTTTAAACATATTATTCAAGTTCATGATAAACTCTGCTTCTATAAATGTAAAGGGTGTCGTTAATTACATACCACTCGAGCTAATCTTGAGCAGCACGTGGCTCACCCACAATTCTTAATAGCCATCAGTACAACTATATGGAGGTGACAGCGCTGAAGAAAATATGTTAGATATTATGGTAGGGGGGCACCACTCAAATACTAGTTCACGGCAGGCCATGTTCTTATTGGTGTGAGTTTGCTTTGAAAACAACAATAAGCAAATTCATTGGTTACTTGTTTGCTTTGCAATGTTTTTACTACTGTCTGAGCATGCAAGTATTTGGCACCTGTGCTTGGCATATTTTTAAAAGTTAGTCTAGCAAAATTTGGGGTGCACGACAATGTAGGCCACCTAAACTGTACAAGATGTATCTAATGCTCATTAAAACAGCCATACAAAGGTGGCCTTCTTCAATACATGAAATGGTAATGGAAAGGTGTGAATATTTTAGGGACACTAAAATGAATATTTCTATACCTTGTTCATATACTGTCTTGGACCACATTACGTTGCTGTAGGACATGCAAGAAGTCAATCTGCATTGTTAGCATCAAATGTCTATCATATAAAAGTCGCTCATCACATTAGACATACTAGAAGAAAGCTACATGGAGAAAACAAACCAGAAGATGTGCGTGGAGAAAACATGGGAAAAGCTGCTAGGAATTTAACTGAAGTTGAGAAAACAATACGGTTGACCAGCATGCTAAAAAGTCTAAAGAAAGTCCTCTTGTCCAGATGTTTCAGGCATGGTGTCTTTTAGGTACTACACTTCTGGCAATATATGTGCTGTTTCTCTGCACTATAATAAACATGCAAACAGGCCTGCAATTATTCTAATGTCACTGAACACCCCTTTGTTATTCCAGAATTCAGAAAGCACATTAAACAAATGCCGGGTGATACTTTATCTGCTGAGTGGACGGTCAAAGCTACCATGCAACTTTGAGATCACACAATTGATACATATTTTTGGCCAGCCACCGTAAGCAAACAAGTCGCATTTGAAGGGTATTGAGTTTAGAAAATTCTTTGCATTTGCTAATGTTCCGTCTGCCATTGAATATGTAACTACATTAATAACATTAGGCAGTTACTGAAATTATTTATTAACTTAACACCTACATGTATGCATTACATGAATGTAGGTAATTATGTTTTATTAATTGAGTGATTAGAAACATCTTTAATTGTACATAACTTGGAGCATGTGTGTGGGCTGCCTAGTTCGTCAGCCCAGTGGTTATCGCTGCCATGTTGGCTCTCTCCTCTCCATTAGCCAATGCTGGCAGTGGGGGTCATTGCTGAGCATAATGGCCACCTGATACTCCTCCCAGGCAAATTTACACCATGTGGTACAGGTTAGGTACCTTTCCACAGTGCTGGCACCGCAGAGAGTATAGCATGGGGTATCACTGATGTAATCTAGCTGGTGTGAAATACCTCTTTACAATATCCTGAGGGTGGTCTCTTCCACCCTATTAAGGGATTTATGTGGCAATGACTATGACTGCATGGCCTATCTATGCAACGCAAGACATTGTTCGCATGCGTTGTTGCAACTATTAAGTCGCAACACCCTGCAAAGTTATTGTAGGGCTACATTCAGTATGGAAGAGGTGACTTTGTGTGTTTCAAGCCAAAACTGGGTCACATTAGTACAACGCATGATCAGATGGCATCATGGCAACGTCAGAAGGGACGTACAAACAGCTGAACAGACATGAGTGCGGCTGGCAGGGCGACATGTCCAAATTGTTTAGTAAAACACAGAAGAGACCTGAGTTCTTCGGTGTTTTCCTAAACAATTGTTACTGTTGTCAAGATGTGTCTGCTTCAACCCCTTTCACCCCACCAGCAGCGCTTTTAGTTTGGCAGTTTGTACGTCCCTTCTGGCAATGCTATGATATGACCTGACTCTTGGCTTGTAACACAAGAACCAAACTGAAATACTCTAATGTCATTACTGAGTACTCATTGTGTTATGACATAAGGTCTTTAGAATGGGCACCTATGTTTACAATACCACATCTTTCCACTAGTTAATATTTGGTAAGGCGTAATGCTCAATTTCCAAGATGAATGCTTACCTCCAATGGATGTTGCGATGTTTTCTAATGCATAGAGCACCTAGTAATGATACCAGCAGGTTATTATCATATTTTTTTTAGCGATTCATTTGTCTACAATCATGCATGTTTGCATTACACGATGAAATGAAATTTAGCTTCCTCTCCTGAATAAATATTCTAGACTGCTGTAGTATAGTGAAGAGAAGTACTCTTTTATCAATCGTTTTAAGCTCTCCATCAAAATATTCTTGCACCAAGTCAGGTGACAGCCTTTCACAATAAACAGATTATCACTAAGTGCAAGTCTCCGTGGAGTGATCACAACACCCCTCGTCCGAGCACTTTCAATACAGCCAAAACCATGTTCGAAGCTACCTACTGAAGAATTGATACTGCTTCCACTGGGGCATAAAGGAGCGCTGGATGGAAGAGAACATATAAGAGTTGCTGCATTGCTTGGGGAGGAGGTTACGTGGTGGTGGAGCAAAGCAGTATCCGACAGCGCGTATCTTGGGTGAGGCTACCTCGGTGTTCTTCGGTTAGAGAACAGAAATCTGAAACACTTGCACTATCTGGGGAAATACATGGAGAAGCCCAGCTGTTGACGCAGACACATCACTCACTTCTCAAACGCAGTGCAGCATCCTGCACAAGAGGCACTCTGTACACGCCACACTGTTAAATGCCGCAGGCACAAGCCGCCACAGCTCCTTGGATACCATGCTCAAGAAAATTCTCGCTGTAGAACTGGTCATCGCTGAAATCGACAGATTTAAGTCCCAGTGATGTTCATGATTAAAATGTAAAAGACGCATAAGAGTGCACAAGAGGCACTGAACAAAACGGCTCCAAAATCTGATCGCACTGGCCTACAATGCTTTCCTCTACATCCTCTCGTACATGAATTTTGCACGTACTCGCTTGTACGTAGCACTAACAGCAGTGATAACATCAATTGTAGGTGTTCTGGCAATGTAATTGTAGATATTACTACACATCCGTTCAACAGCAAACAGCACCATAGTAAAAGCGGTAAAGTTCTACGAATGTATATACTGTCAGCGTGGAATCCGGCGCTCGGCCAGCTTTCTGAACGCGACACCACGAGTTCACTGTAGCCACGTCAACGTGCGTCATAGATTTCGTGTTGTCTGCCACTTGGGTCAGACCCTTAGTTCGTGTGATGCATAAATGCGGGCGTACAGCGTCAGTGTATAGAAGCACACTCAGACATTCAAAAAAGTCGTACGCACTGTACAGGCTGCGGCTGAAGACTGCAGCTGCGTGCTTCACCGCATAGCTGCTGTCCTTACTGTAAAAGCTACCCTAGGAAGAAACCTACTGCACATTAATTAGTATAACTGACACCATAAAAGCTCTTATTCCTGGAAAGACGCAACATCAGTTTTCATTGCCTCCCTCTGCAAAACTCGACGTCATTGCTCACGAAATTCGAGCAGACAACGCGATGCGACGTGACTTCATAAAGCTTCACAGCAAAGCACTGTGAATGCTTTTGCCTACTGGGGCTTTATAATATCGCTTGCACAGACGACTTCCTGCGCGCAACGCGGAATGAATACATTCACTGCCAGTTTGCGGAATCATGCCTCTCAGTGCGCTTGTTCATGCCAGCGTAATGGCGCTGCAAATTTCCTGATCTTCGCGTCACCGCACAAGCACGGCGGCAAAGTCAGCGTCACAAGTAAAATATGTGAAATCCAATTGATGCAGACAGCAGGCAGGCTGTGCTAAGACGAGTGCATCTATTCTATACCACCCAGTCCAAGTGGGGTGTTTGGTGCCTACATTTCGGACTGACTGCATCATATCACTGAAATCGCGGCAAGTTTCACTGCAGTGCTCGAGTGTTGCGGAAAAGCTTGCTTTATGCGTCGGGTTACAGGAAATCGAGATTATACAATGATTACGCAAGCTGCGCGAAGACGAGGGCAGCCATTCTATACTACTCAGTCCAAGTGTGCTGTCTGGTGCCTACATTTCGGACTGACTGCATCATATCACTGAAATCGCGCCAAGTTTCACTGCAGTGCTCGAGTGTTGCGGAAAAGCTTGCTTTATGCGTCGGGTTACAGGAAATCGAGATTACACAAACATTACGCAAGCTGCGCAAAGACGAGGGCAGCCATTCTATACTACTCAGTCCAAGTGTGCTGTCTGGTGCCTACATTTCGGACTGACTGCATCATATCACTGAAATCGCGCCAAGTTTCACTGCAATGCTCGAGTGTTGCGGAAAAGCTTGCTTTATGCGTCGGGTTACAGGAAATCTAGATTATACAAACATTACGCAAGTTGCGCAAAGGCGAGTGCAGACAATCTTTGCCACTCAGCCCAAGAGTGCTTCGTGGTGCCTCCATTTCGGTTACCTGAAATCTTGTCAAGATTCACTGCAGTGCTTTCATTGCGGCAAGTCTCGCGGTAATTAGCATCGCACACCATGGCAGCTAGCATGTCGTTTGTCGATGTCGTATGGCAGCAGGTACTTCAGTATTGTACCTGGACAGTTGAGGGATACAAAAGAAATTCGTGGTATTGATAATGAGGGAATTAAAAAGATTCTTGCATTTCACTTCGATTTTGGATTGATTTGTAAGATATATATATGTATATATAGGAACAAGTTAATGAAACAACAAACATTGAAGCCTAGGAAAGCATAGGGGAAGTTATTCCAATTCGTAATTATGATATTGTAATTTCGGGGTAAGTAGAAAGGAATTAAATGTGGACGAAAAGACAAACCTGCCTTCGATGGGAACCGAACCCACGACCTTCGGATCCACTTTAATTTCCTTTCTACTTACCCCAAAATTACAATATCATATTACGAATTGGAATAACTTCTATGCTTTCCTAGGCTTCAATGTTTGTTGTTTCATTAACTTGTTTCTAACAAATAAAGACGAGCCCTTGACCCCCTTTCCGTTCATAAATATATATATATAATATATATTATATATATATATATATATATAAAACCATTTAGCATCGACAGCACCAGCTTAATATATATATATATATATATATATATATATATATATATATATATATATATATATATATATATATATATATATATATATATATATATATATATATATATATATATATATATATATATATATATATATATATATATATATATATATATATATATATATATATATATATATATATATATATATATATATATATATATATATATATATATATATATATATATATATATATATATATATATATATATATATATATATATATATATATATATATATATATATATATATATATATATATATATATATATATATATATATATATATATATATATATATATATATATATATATATATATATATATATATATATATATATATATATATATATATATATATATATATATATATATATATATATATATATATATATATATATATATATATATATATATATATATATATATATATATATATATATATATATATATATATATATATATATATATTCTATATCATGCATTGTTCTCAAGCTTAATGACAGCATTGCCAGCTTGATACAATTATATGACTACAATGCTATCTGAAAAAAGAAAAGAATGCTGTGATAACCAACCTATTCATTGGTCACAGCCTATCCATACTCATTTCTGCAGAAAGCACTCCATGCACGTGATATATCATGACCTCTCATCTTAGTACCACAGGGGAACAACAAAACATTACACCATCAGCGGAACAACAAAACCTTAAAGAAGTAACCCACTTTTTTTCTCTTGCACAAGGATTAGTGCCCTTAGAAGGCACAATGTAATTTGCAAAAACTCAGTTGTTCGGGATAAGCGGAAGGCTGTATCGTCCCAATTCGCTGTAGTGCATTGCAGGTGTTCAAACAACTATGTGCGCATAATGTTCACACTATTGCTCGACCTACACAGGATAACTTATGTGACCATAACAGTTTGCAGCTTGATGAACAGTGAAGTTGTTCAGTATGTGCTTGCTCAGCACTGTGATCCATCTGAAGCCTGTCAACTAAATTCACCATCAAATAAAAGAATAGCAAGGTTTTTATTATAACCCCTAAGTAATGCAGCTAACAAAGTTCCTCATGTATTCTTCATGTACTATATAAAAGGTGTACTTCCTTTCCCTCATTTTTATTTTCTCTTTCCCTTAATTACTCAATTTAATTGCACAATTAAAGTTTAATATAAACATGAACTACGTGCACTGTTTTATTCTTTGCCAGTGTACTGTGTGATGTCAGTGCACATTAAAGAACCCAGGGTGGTTGAAATTTCTGGACCCCTTCACTATGGTGTTTTTCATAATCATATGTGGTTTTGGGACATAAAACCCCATAAATCAATTCTTTGGCAGCCATTAAGCAAACACAATAAGGACCTTTGTGTAACTTGACAAAGCAATTATTGGAAGGTTTCTCGACGCCAAACAAACTATGTGGTCTCCAAATGCTGAAACATTCAGTCCTACACATACCAAATAAATGCAGTTTTTCATTAGAGTGACTGCAACTCTTTTGCAGCAGGATATGTCCAATCTTTTTTGACTAACATGATAACATTATGCAAGGAAAAAACAATTTTTTTGTATTTATTTCTTTGTACTTTTTTGCTTCTTAGAGGAGTGCAATCCTGTCTGCATTTTCTTTTCTTTTTGTACATAATGGTATTTCTTATTGTGCCAGTTTAACTATGTATTTATGTGTGTTTCCTTGTATAGATGACTTTATGAATGCTGTCAATTTTTCTGCCTTATACTGCTGGGATGTGGGGCTTGTCAAGCTGCGTTTAATCACAGCTTTTTTCCCGCACACCACACATTAGTGAGTTTTAGTACATCGGAAAGCAGCAAACATAAAAATTTAGCATTAACGCTAACGTTACCTTGCAACACACGCGCATGCTCAGAACAGGTAAATGTAGATGAAACCCTTACATACCTATGCTATTTTCAGACTATAGTGTTTAACGCTAACACTCGCAAGGAGACTCGTACATTTTGCAAGATGGCGGCGTGAGTCAACTGAAGCGACTCACTTCAGATCTGTCGAGACGTCTGCCTGCATTGTTAGGCTCATTCATTACCCACTAATGTTCTAATTTGCTTTAGGTTTGGCTACTTAAGCTCCGCCAGTCATGTAGTAGCGATAACATATTGCCATTTTCAAGATGTGCTCTCAATAAGCATCACACAAGGCTTAAAGTGTGAGTGCACTACATATACGATAGTTGCATCAAGATGGCGGTACTGCCGCCGTTTTTTCTTTTAGATTCCCAGGTGAAAATATTGCTACTGGTTTCTATTGGTTTCAACTGTTCTGAAGTGGTCCCAGTTGGAATTCAATTGGTTTGCTACTGGTTCCAAGTGGTCCCAGTAGAAACCTACTGGTATTGAACTGGTCCTGTACTGGTCCCAGTAGGAGGCTGCTGGTGCTGGACTGGTCTGTTTCAAACTACAATGCTACAGCCAAAAGTCAAGCCGACACGAGTAATGTGGTGCATTATGTATTTTTAATGCTTGAAATGACAGTGTAATGTCTGGCGAAGTATTGGTACAGGTCACAAATGCGGTTGTTACGTGGAAATTGTGCCTTCTCAAAGTGGAATTGTTGGCGAAATGTATGGTCGGGCATAGCCTCGGTATTAAGGAGGCGCCCCCTCGAGAACACGAACTGCCTGCATTGCTGCTCTGGTTTCCAAAACATAAGTTCTTCTATGTCATCCCAACTTAGAAATGACAGACAGTACGGGTCAGAAAGGAGACTCGATGGCGGAATTCTGAGACAAAGTGATGTTTTTTGGGCCTGTTGACACAACACTAAGAACACACATACACGAGCCCAGTCACTCTGCATAAGCCTGATTTCGTAGTGCATTCATGATTCAATAATAGTACTTGTTTTAACGTGTAGATGGCGCCGTATGCCTTCGCGTCAGCTTTAGTGTTTCACTCTTTTCCCCTATACTAAAAGGCTAGTTTCGGCCACGACGTGCACCCAGTTTCACCGTAATGGAACACTAACACTAAATCTTTACGTATGCTGCCTTCCGATGCACTAAAACTTGTTATTGTATCTGTTTCATGCATGACTGTAAAAAGTGTAAACAATGTAATGCTTTGGTGAAATAAACATCAGACTTCAAACTTCTTCCAGCTTGACCTAGGGTTAAAATGTTTTAAGGAGCCAGGACCAGCCACCAAAATATACTAGGAGTGCTGGCCTCCCTTGCTTATTGATCAGCTGTACACATGTATACAAATGCCCCTCTCGTGAACATATGTACAGTGCTCAAAGCACATTCTCTTACTGCATGTCACATTTCTAGACACAAAAATTTTCTGGCCCTCTCAATAATGATAGCTAAACAAAATTTAACGTTCGGAAAAAAAAAAAAAAAAGCAAGGCTATGCACGCACATTACAATGCATCCTAATGCAACTCTTTCAAGCACCCTTAAATACTATCAGTGAACACGAACTCTGCTGACATAAAGAAATCATTAGTTGTTACGGTGACATTGTGTCCCAGAAATGTTGTAAGCATCGTCTGTTGCTCTGCCACAACATCTACCTTCAGTTTTAAGTAATGAAGGTGTGTACAAAGCCTGAAACTGTTTGTTAAATAAAATGTATGTGCCTTATGCCTGTTCAATGTTGCTGCAAAATTTTGCAAATTCCCCGATCTGGATTTGCAGAATTTTTCAAAATTTCCACTGCATATGGTTAGGGGCCCTGATTATACTGGTGGTGCAGTTAACTACATTGGCTTATTGTGTAAAATGAATAACCTCTGTGATCCCTGGTGAACGAAGATATGACTGCAAACTACACGCATACTGTAAATATTCACAGCTGCAAAACTTAAAAATATGACTGTACCTCCATTTTCATGGCAATCATGACGACGAGTGGGTCACCCTCAGCGACGGTGTCTCCCTCGTTAACGAAGAGCTTCTCAACCACCCCTGGCATTGGGGCCACTGCACCCTTTTTGCCTGCACCACTGGCACCCGTGGCGTTTTCAAGGTACGACGGCATTGGCACGGACATCTGTTGCACACCATCCTGTCCATTTGAATTCAAAGCAAATGCGTCACCTTAGCTGATTGCGGGGATCCGGTGCCCACAGCTGCTGGGCTATTTTCAAACAACAAAGCACCACATAACAAGAATACAATTTATAATTATAACTTGCCACTTCTAACAGTGTTTCCCATTTTTACAAAAGCATCCTTCTAGGCTACCAGGCATATACGTGCAGGTTGTCTACAGGTAGTGCAAGAACATGGAATTAATGAGAGGAGAATATGTTGCTATGCTCAATAGACGAAGGGGCAACAATGTCGTTGAAGCTTGGTGATGATTTAAGTCATTTCATCTCAAGGATCAGGGGAGGCTCTGGAAAAAAGTTACATTTATCACTTGGGAAGAACATGAACCTCCATGATACATGAAAAGTAACGAGGACCTAAGAGTGAGTTAATTGAACAAAGATGTGTTGGAGCAGATGCAGTAATAAAATAGAAAACATGTATTGTAGTGAAAGTGTACAACATGTGATGGACATTCTAACTGCTGCGCTACAGTCATATACATGCTTGGTAAGGACGTGCAGTGCTCGGCAACTTAAACGCGATACTCAGACCGCACGAAGGCCGGCACATTTTGTGCTGCTGTACTGCACTGGGTGATCACAAAAGAACCAAACTGAATTACAAAGGTTCAGAAAGTCCCTCACTTTTATGGAGTACTCAACGAGTCCACTCAGTGTCCCCAGTGCAAAGTGATTGATTGATTGATTATTTATTTATTTATTTATTTTCGATACTGTCGACTCCATTTTCGGAGTCATTACAGAGGGCATAACGTACATGATATGCTTACATAAAATATAACATTCCAAATAACACAGAACTGCCCTTACACTACTGGTAAGCAACACAAAAGACACATGGGACAATGAATTCTTCATACAAGGAAGTATTTATACCCAAATTTGTTATACACTGTTACAAAGATATGCATGCATTTAACACATTTTCAAAATCGACACAACCATCATCACTTCACGTACGTCAGGCAAACAGTACCACATTTTATTTGCGCGAGGGGGAAAGAAAACTGAAATGAAAGGCATCAATTCAAAAGGCTCCAGGTAAAAGAAGCGGGCTAATGGTGGCAGCCGAAACAACAATATGTGCCGTTCTCTGGTAACAAACCCAAGAAAACTGTGACTTGCATATACCAAGGCAGGTGTTTGAGCGATGTATTCAATGGAAAAAATTGTTTTATACGATCATGACACAGAAATCATCAGCAGCCATACCCAATGAGTATTGAGTTTCATTCGCTGAACACCATAGATAAGATTGCCTTTCGTTATCTACGGTTTGCATCCTGTCACTTCCAGTCGAACCTCGTTAATTCGCACTCTGACAGAGTAGAAAATACGTTCAAATTAACTGGAGTTCGAACTAGCGTGGTTCCTGTTAATTAGTGGCACAGCATGCACATTAGGAATTCGAGCGTGATAAAGCAGGCTGTACTGCACATCCTTTGGAGTGCAGTGTCAATAATTGTCAGTTGAAGTCAACTGTCTACCGAAATGTCGTATGGTTGGTATGAAACATTGCAGTGCTTAGACCATTTTGTGTCGTGCCTTAACCGGATAGACAACTTGATCCAGTTCACCATGGAGGAGGCAGTTAACAGCCAGCTGCCCTTCCTTGACGTCCTTATCAAATGTGTTGACGGAAGGCTGGCATTTGCAGTGTACAGAAAACCCACACACATGGGTCACTACCTGCATTTGAGCTCTGTGCATTTAACGACCCACAAGCGATCACTGGTGTCCCCAGTGCTGCTATGCGTGTAAACCGTCCGCTTGAGTAAAAAAGATTGTAACTTGGACATCGAAAACGAGTGCCACGACCTCGCTTCCAGTGGCTACCCTGCCCCTTTTGTATCTTCCATCCAGTGCCATCTGGCCCATCCACGCTATTCTTCTATGGCTGGATCCATGAAACGTGCACCTGTCCCTTACATTCCTGGCATCAGCGAGACATTTGCACGTGTAATGGGTCTTTATGGTGTGCAGGTAGCCAACGTACCCTCGCGTAAATTAAGGAACACCCTTGTGAACGTCAAGGACCGCCTACCACGTGAGACATTCCCTGGTATTGTGTACTCTACCTCCTGTGCGGAGTGCAACTAAAAGTACATTAGGAAGAGTGGTAACATTGGAAGAAGACTCAAGGAGCATCAGAATAATGTTAACAAGCACCACGTGACGTCCAGCACCCTTGCAGAACATGCCGACACTACAGGCAACCAGATAGATTGGGACAGAGCATTTGTGCTTTCAAGTGAATGGAACCTTAGTCAGCAGCTTTATCTTGAGTCACTTCATATTCAGACAATGGTACACATTTCGAACTGCAACGATGGAAATCTTAATCCGACATATGCATGCACTTTACGTCATGTGCTACACCGCATATAATTTCATGCCCTTCATGTATTCCCGTTCATTGTGAACAAGATTCCTGTGCGGCAGCCGAAACGTCAGCAAATATTATTTTTCTTGGTCGGTGTACGTCTGTGCTGTTACCAGTGTAAAGGTCAGTTCTAGATGCAAACTTGAAGCAGGTGCCCACTTCCACAAATAGCACAAATAGCCATACTTGCGCATGAAAGCACCGGTCCCCAACAACATCTGGGTGAACAACACATTGAGCCAAAACAGGCCACCGCGCAAAGCGCCAATTGTTCCATCCTTCGCGGCAGTGTGCGTACAAGAACATGAGAGACTATCGCCACAACGCACGTGCTAAAGTGCAAAAGGCCACATTAGCTATGAAAACACGTTTATTCATGTAACTCTAGCATTAAAATAATCAGTTATCTGCGATTTGGGGTGCCTTTTACGGTGTGACTCCAACAGCAAAGACTGGAGCCAACCCGAGAGCTATTGCACTGAAGTATTGCACTGCCATTCATAGTTCCTTTTGTATATGCTGTTGTAACAATGACAGACCTTTGGGCAGTGCAGCAGTGTCGGCGGCATCTCTTCACCATAGCACTGGACAGGTCAAACTGTGTTTGCACGTGGGGGAGGCCGAGTGAGCTAGATGTTTGCTTCACACATGCCGTTTGCGAGTGTGCCCCCGTAAGTGCACAAGGCGACGTCGCATGGTTTTCGCCAACAGTTAAAGCAGGTTGAGCACATCACTATGCGTTTGCAAAGCTGCACAGCTTGTGGCAGGTGTAACATTGTTTTTCGTCTGGCAAATGCATGAAAAGTAGTCTGTGTGGCCAGACAATTTTGTTTCCCCCATTCAAATACATGTCACTTTGCCAGGACCATGGGGCCAGTTAAAATGATCAGGCTATTTGAATTATGCAACTTCAAATTAACGAGGCTCGACTGTAGCATATATATTTTTTTTACCAAGCCATGTTCCTTGCCCTGTTATCAGCTTGACTATCGTTACATGATAAGGCTATGAATATTGCTTAGTGCATTAATCAATTTGAGCTACATGATTAATAAAGGGAAATACTCACTGCAGTGAATACATGAAGGGTGCCATCATAGAGCACTGTGCGAATTTTAATGTCCGTGCCTTGGACCTCACATTCCACATGAGCCACACCTCGCTCTATAGCAGCACGCCCCAGAACCTGGAAAGCTTCTTCTCCACAGCTCATCAGGTATGAGCCAGGCTCGAGGAACGTCACCAGCACCTCATGTTCTGCAACAGGATAACGTGCACTCCACCATCCTCCATGAATGCAAATACAGTGCGACCGTGCTATACTTAAATGGTTAGTACCAAGCTTTGTGTACGGCTTAACTATACATGATAAGTTACCTCGAAAATTTCTCATTCAACAATGCAAGTAACGAAGCTAAATGACGTGCTTATTATCTAAACAACAAAACTGTTTTGTAATCAGAAATATAGATGACTAATTACAATAGTTAAAAAAGACCATGGAGCACTAAAGGGCATAGTAAAAATGCAAACAATGAACTTCAGCTATCAATGGTACCAATGCTATTAATGCTATCAATGGTTTAAACGTCAATTACATTTGTACTAGCTGTCACTGATACCAACAGCTCAGATACTAGAGTGCTGAATGGCCTGAAAGCTTGAATATTGCCATGCCCGTACTGCGATGCAGACAGCAACAACATGAACACGCATCAGCATTTAAAGAAGACACAAAGAAAAAAGAACGCTCCAGCACACGGAGAGACTGTTCCTGTTAGTTTTCCTTGACAACTGCTTTCTGACTTGTGTTCTTACAACGTTGCAACAACAAAATCAATGGCCAGTTCAAAATGGCGACATCTGGTGTGTATGACTACAGAGATCATTGGTATATTTGCAAGAATAAGTTTATCAGCTTCTGCTGGTTAACCTACAGAGTACCACATTACACTATTGCAAGTGAAAGCACATGGTGTCGTGCATAACCAATGCTTAAGTGAACCACAACTGAAATTTCACTCACCATAATGTTACGGCTACAGCTAACCTCATGATAGCAATATAAAAGGGTGAGCCGCATTTATACATTATTATAACCGTTACTTCATTAAAAATATTTTTCATCCATATTGGCTTAGCAAACAAGATGCAAATATGTAGACAATGCTAAGCTCACCTCACAATCAACAAAAAAACTCTGTTACTCTCCTCTGCTGAGTCCTCCTTAGATGGATGACTGTCCTCTATGCTGCCACTGTTGCCTAAACTCTATCCCCACTGCCGTACCGTCCCACCTAAGTGACACAACTCTACAGTATCCAAACCCTGCACAGCTGTTTGTACGTTTATCTGAAGAGCATTCGTGTTGTCAGTGCTTTGTTATCCTTCCCAATGACATTGCACATAATGTCCCCGTTGGTCAATTCCTTAGTCATCACTGTGGTGGCATCAGCACTAATAAAATGTTTTAAATGTTACTCTCTGGAATGACTATGGCATTGCCAATGCCCTCACCAGGCTACACAGCAAATCTTGTTTCTGGTGTCGCTATCTTTTTTGGTTGAGACAGCCACATGAGAACTGCATCATCATCCATTTGGTGCTCTTTTATAGCGATACCAATTATATGGACAGTCTTGATGTGTTTTTGCCACTGTCGCCGCTGTCATGTTCTGTACAAAGTCCAAATTGATACCCCCCCCTGCGCATCATACGTTCTACCCATGGGTAAAAGCACATGCGCGGAGCCGCCGATCAAACGCGGCTGAAGCAGAGACCAAACAAGCTCGGCCTATCTCCACTGCTCGGAGGGCGCGTGCAATAACATCACCCCACTCAGGAGGCCTGTGTTGAAGTGGTGATAAAACGCCCTGCCCGTCTTTAACGAGCTTGAAAAACCACGAAGGGATGGGGGGGGAGGGGGGGGGTGTCGCTCAAGATCAAGAAGCCACTGTGAACTTTACGTGGGTCGCCATCGCTGGCGTGCACACTATCTCGGCAGCCATCAGACATGCTGTTTACTGCATAGCACCGCCTTGGTCATGAGCTCTGTCCCAGGCGCCTCGCATATGTATTGCCGCAACGCCGGCAATGCCCTCGCCACATAGCGCTCACACAAATGTATCTATGAGCGCAGGAAGGAACGCGCTCGCTTGATGCCGCTGTGCTGGGCAAAGTTTCTCGATGATGCAAAGCGCATGCTGCTTAGCACAATCACGCGGTGTGAAGCATGTGCCAGAAGGCATCAAAACAACATGACTTAGCTCTAAGCTCTTCACTCTTCGCCCTTCTGGTGACAGTGTGATTTTTTAATCAAACATACAATATGCCTTCCGTTCAGCTGCTCGACACCAGTCTGAGTCAAGCCCATTACAGTTATATGAAGTTTAAGTGTACTAGAATAAAACTGCACTGCCCCATAAAAACTGGCTGCAGCAAAATACAGACAAAATGAGCTAAGCTTACACTATCTAGTAATTCTGTAGGGCCATATGAGTCTCAGAGTGCCATGGATTTATAGGCTTACTGTGATAACACAAAGCTCTGTTACTCCGTAAACTAAGCAGATCATAAGATGTGACTGGTCAGCACTTGCTCACAGCACAAGAACTAAAGGAAAAACACGCATGAAAGACACAGGTTGTTCTTGCAACATATGTCAAAGTCTGCTTTCTTGTCTAAGCTCAGGTTGATCACAGGTGTGCTTCACATGCATCTGATGCATCTATTTTCATGACACAATATTAGGCCCACTGGACATAAGAACAAGTGAGGTATGACTCCTTCAAACAACGCTGATGGTGCAGCCATCAGGTTTACACTGCCAATCACTGGATAACCACTGCATGCCAGTTGGCTGAGATTCACAGGTTTCTCACTGCACACTGCATGTACACCTCAAATGTGTTCTCACACTGTGATCATGATAAAATGCAGCATCTATTTTCGCCACATGGGGTTGCATTCTGAACAAACCATTTCACTTTTGCATAATAATGAGACTTCACTGGAGCGACAAGCACTTTGCCCATCTGCCCAAGACAATCCACTCGAAGTGATGCTCCACAAGTATTCAAGAAGAACATGGTGTTGCCATGCATAGAATGTATTGGCAAAGGAAGCCAAACAGACTTACTCTTGTCTCGGCACGTCAGTAACACCTTCCGTCTGCAGTTGCTGTTCACACGAAAGGGGGTCGTGAAATTTAGTGACTGAAAGGTTTCTGTAAGAGAAAGGCATCAGCGTCAACACTCAGTAGTCTGGCCACTTAACATGCATGACATTAACCTTTTGTACTTTAAAGTTAGGTGTACTGTCCCAATTCATGACGTGGTTGAATGCTCAATGTCTGATGGAGCTGACAATAATGACGTAATGATGTAGGCCAAACAAAAACACCAAAGCAGCACAAACCTACTCTATCACTCATCGAGAGGAAAACAACATTTTCTGCATCTCTTTGATTTATCAAAGCACCTGTGCTTGTTCAATGATGTCACTAGTGGCACAGACATGGATTTGTACCCCCTTTAAAAAGAGCCTTGCCCTAATGTCAGAGGCTTGGATAGCAGTGACAGTAATGTTAACTGACTTAACAAGTATATATTATGTGGCTCTTCCAGTACACCACATTAAACCTTAATTAAAGGGCCCCTCACCAGGCCACATGACAAACTGGTTGCACACTGGAGGTTCTTAAGTGCCCAATAGGGAGAATTCTACCACATGAAATTTTCAAATTAGTCCATTATTAGCAGATATAAAAATGCTTCAAGCGGTACGAAACCAAGATTTCAGGAGAGGAGGGTCACTGCCAGTACGACACCTTCGCCACATGCCGATGCTGTGGAGCGAAGCTGCAAAAAGACAACAAAATAAAAGGTGAAGTGTGCGCCATTGTGCCCGCAGCTGATGGTCATGCTGGTAATCCCTTCCAAGGAGCAAGATACCAGAGCACCTCCTCTTGAATGGACAATTCAGGGTTTGGGCTGCCAAAACATACTCTCAGCGAGCGTTGCATGTCATGGTTTTTAGTGACTCAGTGGTGTTTTCTGGTGATGCAGCGTGCTGTGGAGGTGTGGAGCTTCTCAACACGCGATGCTTTAGAGAGGAGAAAACCTGAAACTCGAGTTTGAAATTCCACGGCACGTAGCAAAGCGGTTCTTGGCAGGCATGATCACGACCTTGCTATGTATGCAGTGCGTTTGTCAGCTCAGAAGGGCCAGATCTGGTGAGGGGCCCTTGATATAGATGGTAGCCATTTGAAGAGTTGCCAAGTGCATCACTCACCACGTGCTTGGGCACCTAGTGTCTCAGCCCTCTCATGAGCCAGCAGGGACAGCACGGCTGCACAGATGACGGGACTGCTCACCTCCGGACGCAGGAACAGCTCATCGTTGTGGGTAGGGATGAAGCCAGTATGCACAAGGCCTTCTCGGAAGGCCGGGTGTGCTGCCAGCCGCATCAAGAATGACACATTGTTGGCAAGACCAACCAAAGTGTACTCGGACAGTGACTGGTATAGGCGACGCAGAGCTGTAGGCCGGTCAGGGCCCCAGACTGCCAGTTTGGCAATCATCGGATCATAATGGACAGACACGTCATCCCCTGCATGTAATTTTCATTGTCACTGACCCTACCAATAAACTGTTCTTGGCATAAATTCTCTAGGAATGTGCACACACACGAAAAGAAGGAAAACAGCAACTTCAAAGAAATACAAACTGCTGCCTTCTTGGCAGTAGTCCCCAAGAAAAGGCTCCAGGCCTGCACAGTACGTCCAGCACAGTCACAAAATAAGCCAGAGGAGTGGCCTTCTAAGAGCCTGCTGTAAACTTTGCTAGGGTGCCTAATGCACATACATGCTAAGCACAGGAGGTAGTGTTTTGATCTGCACATATTTATCAATATACTATCAGGTGTGCTTTGTGATCTAAGAAGTATGTTGTGAAGAGCGCACAGTTTGACACTTTATTGTTTATAAACACGAAGTCAAGGACCATGGTAAAATCAGGGCAAACAAGGGTTATGGAAGACTGTTTACTGCTATATTGCAACTGCAGTAAAACCAGCCACACTAACAAATCGTAAAGAAAGCTATGGCTAGGAACCCTAGCTTTCCACAATAACACACAAAATCACAGAATTCACGTTATTACAAAAGCCTCGCTTTTGGAAACAACGGAAGAACACTGTTTCTCCTACTCATTGGCACAGGTTTTGGGCATGCAAAGAAGAGCCGATGCAGCTACCTTTCAAGAGTAAAATAACTAGGAAATGTGCGAATATCCGAGATCTGGAATACTTACAGAATATTTTCTTTATTTATAGCGCAATCGATCTGAAAAATGCATATTCAAATATTCCAGCATAAGCAGCAATCATGTAGACAATTTGTGCTAGGTGTTATTTGTTGAGTGGAACATCATTAATACTCGGCTTGTATGAATATATAATCAGGTGTTACAATGTTCCAATTCGTTTTGGCCCGAACTTAATTTCTAAAATTTCGAAGTAGTCAAAACGAACAAGACAAGGACCTGTATATTCGCACATGTAACTCGCCTGTAAAGCTGGCTTCACTGCAACATCTAGGCGTTATGAGGCAAAACAGCCTTTCCAAAATAAATATGCACTGCAGTGAATGCACACTTCACGGTGAAATGTGCATATTGCACTTACAGTTGAGCCCGCTTGTAACAATACAGTTTTAACAATGTATCAGTTATAAATAACAATGATTAGCTATTGCACCATCAAGTTTTACATGTTTTCTATGGTAAATTAACCCTCTTACAACAACTGGTTACGACAATGAAGTCTGGCTGCTGGATGTGCCCTGCACTAGTGCCAAGGGGTAATGGAATGTGAAATATCTGAAAAGAAAATAAACTCTGACCACTGCACACTTCCTGTTTCCCCTTGCATAAGACTTGCCCACAGTCATACAACAGAAAAAAGCTTTTCCTCCAGGTTCTCTCTGTCCTTTGTCTGTCCTGCCACCCTCCCAAACATGAACCCCACCCTGAAAGAAAGCAACAAAGGACAGTGGTTTCAAAGCTGGCCTTGAAGAACTTAAACTAGCCTTCCCAGAAAGGCCAAGGGCCTCACTGCTATCACCTCTGGCCGCTAAAGGATGAGTATGGAAACAGCACTGCTGCAGGTCAAGGCAACTTTGCCTTGAACCTCCCCCCCAAAAAAAATGTGGGCATTCATTAGTCCCTTTTACTTCATCTGTACATAATCATCATCACCTAGGTTTCTTCATCATTATCTGCTGTGGGTTGTGATCTAGAGTTCAATCTGTGCCTTGGTGCGAACCGTTCTTTGTAGCCTCAAGGCTTACTAAAACGGCGTTATCATCACAGCTTCACAAGTGGTGGAGAGTGCTCTCCGGTCCCCCGTCCTCTGCCACCCTGGTCATCCCCCTCGATCAGGCCGCTGCTTGTGTCAGCTACCCGCCGTCATGCCGCAGCCAACGGACACTTCCGCATCACCCATCTCGGCTCAGACAGCTGCCGCCCCTCACTGTTGGGTTGTAAGCGGCCACCAGCGTGACCCCCACCTATTCGCTGGACTTCGCGGCGAAGACGTGGAGGATTGGCGTGATGACTAATGAATGCCCACACTAATTTCCCATGCACAAACGTTGCCGACATGCTACAACGGGATATAATACGCCCATCTTTGAGCTCTTGCTCATCTCCCGTTGCTCTAGTTCGAAAAAAAGGCGGCTCTATACGGTTTTGCGTAGACTACCGGGCACTCAACAAGATCACGCGCACAGATGCATACCTTATGCCGCGCATAGACGATGCCATGGATTCAAAGTTGGCAATGCGTTTATTATGCGAGTGCGTTCACTACGTGAGTACGGCATTTGTTTTTATGAATGTGAGAAGGTTGATTACTAAGGACCTTTTTTTTTTCCCTGTCACAAAAAATGGATGCGCGTTACAATCGATGTTTCGCTTTTTTTTTTTTTTTCTGGTCAAGGGAAACGGGTGCGCGTTGCAATCGAGGGCGTAGTAGAATAGAGGAATACGGTAACCACTACTAAAGCATCCTCTTCAATGGCTTGTCAACAGGCCTTCATAATAAGTTTCTGGCTATACCATGCTGGAGACTGTGGAGCTCCACAGAGGGAGCATTTTACTGAAAGTATTGTTTAAACAAGTTTATTACAACAGCATAAAAGTAAAATTAAAGCGCTGCATTGCCAGCTGCCAGGAGGCACACTCCACTCTCTTTTTAGACACCCTAGACCACTGCCTTTAATGTGTCTGCAAGTGGCATTGGCTAGCAATAGAGATATTCTAGCAATCATTATTCTAAATGCATTAAAGGAAAGTTTAAAAATTGCTTTAGAAATTGCTTATGTACCCAGAAGCAAATCAAGTTTATTATGACCAGATTAAACCAACATTACAACATCAGAGCTTCCATGCGTTTCAGTCTTGATTTCCATTGTTACCCAGGTTAAGCTAGTGAAAGAAGACTCACCTTCCTGTACACCTGTATCAATTCGCACTTGCTCCGATGGGGCTGGTGTGCGAAGGAATACAAGAGGGCCAGCACCTGGCATAAAGTTGTTGTCCGGGTCCTCAGCATAGATACGTGCCTCAAACGCGTGGCCATTTACACGCAGCTGCTCCTGCCGCAGCGGCAGTGGCTCCCCCTGGGCCACCTGCATGCACACAGTACAAGCAGCAACTGAGAACACACTGTAACGAGTGCAATACCTTGCAGCAAATGCATTCGCACTGACATTTCTGAAAAAAACGCACAACCATTTTGCGCTCACGGGCAACATCGACAGCACATTTTCTGTGACACAAATTTCTTATTGCCACCTCGTAAACATACCAGTTTATGGACAAGTGAGATTTTTTTTTTATTGCCATAATCTGTATTACAGAAAATGCTTAGGCAATCAGAACTGCTTCTTGGCAGGACATTAAGGAGGAAAATTAGTTCAAATGTAGCGTTAGCAAATTGCTTTACCACTACATCAAGAACACCACTTTTCCCCAAACTCTTCAAAGGTAGGAAGGTTTTCTCCAAATGCGACCCCCGACCAGAGTCGATTTTTTTTTTTATTGCATACGTATGTAAGGTCTGTGGAGCAGTCTATATTGAAAGAAAATTTACCCTGTTCTTTTAGAGTGGCCATAAAGCATCAAGAAAGATATTTTGCAATGCAATGGTTGAAATGCAATGGTTTCTCATGAATAATAAAAACAAAATAAAGATGCTTATACGACTAACAAAAACAAACATTTGTTTCACTAAATCTACTTCACAGGCTTAGAAAAGTGCCTACACCAAGAAAGAAAACGCATAGGCACGGTAGCATCATTAGCACACAGTGGCATTATTTATAATGACGCGACGCATGCATTCGGTGAAGAAGACAAAGACGATGATGATGAGGGTTTTAGCGAGTTTCTGCTAAGGGGGCAAGTACACAGCGGTGTTTTTAGAGAAAGAAGACGTTTTTGGAATAGAGCCCGAACAAGCTGTCCTGCATTTAAAAACTGTCACTGTTTCTTGTCATGTTGTAACACGACACTGGTGGAGGTGTGGGGCAATATATCCCAAAGCTCACCTGCCAACAGCTGAAACCGGACCCCTTTGAGCAATAAATGAGCTAGTGTCAAAGACACAGATTTTCGAGGGGTGAGAAACAGGATAGACAGAATTGTTTTGTGAGCCCTATAAGTAGAAACCAGTAGCAAACAAAATCAAGCTTGTCGGCACGCTCTCATGTACATGCAGCCGTCAGAGCGATAGCCGATATGTGCTCTAAACAGAACTTGGAATGGAAACTGAAAATCAACACTACATGAGCGAAATTCCCTACATCACTGCAAGGTAACAGTACTTACTGGGTGAAAAGATAGCTGAATATACGGCACGTTTTTCAAACATACAGACAGTAACACACCATTCACCATTCTGGATTGTTTCGTTTCAGAAAGTAAATGGAATGCACAAGCACTGGCCTGTCTCCAAGTCCTGGCGCTAGCATTATGATCATGAGCTACATAACATGTGCAATAAAGATATGTTTCGCTTTTCGATATGATTTTAAACCTAACTACTCAGGCAAAACAGCACTTGTTCTAATGGTTGACGTTAGGGAAAGCTCTATGCACTTGCGGCAAGCATTTATATTCCTATCATTGACACAAACTTCATGGTTTCCATGTCATGATGCAATGAGTCTTGTTTAACTTGCACACCCAAAAAGAAGTAGAGATACAGTTGGACCCCTTTATAAGAGACATGCCTCAGTAGGCACTTTCTGTCCTTTACATATGTGGTCTCTTATAAGCAGGGTGCAACGTCTTCATTTCCTGATCAACCGTTCTTTCAATGTGGGCACATTACAACTGAACTGACCACTAAAGAAGGCTACAGGTTGTTGCAGAGGGTTTATTACATACCATTTGACTTCATGTTTTCATGTTGGGAGATTTGCTTGATGGACTGTGCGACTCAACAAGGAATTAGTCTTTTTTTTTCTACCACAACCTTGTCACGTTACTTGATTAACATTTCCCTCGCTTCCTTAATGAATTAACTACAGTTGGCAGTCAGCAGTGCTGCATTTAGAATCAAGATATCTACTACAAGAAAGACTACAGACCAAAATTTAATGACATTTTGTCCTTTATAAGCAATTGTCCTCAAGACCATGTCTGTTAGCCCAACTAATGGTAGAGATAGGGCAGCCAACCATGTGACTAAATGTCGTCTCCTATACCCAACTGTCTCTTTATCAGTGCTTTCATAAAGGGGTTAAACTCTACATAAAAAGAAATAAGGTAAAAAAAAATAAGGTGAAGGTACTGCTCATGTCCCAAGCCAACATTTTCGACAAGGGCTGCTTGCCACTGATAAATAGTTGTGCCAAGGTCAGAAGCTTCTCCTAACATTGATAATGTTGATCGTTGGAAGAAGCACTCTGTCACTAGATCCACTGATAGGCAGTCATCAGTATGGCAAATTGAGCTTGCACATGGCATCTAGTATGTGCTGCTGCTTCTAGTACAGAGATGTGGTTTGAACACAGCTTGCACATTCCGTTTACTTTATGGGGCACATGTACATCATGGGCCTTCAAGAGATTAGAAAGATGCTCAGTAAGCTAGGAAATGTGCAAAAAGAATGTACAGAAGGTGATGCACTTTCTGTCGTGTCACATTACTTTAACAGTGCCCACTAAAAGCTACATAACCATTTATCAGTAAACATGAATTGAATTATGCCAGAGGCCTAACATGGCAGGTTTAAAAAAATTTTACTAGTAGAGCCAATGTGTCCAAAATAAAAACAGAACAAAAAGGACTTAAGTTCACGATGGCACAATGACATCTAGATGTTGGGGTTTTGGTGCAAAATTCAACAATCACACTTTAACTTGCACTTTATCTTCTAATAACGAACCTCTGATTATGAAATTTGGAACGCTGGAGTTCTTGAACAATAATTTGTTGGCCTGTGCTGATTTAGTGCTTCACTCTAGTGCTTCTTTAAGTGCTGCACATTCAGACAAAAAAAAAACATGTCAGGACAGCAGCATTCCATAAGACCACGTCCCTCACAGACATTAACACCAGGATGGCTGTGTCACCGCCCTCAGTTCTAACGAAACAAGGGGAAAGGCTCAATGGCTCACTTCTTTATTAGACACAACCTAATTAAGCCAACAGACAATGAAGTCAAGGAAGGCATAGGGGACATTAGTTGTTTTAACTTATAGCATAGCAGTTATCGCATAAATGCAAAGGAACAGAAGTAGACAAAAAAAAAAAGCATTTGCCGGTAGAAGCCGAGCCTATGACCTTCAGATAAAGCATCCAATGGTCTACCAACTGAGCTGAGACAGCAATCATTCCCTAGTCCACTTTTCTGGTTATTTATGCACGTATAATCCTGGTAGTGCTAGCCAGCACCACTCATAGCCATGACAGCAAGTGTGGAACACTTTGTCAGAAAGTGTCATGTGCCACGTGTTCTTATTATGAGCTCACTGCTGACCAGTAAACCGTCGCATGCTACCTAAAGGCACCAAGCCTGCCAGAATAAGACCCAAGCTATGAAATAACGAAAGAAGAGCAATGGGTCAAGGTCTTGTTTCTTTATTATACACAAGCTGGTGAAGCCAGCAGGCATGTTCTGGTTTTGAAACAGTTATGAAACAAAATGTTACTGCCTACATTCCTCATCAGGCAATCATTGCGTGCTTCTGCCAAGCTACACCTCCTGCAAACAGTGGCAAAGACAGCACCACTGTAGCAAAGTAAACGTGCCTTAGCTATGTGGTGTGCACATTCTTACCATCCCCCATGTGCTAGCTTTGCAAATGCTGTTCATAAATGCAGTGTCATTAGCCAGGAGGGAGCTGTATCCGCACCTTGATTTGCCACTCAACGAGGTCGGTGCCCGTGATCATCTCAGTGATGGGGTGCTCCACCTGAAGCCGCGTATTCATCTCCATAAAGTAGAAGCGCTGCTCAGAGTCCATGATGAATTCAACTGTTCCGGCACCCACGTAATTGACAGCCTGTGCTGCTCGCACGGCTGCTTCACCCAGCAGCCGACGGGTTTCCTCAGTCACACCAGGCTGCAGGTACGAAGTCACGGTACCATTACACTTCATGCCACAATGACAGTGAACTTCAATGCTTGGCAAAAAGGACAATATGTATACACATAACTATGATTAGATAGGCACTTATTTATGCAAAAAATGTGATAACACATACAACTTGCTCTATATTTCTTACTTAGTTGAAAAGATTGCGGGGCAAGCTTGCAATTTGCTAAATCAAGAAACACTACAACTATGTGTTGTCACCTTCCTGTCGATTGCTGTTCAGCTTTATCACTTCTCTATTCAGCGATATATTTTTAACCTATTTTTACAAAATAAAGTATGTCAGCACAACTTAAAACAAGTGAGGACCAAAACAAGCTTATTCAGTGGCAAAATTCGCCATGCTCCTGTGAAAAAAGTTTTACTAAGGAAAACCTGCAAGGCGGGAGTGCTATCTTCGACAGATACTGATGCTGTAGCAGTTACCAGAGGAGGCAAATGATGGCTGTTTGAATATTGCCTTAGAATGAATGAGAAGTCGTTGTATGTTATACCTAACAGCACTTCAGCGTAACAGGCCAGCATGCCCTGCCTACCTTTTAGCAAGCTCCAAAATGTGTTGAAGACCGGCATATTATTTGTGTCAGCCTACTAAATATCGCCAACATTCCTGGATTAAAATAATCCTTGCTACTGATGGTGCAAAATGTGCTGTCATGAAAGCAAGAATCTGACAAAGTTGAAAATTAAGGTAATCACATCAAACAAAAGTATGTGTTTCACAAGCACTGCTGTACGAAATCATTCAGCATACCAAATGTTGGAGCGGTTATACTAGACAACTACAAGTTTAATTCCATTACAGATGTTGTGACAATACAGCAAAGTTGGCATTGATAATACAAAAAACATGTGCACTGGTCGCATGCCTTATTTGTTTCCAATGAGAAATTCTTAACTACCGGAACCTTGTTGTTTTAAACTGGCTGATGTCACCAACTATGTATGCCATTCAGCAACAAAAGTACAACGCAAGTAATGTTTCTCTTAATGTGACTATGCTCTGATGATTGCTCCATCAGATTGTATAACTCTAACTGCAGCCCATGTTGTATGAACTCTGCTTGTGGGTTGTATGCCGGGACACTGGGGTTTGCAGGCACACCACACTATCAGAAGATGAACTCATCCTTGGGAAAGATTGACATACATTGATATATGAAGCAGACTGAGAGGTGACCATTAAAAATGTGAGCAAGTGCTGCACAGGGAGGTTCATCTGTTACAACAAAGCAAATTTCAACATCACCATTATTGCAAAGAGTTCATAAAACCTTGCTGTATGCCATTTGTTGCAGTTGCTGGTTGATGTGAAGAATACACTGTGGCCGCAGTCAATGATTGAAAATGTTCCACTGACCCTCACAACCACAAAGCATAGCAGCTAGTCACAGAAAGTTGTTACCCGTAGATATGTTTATCTGATGACAAATCAGTTCTGTAAAAAAATCCACGCATATCCATGGATTGAATGATGATGAGTGGGCGAAGCTCCAGAGGTTCATCGTAGATCGTGCCGAGTTCTGGATTAATTTAGTTAACGCGCACGCTACGAATCCTTATGGTTCAACTACGCACAAGTGAAATCTCCCACCGGCACTTCATTGCAAGTCAAGATCCAGTGCCTATATATATATATATATATATGGGTGGCCGGTGAATGGTTCTCCAGCGCGAGCAGTCGGTATTTTTCAATCAAGAAATTCGCTAGAAGACGCTGCCTGCGCCAACGTTGTCTCTCGCGGGTGAGGGCGCGTTCTCCTTCTTTGCGAGCTGGTAGAGCGTTCATCTAAGAAAGAGCGTTTCCATAGTCAACGCGCCCCTTGCTCTGTCTCTCTCTCTCTCACAAGACAGCAGATGGAAGAGTGAGAGAGCTTGCGCGCCGGGAGGCACGCGCCGAGGGCGAGCGCAAGCCTCCCGGCGGCGCGAGGTGGCTACGAGGGACAACATCAAAGGATGGAACGACCCACGGCGTAAGGAGCTTCGCCCCTAAAACCTGTGAAGTGGAGCAAGATTCATGAAAGAGAATGTGCTTCGGAGCTGTGGTATGTTCTATTCGAGCAAAAATACAACATGCTTCAGCAGTTTAAACGTCTAAACTGCGTGCAGCATACACGTAACATCATCAGAAACTTGTAAACAGCCTAGTCACGACTGCAACTTACATTGCTGACACCACTACCTTATTTACTTAAGCTGTTTCTTGTGCATCGCAAGTGTGGTTTTCTTAATTATTTTTTTTGTGTATTGAGAACTGCTGAGTGCACTTCCTGGGTGGATTCATGAGCAAATAATATGAATCCTGGGCTGTGACCCAGCACCACCAGAGCTCCTCCCTAACATTGCCCATGCAGCCTTGTACTGTATATGTTATGTAACAAGCCGCCACCTAATTTCACCGTTGAACTGTGTGCTGTGCAGTAGTTTGACCTACACTTCTCTCAAACATACCTTTTGTTGGCAAAACTTGCCAAGAGCCAATGAACACCATGACACCACACTGGTCAGTGCATGGTGAAGCTACCAGGTGAAGATAAGCAATTCTGCAAGCATGAGATGAGTTTGCCTAAATTACCAGCTGTGCACACTATTAGTACTGTTTAAGCTATGCCGATCGATCGGACACTGCCACAGTGGCCAGGGCTTCACAGTTAGTTTCTCCATTCCCTCACATAAGCTGCTCTGTAAACAGAGCCGCCTGTTCACTTCACTGGCTATCGCTGCTGAGGCAGTATTTGCTGCAGTGCACATGTCTTATCTACAATTGTGCCCCAGGCACATGGAAGCACTATGCTTCCTTTTTCAAATTTCCTTCCACTTCATCACTAACAGTGGCCTTGCAATCCCTAACCAAACAATTAAAGAACAGGGTAGGTATGGAATAGGAATGCCACACAAATTTCCTGCCATCAAACATTTCCAAATCCGTCAAGCATAAATGTAGATACAGGAAGTTTACCGCAGGCTCAAAGCACTTTCTCTATTCGTCCATCTCGAAAGCTTTACGGAGGCCACGCAGGGGGGATGGCAAAGGGCAAGCAATTACATCATCGTGTGCCATGGCCTCGAGGACCTTCTCTCCTTCCTTTTTCAATGCATTTTCTGCCACCTCTGGTCCAAGTGAGCAGGGCCCAGCACTCAATTATGGCCAAGGAACATATACACAGGTAAAGCGCACCGTATGGCACCATATGCATGATGCAACAGAAAAAGCAACACACTACCGCAGCCCAGCCAAGCTAACTAAGTAGTTGGTGTTCACTGACTGTCCTACGTGGTAACCAAATCCAGCTTATACATACCAGACAAATACAGATTGTTCATATTAAAGTGCTTACAAATTGCTAAGCACCAAACTATGCCTGCCAACGCATCTAGCTTGCAAGGTGCATAGAGGATAGTGATGTGCACCGGCAAGCATACCTGTTGTTTGAGAGACCACATGCATCAGTAAATGTCACAGCAGGCTCTATATGAGATAAGTGGCCCACAAATACATGTAGTGTTTGAAAGCGCATGTGTATAGTATGCCAGGAGTTGCTTTCACATGAATTTATATAATTATTTAATCTGTACATACTGCCAGTCCCAATGGGGATCATTGCAGGAAGGTCAACAAAACGAAACAAAAAGCACAGAATAATAATGTGCCATAAGAGGCATCAGAAATTACGCAATGTTATTTGAAGGACACTTACAGCTCATCATTATCACATTCAAAAGATATGCAAAAGGTAAGCTGTAAAATCAAAATAAATAAGGAAATTCAAATCAGGTGGAACTTATATGTGTACCAATGTAAGAGAAAGCAAAACACCAAGCAGATGACGGTCGACCAAGACCGGAAGACCAGTGAAGACTTAAAGACATACTATGTCATTTTACTACCTTTAAATATTTGAAGAGATATGGGATTTTAAGCATTAAAGTCGAAACGAACAACAGAAGTACTGTAAACTACAGAGCAAGCAGCCCCCCTTGGGCAAGAGGTAATTTGGCAAATTGATGGGGGGGGGGGGGGGTAACTTGCTTAGTCTCGAAACAAACACAAAATGGCGAAGGAACTGCCGGAGAGCTAAAAGATTGCAGGATGGTTCTTTTCAATAATATCGGTGGAATAGGCGCATTTAATGCTTTTATTCGACGTCATTGCTCTCGAAGATGTCAAATGACTCTTCGGAGTCGAACGCAAAATTGTAGGCCTGCAAGCCCAAGCATCACCAAACATTAACGCTAGCAACCGATTTGGCTCATGTCCCTGTATCCAATTAGAGCAACCTAGCACTAGTCCAGCTCACTCCAGTCCCATGAAAACAGCAATGCACAAAGCCTATTGTGTCCCACCAATAGTCATGGCTGGCTACGTAGATGAGAAGTATGCAGCTGTGGTGCAGCCATTATCAGGCCTCTGCAAAAGTGCAGCTAAAGAGCACATTTATTTTCCTGACGTAATTGCATTTTTTTTTCTTTTTATAAATCATTGCGAAACTTCTTGAAAAATTGAAAAAGAAATTTTCCAATTGACCTGGCGTTGATGCGTGCTGCGGTAAACTGGGTTAAAAAAGGGAGGGAGCGCTGGCTCAGTCATTGGCGCCAAGTTCAGATCTCTTGGAAAAGGGAGGGAGGTGCTTATACGAGTGGGGGCACCTTGATCGGAATTTTACCCTATTCATCATGCCATACAGGTGAAGCAGCGTACATTGATGAGGACAAAAGTGTAACAAGAAAGGCATGACAAATGCTACACTCGGCTCTTTCTTGTTATCCTTTTGTTCTTGTAAAAGCGCACTTCTTCACCTATACCGTATGATGATCAACCACCAACTTGGCCAGCTTTCAATCTTACTGAAGGATGTTTTCATGGCCATCAAGTCGGCCAGTGGCGGTATCACTCCCACCTACCATGTAGACAATCCTGCCTGCCGTGTAACCATAAAAGCATGCTGCATGCAGTGCAATATTTCGCTCACATGTTCACTGGAGCCTTGACTACAGACTGGTAGCGTTTCTTACCATGCATGTTCGAAATGTGTCGCAGGGCCGCTTTAAGGTTTCTAGAGTTATAGAATCAGAGTTCAGTTTTTAAACACCTGCAAGCCTCCGATGTCCCTGAGTGGGCCTAGCCAAGTGATGTCGAATTCACTTGCGTCTATTGCAGACCCAATAAAGCTATTTCACTCATTCACTCATGCAAGTCACTTTTTCATGCTCTCTTTTCATGCATCCACTGCTACGGCTTACTGGTTATGGTGCTCCGTTGACGAAGGCCCGAAAGGTGACCTAGCTGGCTTTTAACAAATGCAAGGAGTCACAGGGTCAACCCCAGGACACCGGTGCCACATTCTTATTGTTGTGTAGTCAGTTTCGTGCACATGTTAGGGTTCGGGGTCCCCTCAATCAATCTGTCCAACAGCACCAGTAGCAGACACGCCCTTAAAATACGGTCCAATGACAGAAAGAAGTAGAAGGTTGCTCACAGCAGGGGCTTCCTCAATAACCTTCTGATGCCTCCTCTGGACACTGCAGTCTCGTTCGAAAAGGTACACATAGTTTCCATGCTGGTCTCCAAACACTTGCACCTCTACATGCCTGCACAAGAGCCACACAAACATTCTTGTGACATATATGTGTGCTCATGCAGCAAAAGTGTAATACCCTTGTAATTTCTGAAATCTCTCAAAAACTTCTCAAAAAATATTTCCTTGAGCGATATATATAGTTTGAGATGAACGTAACAAAAAGTGCTAATAATTGCGATCATACTGTTACATCAGCCCTCTGTTTACATCTTCATTTCTAATATGTGTTGCCTACTCTCCCCTTAGGTGCTACAGCTTACTCTCCCATTTCCTGCTACTTCCGTGGACCCTTGAATGCAATTGTCAGTGCACTTTCAAAGCACTCGTGAGCAAACAGCTGATAAGTAGTACAAGTAATCAGAAAATCAAAACCAATCCCTACGAATAATTTGCAGTTATGAGCATTATCACAGCTGGGGAAGGGGTGGGACTCAAAAACTCACCACTCCCCGCCGCTTCCTCCAGCCACTGCCTCGCTGAATTTTTTACACCCAGTGTATACAGGTGTATCCACAAACACAGACACGGTTGTGCACACACACATGCCTCCACACACAAGCACACACAGCCCCCACTTCCCCCCGCTTTCCCTTTAAAGAAAGCCATTGGTTATTATGTCCCATGTTATGTCAGTATAATCATATGAAGATGATTTTTTCTAGTCGTACTGCAATGACTACTCATGGACACCACAATATTTTAAAAGAAAAAAGAGGGAAAAATCTATGCAGGATACCTTGGGTCAGCCACAAATTTCTCTATCAGCATGGCATCATCACCGAAGGACTTCATAGCCTCACGTTTGGCTGACTCAAGCTGCGAGTCAAACTCATCCTCGTTCATCACGATACGCATACCCTGCAAGGAAAATTAGAAAGCGATTGGTGCACGTACAAATGTGTTCCTGAAAATGCTTACAGCAGCAACTCAATTAAGAAGGCATCATTTTCATATTCAACAGTACATGTTGAATTAGAAGCGCAAACAAAGATGACAACAAAGGAAGGAAAAAAATAGAAGGAGCAGTAGCTTAAAGCTATTGTTTATTGACAGAACCCACACCTATTTACCATAGCAAAAAAACAAACACAAACATACATCGTTACGCAAGAACATGTCCCTTCCCATATAGCCCACAAAGCATGTGGGCTATGCTTTCTGGCCTATATGGGAACGGGCATAGTCTTGTGTGATGATGTATTTTTGTGTTCTCGTCTTTTTTTGCACTTATGGTTCATCATGAACTTGTACAAACTCACCCAAATTTTAGTTCTGCTCTAACAATAAATATAGCCGTCATTAAAATTCAGTACAATAAACTCTTAGCAAAATGTGTTTGTGAGATATGCTCGATCCCCCTGCAAGCACAAAGCCCTATTTCAAAGCCTGCATTAAATAATGGGCCTGTTGTGCTGCCTGGTTCCCTCGTGTACACAAAACTGCCTGATACCATTTATATATTCACTGCACAAGTCCCCAAATAAAACTGAGATACTGTATGCTTAATGTGATGGTACACAATAACACAATTTTGTGAGTCACACCAGAGCCCCAGCATCTTGACAGTTGGGTGAATCTATGAGCACTGACCTTGCCCCCACCACCTCGCACTGCCTTGGCCATGACGGGAAAACCAATGCGACATGCCTCCTCCTTGAGTCTCGCTTCTGACTGGTCTTCCCCATGGTAGCCCTCAATGATTGGCACTTTGGCTGCTGACATGATGGCCTTAGATGTACTGCAACACAGCAATGTACTCTGTCATGTGGCACACTAACCACGGCTGGTACGCAGCCATACTTAACTTTTAACGGCTTGCACACACCTTTTGATGCCCATGTCACGAATGGCTGAAGCTGGAGGCCCAACGAAGATGAGCCCCTCAGCAGCGCAGCGCTCTGCAAATTCTGTGTTCTCTGACAGAAATCCATATCCAGGGTGGATTGCCTGAGCACCACTTCGCTTAGCAACCTCCACAATGCGATCCTGGCGCAAGTAACTCTCCTGGGATGCTGCTGGCCCAATGTGATATGCTTCATCAGCCTGCAATGGATGAATAAATGTAAATATTGACATCAGCATCCTTGATGCTGATGTCAATATTCGCATCTAGGATGCGTCATCAAAAAGTGAGAGACAGGACTTGGTAAGCTTTGGCAACTTCTGCTGCACGACACATGGCTGCATTGCTCCAAGCAAAACAACCTATTGAAATACATGATTTAGCACCACACCATGTCTGGAGTTACACCATTAAAAAAAAATGCTTGGCCTTAGTTTCCGCTTCTTTAGTTAACAAAGTTAATAAATACAGTATTTTATAAAAAATATATTACCAATTTAAACTGACTTACTGTGCCTCTTAAGGCTTTTTAAATAGGTAGCTACAACATTTATAGTGCACTTGAGTAGTTGTGCAGGGGTGAAGGCTCTGCGAGGCTATGAAAGTGGTGAAAAAGCATGCTAAAGCTGTATTATGAGAACAAGTGGGAACTAAAGGGATGATACTTCTTCCTTATCACCAGTAGAGCCAACCTATGCTATCATTAATGTGTACTCACTCTTTTTTACATGACTTCCGCGGCTCTACCAGAGAGCTCTTAAAAAAAACACCCCAATAAATCTCTAGTCAGAAAAATGAAGCACTAAAGACCAGCCTAAGCTGGCAAGTTGAGCTACTTGAAATGAGTGTTGCAACTGCACTCTCTGCCATGACAGTTAGCAGCAAATCCAGTTTTACCACCTTGATTCTGTGTCAAATGTATTCATAAACTACATGCATCGAGGCATTCAACCATGTGTTGTCATTCGTGCTACGGCTGAGAGAATGTGAGGGCCACAAAAATCACATCAGTATGAAACAGTGTCGTCAAAAACATTTTGTCGTCCACAATCAAGCACATGTAGGACATGGAGCATGTATCACTGACCATGGTGACATGCATGGCCTTCCTGTCAGCATCACTGAAGACGGCCACCGATCGGATGCCCAGCTTGCGAGCAGACCGAAACACACGGCAAGCAATCTCACCCCGGTTGGCAACAAGAATCTTTTCGATGGGTCGCCGTCGCACTGGTGCAGAAGTGCTGGCAGCTGGAAAAGTGCCAAGGAAAAGCAACAACAACAAATGAGAACACTGATCCTAATATCCTTTTACGAGGACATTAGTTCCACTTGCATCACCCAAGTCCGTCATTACTAACCTCTTTGTAGTTCATCAATAATAAATTGTGTATGTTAAAGCATGGGACCTGATAATATACATTTGGCGAGTAGCAGTGTCATCCTCGTCTTACGTTTATGTCGTCTTTACATAAGCTCATTCCTTCATAGTAGCTTTACCAGTTCATTATAATTGATGGAGTTTTATGTGCCAAAACCATGATTCATGATATGATTATAAGGTATGCTGTAGCGGAGGGATTCGGAAATTTTAACCACCTGGGGTTCTTTACCCTGCAGTGACATTGGCCGATGCACGGGCTTCTACCATTGTCATTTCCATCGAAAATGCGACTGCCGCAGCTGGGATCAAGTCTGTGTCTTTTGGATCAGCAGTCAAGCACCAGAACCGCTAGACCATTATGGCAGACAGCTTCACCAGCTCAATTCCTTGCAAGACTGGCACTTTCAACAAGTTAGAAAGTCAGTGAATTAGTCTAGGTTAGTCCCACAGTAGAACATTTTCATCTTCTTTCTTATGTACCTCTCACATTTACATTATCGGCTTAAGACATACTGGTGGGCTAGCTGGTTGGTCATAGTGACAAACGCAAGCACACAATGAGTGATGGACAACACAGAGACAACAGAAAAACAAGGAAATATATTTACATGTATTTACACACATAGCAAATGTCCTGGTGGTGGCCCAGCCCCAGGGCCACTGCCAAGACATTAGGGCAGCATTAGGGCTCTCTCCCTCCCTCCACAGTTTCACAACTACTGCAAGTGGTTGACTCGGGCGCAGAATGTCACTGCCATTTAAAGGGCCACTAAACAGGCTCCAACTGTTTTTTTAAGCCACCCAAACAAGCTAACTCAATCATAGAGAAGGTTGCGGCAATCACATTCTGCGAACATGACAGCACTGCGCGACACAGACACCGTATTTCAAAAAACAATTCCCGTGCCTCTTTCCTGCGATTGACCAGTCGCCCTCGCATCCTAGGTGTCGTCACGTTCTACCGCGAACAACTTTGCGCAGTTGCAGCTTGTTGATTGGTCGAAACCAGGTCTATGTCAGATCCTGTGGCCATCCCACCGGAGTGAGCGCCGGAGCAGCGCTGGCCGGAGCAACCAGAACTGCAGCGCAAGCGTCAATGACGTCAATTGCTCACGTCATGTCACGTGTCAAAAGTGGGCAGAGTCGTGACGGCACGCCACGCCTATCCTCTCCTCTGCACAGAAGGGTGGGGAGGCCGACCGAGAAAACGAAACTGACGCAAGCGGCCACTAAAACCCGTGTAACTTTATTATTGCACCTATTCGCAAAATTCTTGGGGAGCATGTTCACATTGCACAGGAGCGCAGTTATATCTTTAAAACAAAATTTGGACCTCGGGGTTGTTTAGGGGCCCTTTAATATGCATATGACTTGGCATTGGCATGTGCTTCACAAACTCAAAGTGAGTACAGGACCATTAGTAGCCACACAAGATGTGAGAAGAAAAATTGACCAGTTATCAAGTTTTCTCAAGGTGCTGTGCCCTCCCTCTCTACCTAACAAACATTCATGTGGAGCTGCTTTTCTTTCTTTCTATTCATTCATTCATTCACTTATTTATTTATTTAGAGGGGTGCGTGTGGAAGGTCTGGTAATGTATCACAGAGCTGCTGGGAGGGCCACGCCCTTGAGGTTGACTGTACCCACCCTTGGTTCTAGAAAGTACTTGGCTGAGCTGCCAGTGCCAAACAGTTGATGCTTTATGTGGTGAGAAGCAATCAGCATATTGTTACAGAGAGTTGTACACCAATGGCTTTATTTACAGCAGGTGGATGAGGGTGATATCACTGTCCGTACAACAACCTACTTGTTGCTCATTTAGATGGCACACTAAATTACTAATCGCATTATCCATATATGTCACCATTACAAATCTTAAAAAGTTACAAAGATAAGGAATAACTTCTGTTATTCAGACATCAGAGCTCTTGGATTTTGCTAAACTAAACAAGATTTTTCTTTTTCATTTTTTTTCATCGCATTTTCCTCCAAAGTCCCCAATTCTTTCTTTTTTTTTTTCCCTTCTCCAGGACGCAACATGCCTTGCATAAAATAAAATTAAATACTTCACATTTGTACTTACTCAAGCATTCAAATATACGTTAAAGCTCCCTGTAACTCCTCTACCAAACTTGCATGACTTTCGCTGTTGTCTTTTTCCTTGCACCAGCTTTTGCTTTAAATTCCCAAATGCAAATACAGATTTCTTGCTACAAATTCAACGTCGAATCATCCGCTTGCATTTCATTTGCTACACTAAGAGCTGACCACGCGAAAACATAGTTCACGAGATTTTCGGTAACCGCCACATACGCCAGGCAACGATATCACAATGCCTCACGTAAGGAAACGCTCAAAGGTGAAGATGTCTTACACAAACGTTGGCCATACAGCACACCCCAACATCTTGTTGTCGCTCTCGAAAGGCAGACTCGGCTGAAGAGCAGAGGAAGGGGGGGAGAAAACACATACAAAGTGAGTTGACTGGCGAGAGAGATAGTGGAGAGCTGGCTCCCCGCTCATCACACATACACACCCATCCTACAAATTACGAAACAGATTTAATTTTAGAGAAGACTACTTCTCTTGACAGAACGCGGTACAGCAGTATTACGGAAACAGCGAGACGACTGTGTTAAGCAACCACTGGCTGCAAGTTCCACTAAGGAAGGTCAGCCGGTGAACATGCTGGAAAATGATCCCAATCAGGCGACCCTCAGGCGATCGATCGGACTAGCTGAACGAACGGGAAATGAGTTGCTCTATTTTAGCTGCTAGAATAATGCGCTTTACTAAACTCAATAACGACAACAGCATCCCCTTAAGGACGCCGTGATCTCCTTCTGATTATTCAACTAATCGTGCGAAAGCGCGTTAGTGTGCGAAAGAAAGAAAAAGAAAACGTACCCAAAGTATTGCAGACGAGCCCAGCGCATGTGTGCGGCCATCGTATGTGCGCGGTTGCTAGACTCCTAAACCAAATCCCCACCAATCGTAGCGCATGTCACGTGGAGGTTTGGCGGGAAATGGCGAGAGAGGACGCAGTTTTTGATCTGGGAGAGCAGAGTACATTTCTACGTGGCACGTGTTCCCTCGTCTAGTTCAATCCCTACACTTTCTGGCTCTGGTACGTGCGCTTTGAGGTTTCTGTTCTGTTCTGCAGAGGTTTTATGCGCAGATCTGCGCACAGTTCACGCACTTATTCATTGTCCTGTTACAGTGCCCTTCAGGACTTCAGGCCATCTTGCATTCTCATCATCGATGAAGAGGCCTTCAATCGAAAATGCCCGTAGCATTGTCCATTGAAACCAGAGTCCTTCAATGCTTTTGAAGGACTCTGCCAGAACGCAGGGGGTGTGCAGGTACAGGTCATGGTGTAGATACAAAAGTTACTGGTTAGATTGTGTGTGTGCGTGTGTGTGTGTGTGTGTGTGTGTGTGTGTGTGTGTGGAGGGGGGAATATATAAGTTCCAATAGCTGTCCCTACCACCATAAGAAACGCTGATGATAGTCCAGAAGCACTGGGTATCTAACCTAGCGCCTGCATTATGTATCTCAACCATAGGTACCTCAACCTGGCGCTCGGTAGAGCGCGCAAATGGCAGTTTTGGTGTCGAACATAAAGTTGTATTGTAGAATAACGAAAGGGAAGGGGTCAAGGGCTCGTTCTTTATTTGTTAGAAACAAGTTAATGAGCAAACAGATTGTAGAATAAACATACCAAGCCGTAATACTCAAGATACTTACTAATTGTGTATATTTATGTGATGGTGAGTATCCCACGAAGTTTTACATTACATTGCTAAAGAAACAGTCGTTGCAGTTGTGGCTTGGAGCACGCCCGAGTTCCCAGTAACATCGATATCAAGCAATGTATCAAGGTCAATCTACATAGGTCGCGAAAGTTGGAACGAAAAGCGATCCGAAACCTATTGCCACAGACATCAACACCTTGTGACGATTGAAGCGCGACTAGGTGAGGAGGGGACAAATAACGAGAACGAAAAATTCAATTAAACGTTTGTTTCCAAAATCTTTAATACATACTGTCACAAAATAAATTATTAGATTACTTTATAAAATTTTAGGTTTTCGATATATCGTTGCTTGTGAAATTTTTTGGTTTATTTCCAGAAACAGCGGGCGCATGCAGGCAGTCTGGTAATGTGGGCTTGTGTATATGTCTTTGCGCATTTTCGGGTGAAAGTGGCGTCGCTCGTTCTGGCACAGTACGTTTGCGCGTGTCATCCGTACACAATTTCCTCGTATAAGCGTTGTTTTCCAGTCGTGACACTTGGAAGAAGGTAATCTAACCCGTCGCAGCCCTTGGGAACAGTTTCAGTGACTGTTTTTTGCCAGCGCACGGACAGCATGCTCTCGCCCTTAGGGACGATAAGTCAGCCAAGCTACGCGAAGAAACGCGGCTCTGTGTGCGTCTGCAAGAGCAGCCCTTTCACGCCGGGCGTCTCACTCCATCGTTTTCCCCTCGATTTTGAAAGGTGAGTTTTCGAACTATTTCTCGTGAGCCATCGTAAAGACAACACACGAGTCCCGAAACCGACACGATAGCTTTCACGCAAAATGGCGGTGCATCCTCTCCTCGCTACTATTGTTACAATGAGTGCAGCGTTTCGTCTGTTTGACGAGGGCCTAATTAAACGGGGAGGCGCGACGGGCGCAATTAAGAGCGCTTATCACGTGTCCCCTCATGCCCGGCCATGGTCAGAGTCAAACACGCAAACCGCTTCCAAGTAGACTACGCCGATTGTGCCTGAATGTTTTGTCAAATTTTTCGTGTAGGAAAGCTGCCGTGTAGGTTTCGAAAAAAAGATATAGATGCTGGGTTCAGCTTTAGATTATATTGTATACTGTGCACGTCATGTTTCGTCTGTCTGCAAAGCCATTCCACGCCAGCAACTGGCGCTGCGTTGATAACATTTGTTCTTATCTTCTGTATGCTTTTTTACTGTGCAGGATTAGATGTGGACGTTCTACTTCGTCTGCGTGTTCGTCCCTTCTGTGCGATGCTGTGAAAGTGATTGCATCTGTAAGTGTCCTTTTAGTTATGTTGTTAGAGTCGAGCACTGTGGCTGAGGTGTGATACCATGCTTGTTGGACTGTTAGGTCGTGCAACGCATGATAACGTGCAGATGGCTCATTTATTCTCAGTTGCTCTACCCTGGGTGTCGTGGTAGGGTTCAGTTTACCCACACGCTTTAAACAATGTAGTTATTTAGAGCAGCATGAACTGACACACTTCTAGTTTCACTTTAACTCTAGTATGCGTAGGGGCACATTATATGGTCAAGAAAATATCTAAGTTGTTTTGTCGTCTGTGTGTATAGCTTGGTTCCGGATCCTTGTTATTACCACATAATCAGCATTCATTTAGCTGCCTCTATGATTTTATCATTCATGTGCAGAGGCAACTCCGCAAGAAGCTCCAAGATGTGCATCTGCGGCATCCACATCCAGTCAAGACGTGCAGAACCCCTGCAACAGTGGTGGCAACAGCGCAGCAGAAATTGAAATTCCCTCTACAGCAGATGTGTTGTAGGTCTGCTGTGTTAATAGAGAATAGTAAATGTACAAGATTATCATATCTCATTCTTTGTGCAGGCACACCATCACAGCCGTCACCAGCTGCCCTCCATTGTGCAAGGGACTGCTGCTGTCATGAGGAGCAGTCTTTTGCTAAAGAACTCCTTTTGAAGCAAGGTTATTTTCTACCGTAAACATTTTAACAGGCTTGTCACACAAGAAGGGGAAGAGGTGATTTTGCACCCTCTTTAAATTAAATGCACCGAGACAAGTTAACCAGTTCCTTTGGATGACGCATGCCCATCTTCACCAGAGACGATTATTTTGGAGGAGCATGGCCATTGCTACGAGTAGGATTAGTGATTTTATCCTGATCTGTACCTCTATGCTTACACTTCTCGAAAGCCTGCTTTATTGATCAGCGTAAGAGTTTAAAAAATCGTAAAAATAGTCTATCTTTAGGTTGAAATTTTGTTTAAGATATTAAAGCTTTTTTCAAGGCTGAGGGAAATGGCACAGCCAAGGACAATGAAGTATGAGGGCATAAAGGCTTATGTGTACTGCCTTTCACGTATACGTAATTTTTCCTGTGTTTAAAACTATTTCTCCTTGTATACAGAATTGAGGTGCTGTATTGGCATTTAAATATTCTGCTGGAAAAAAATACGCCGGTTGTGCAATTATTTCAGCGTCTGTTTTGATTTATCTTTCTGAGAGCATCTCTGGCGCACAGAAGAAAATACTTGTGAAAGCAATACGCGGAGATGAGTAGAGTAGTGGCCTAACTGATGCTGCACAATTAGAGGTGTGTAGCATTTGTACTGCGTTTGGTGTAATGTACCTACTTTCTTTATTCCGCAAGATTACATTTTTCTCATTACAAAGTAATAAAGAAATTGTTTTAGATGTGTCTTAGCATGTTTTTGAAAGCAGTTACGCTTTATAATGACAAACAAGCCACTGTTTGTTAGCGCGGCTGCTGTTATTGTTCGGATCACGCGACGCAATAATTTTTATTCCGTCATGATGGCTCAGTGTTTCTGATAAAAATGCGGCGTTACAGATAGAAGGGATAACATAACACCCATTGCCCAATATTTTTCCATGCGTTGGAAGTTTGTCAACCTTCAGCAATTTTGATCTAACTCGCTCAATATTTCTTACTATTGCAGAATTACAATTCCTGATTTCTAGAAGTTTTATTCGATGAAGTTATTGTAGGCTTTTGAAGTTATCATTGAGTTTCCCTAACACATCATTGGGCTGACATTTTCTAACTAGGTTAGATACGAGAGAGTAACGTTCTAAGTTAAGATAAATAGCTGATCCTAGTATTTTCTGATGAGAAATTTCTACTATTGATTGTGTTTTTTTTTCTCAGCTAGACACACATGCTTCGGAGCCATACAGCCCCGTTGGAGCATCCAGCACTAGCAGGGCAGGCATGGAGTGTTCGTTTGCGAGACTGTCGCCAAGGCACCTGTCTGGCCAACACGGGCCTTTCACATCAATGTATGTGTCGATTCATGTTGCCAGTATTGAGCTGCTCAGTGATGTAGTGTAGGAAGGTGAAAAGTTGCAGCTGACGGAGAAGTTCGTTTTTATTTTGGTTAGAGCTTAAACTAAGTGCCAAGTGGCTACCAGGGAAATAACTGATCTCAAATTATATAGCAAGTTCCTCCGTGACAGTAATATTTATGTGGAAGAGCAGCTAATATTACGCAGTAAATGTTCCACGAACAAAGTCATCAAATTTCTGCTAGAATATACCTTGATGTGTAGCAGCTAAAGTTGAAATTATAATTGTATATTTCAGGGTGGATCATTGGTGTACTTTCTCGATGTTGTGGTAACGTTATTTTGGTCGTGTAACACTAATACTTTTACGAGTGGTTAAGACAAACGAAATAACACAGCAGCCTGTTAAATGCGGCTACAGAAAATTCTTTGTCTTCTCTCTATGGAGGTATCAGCTGTTTTACTTTTATTGGTAGCTGACTTAAAAGTCACTTTTTTAATACAAATTGGTCCTGAATTTCTTTTTGGTTACAGTACCAAGAAAAATGGCCATAGGCAAGGCAGCATTAACATTATGGCTAGCGTGGGTAAGCTTTACTCGAGTATACCAAAATTATCTTCTACTTGACTGATTTTCTACAGGGAGGTTCAAACAGCATAGAATGTGATTTTAGGCCTTCTGTGTTTCCTTATTGTGCCCGTGAAGTATCTGTTTCCCCTTGAGTGTATCTTGCTTACATGTTGTTTCTTTTTCGCTGTCCCGTGAACCTCGATAGTTTCCCTAACGGAATCCATTTTTCCTTAGCGCCACCCAGTGTTTCCATTACTGAAGATAAAAGAAAGATGGACCGGCTGCGAGCAAAGCCTTGGAAGCTTCAACAACAGGCACAGAGCGAAGCGACTGCAACGACAACGCAGCATGCTGTCCACTTCTGATATAGTTGAGGCAATCTCCAGCTGTAGGTTATGAAATAATCAGCAGCCAATTTGTAAATTAGTTCTTTAGTTGTGCACTTCGATATTTATCTGGTGTTTTTTCTATGCGTTTTTCTATACAACTGAAATATTTCGCCAATAAAATACAGCTTGTATTTCAAATCTGTCTTTGTTGTCTTCCTAGTTTGTTGCAGGCTGCCATTATGCAGCCAGCATAGCCGTAATAAAACAAAAACAGAGGAAAAGAACGCGCAGCTATAAGAAATGAAAAGCGACGCCCGCACAAAATATTTCATAATTTCGCGCCATGTAGCATTAAAACGTGACGTCGTTTCCGGTTCCGGTTGTGACGTCATTTTTTTAGTTGTCCCCCCCATACGTAGATGGCGACAGTTGCAACGACTAGCCACCTTCTTGACACATGGGCTTCTATGGAAGTTGCGCTACCAGTTTACATATACCTTGAATGTATCCTGTAGTGGAGGTTTCCTTGCATGTGTTACGTGTGTTTTGAGCCTTTGAATGCAAGATATCATCGTTTTATTGCGTGCTGTGAATTGTGATTACTCTCGCAGGTGTTGCCAAAATGAGTGAAGAGAAAGAAACCAAGGAAGAGGTGAACTTACTTGCTGAATTATTTGCTGTTGCATACAAACCTCAAACTAGCATAACTGCTGCCACCAGGCTCTCCGACATGTTTTGCAAGCAGTTTGTCATGAAGTAAGAGTTTCATGAGGGGACTGTGCTTGAACTACGATTAAGCTCCGTGTCACCTGTAATTCACGCGATGAACTACACCGATATTATGTCGTTTCGCCAACTGCTGTTATCTCTATGCATGTTTGTGTTTGACAGGCCGCGCAGGAATTTCGCATAGATCCCGAGTCCGAGCTCCGCTTTGAAGTAGAAGGAAAAGAGAAGGTCACCGTTGAGGTAACCAGCTTTCTGATCAACTTTTGGCGTTTCATTCAAGCAGCTCCACAACTTTTCGTTTCCCGTTCGTTAGCTGAAGTCGGGCCTCGCTGAAATATTTGGCGTCGAGCTGGTGAAGAACAAGAAGTTTACTTTTGGACCGGGAGCCAAGGTTGCTGTGTTTACATGGCATGGGTGTACGCTGGAGATATCCTTTCTGTGTATTTGCGCACGTGTGTGAAGATGGAGTGAATTAACTGTGTCACACCATGTTTTTGTGTTGCAGCAATGTGACAGTGTTCGCAAATCTTTTGATTTGATTTGTAGGGCTTAACGTCCCAAAACCAGCTCTGATTATGAGAGACGCCGTAGTGGAGGCCTCCGGAGATTTCGACCACCTGGGGTTCTTTAACGTGCACTGACATCGCACAGTACACGGGCCTCAACATTTCGCCTACATCGAAATGCAGCCGCCGCGGCCGGGATTGCAAATCTTTTAGAGGCTGCTATGTTGCCATTAAGTGGTTCCTTACTTTAAAGGATCTTCTCGTCTTTGTTGATCGCGCTTCAATTAAAAAATCAATTGAAAAAGCTGTTGAGAAAGAAACGCCATGCTAAATGCAAATATGCCACAGGTACGTCTTATTTGCAGCTCCTGCGACAGTCGTCGAACCATATTTCCAGTGCCACATGTTTATCGCAAATTTGTTCTTTCTTTTTTATTATTTAAATGTTAAAACATGGTAAGGTAGGCTGCGTTCGAGCCGGCTATCCTGACAAGTTTGTTCTTTCAAACGTGGAACGCAGCATGTGGACAACATTGTTTCCATTGCAACAGTGCTTGAAATCACACATTTTGCAGAAAATCACATCGCCAATTTAAATTATTGTGGAAACCCTTGCTTGACCAGTCTAAGAAGTTATATTTACGTCAAGAAGACATGGATTTTAACAGTAACCCTTCTATACACAAACCAAATAAAGGGATAACAAAGAAGACCATTTCACGTTACCTGAAGTACCAACCAAACACTGTAAACCACAACATGTGCAAAGAAAAAGTACAGTTGGCAACACCTCTTTGAGGTTCCTTCACCATCGCGTAGGAAAACTGTAAATTTTACGACATTTGCTAGGGCCTATGTCATTATTTACAGGTAAAATTTAATTGCATTTCTCTTCAATGTGGTCATAAATATTGTGCAATTCAGAAATGTTATTTTTTAATGCTGTTACAATGCGGAAAGGTGACTGAAATCCAGTTGCCGAAGCTTTAGCTTAAAATTTATAAATAAAGCTTTGACTTTCATGGTAACTTGCAATGTTGAAAATATAACAAAACTAATAAGAATAGAGTTCTCAAAGAAAAATTTATCAGTTTTATCTGATTTAGTACTTAACTTGGAACATACCTGCTAGGACTTGTATCTTTCATTCTGGTTTTGGCCAAGTTAACACTGTGCCTGATAATATTAAAGGGCCCCAGAAATGGTTTACTGAGATTGTGTCAGCTGGTAGGCTGCATCATTATCAAGTCATTCACACCATAAATTACGAGAACCACCTTGTATCAAGTCAGCTAATGTGCGCCAAGCTTCTCAAAAAGTGCTTTTCCTTCTGCACCTCAGCCTGTAGACTGGGTCCACGTGCGTGACAGCTGTGCCGTCTACAGCAGCCGCAATGTGAATGCTGGATTTTTTATGGCTTCCGAGATTTGGCACACGCTGTTTATTGGAGGTACTGTAATCTGCACCTCCAGGTACCGTGATAATGCCGTAATGAAAAAAGATTACTCATGACACCAGTGAGGTCTGCTGCCAATCAGACCAGTCGTGAATGTGACGTTGCATGCTTATGGCATGACCTATGCACAGGACAGTTGGAAACTGTTTTGGTTGAGTCGGCTTCATTGTTTAGCGATGTGCATTTAAAATATTTCTGTTTAACCTGGAATGTACATACAGTACAGAAACTGAGTCTTCTTAGGCACATCTTTGAAAAGCTTGACAGCTGGCAAGAACAGTGCAGTGAACTTCCTTAGCACAGCTTACCTCTCTGGAAAGACAGAGGTTGCCTATGTGGCAAAGGAAACACCCATGATATTCTACGCCAATATCCATGCAGTGCTTGAACAGATGCGGCAAAAGTGTGAAGAGGATGATTCCAAGGGGCCCACAGTAAGTGAAGCTTTTTCAGTGCATCTCCCCTTACCTGTCTCTTGCCTTCCATTCTCTTTGAAACAAGAAAAAGGCATTTCATCTAAAGATCACCTCATACTTTTTTTTAGCGAATACATCCACTGAGTAATGACAGTTATTATGCAGGATTCATTATTATATATCTTGCTTTGTACATGAGTTTTTTTGTTCTTGCTGGGATGGTAAAAAGTCATGTGCCCTGACCATCCTACCTTTTCATTATTGACCAGGGTAGCTGAATGGTGCATAGCTAGTGAAAGCATGTGCACTAAAAAAGATCTCAAGTGAAAAACACCTTCTGATGTTTCACAAAGACCTAGCCTTCAAATGAAAAGCACTGTGCAATGTGCCTATGTTACATGTACTCCATCTAGAATATTGCATAATTTGTTTAAGAGACTGTTTTATTAATCTCATCGTTATATCGGTCACTGGTTTTTGTAGGTTTCTTGCACTTTTCTTTCTCGCTGAAGACGTGGCTCAAAGACTTGACAATGACTGGTGGATGAGCTATCATAATTTCCTTGTAACCTGTGTTGTACTATGCAGTGGTGGTGATCTCTCCAGTGGGGCACGTACACTGGAATTTGAAATAGCCTGCCAGTTACGGTCATTCAAAATTTAACTGCAGCAGTACCCATAAAGCGGAAAGGTCCTTTTCAGTGGCAATTGTTGGAACACACACACAAAAAAGCATAAATAAGATCAGTATAAGAAAGAAAATGCGATGGAGAAACAGAAGAATGTGCGCTGCAAGGCCAGGACGTTGTTCCATGGGTGTCCTACCCCACTGCCCCTCTCCATTTTCTTTATATTTGTTTGTGCATACATGTTTGTATGTGTGCACATTTATTTCTGCATATGAACTAAAAGTATCAGGGTGATCTCAAAGCCCTCGCCCCTTGATACTTTTACAAAGGAAGCAATGTTTTAATTGTATGCTGATATCACCTACCTTTGTGTGGTGTTGAAAAGGAGGCTATGGAGGCAGAGCATGAAAGTGACAATGCCCTCTCAAATGGTTCAGCAGTCTTATTTGGATTTATTTAAAAATGGTTCATTCTATGATAGCTTAGAAAGGTGTCGCAGGGCCTTTCAAAGCTGGGAAAATGAAAACAAGGACATTTGGTTCAACTCTGAGACATAATATGCGCCACCCAGAATTGTTGGACTGTTTATATTCTTTCTTTCCTCTCTCTCTCTCTTGAAAAATGTGAGACTCAGATAAGCAGCAAGCTGTGCCACTTCAGTATCGGCTTTGGAAAACCAAAACCCGTAGAGCTTTCTAAGTATGCCAGACCACTTGGTCCACCTTGTCCCTGTGTAGCTTTCTGTTCACTGCTGTGGAAGTTTTCCACAAGTGCGGCAAAGGGGTCCTGAAACCAAATTTTACTCGCTGAGTTTTGCATTGAAACGGCTTCCTTGTATTGTCTTGAGACAAATGCAAAAGGAATTTTGAAAATTAACAAAGGCAAACATAAGTTATTCAGCTTACATCAAAATAAAAGCAGATGACAGATATTGGCATCCCCTTTTGCATTTCACTCGCCCAGAGACACCTACGCTGCTTCCATTCAAAATGCGGCTTACATCTTGTGGTAAGGGAACTGCGCTGCCCATTGCGGTCTCTTACCACAAGTGGCCACCATGCCACTCCTATCAGTTACACACAAAGTGAAATTGTTATGCAAGATTTTGTGTCTTTAATTAGCTTTAGCAAGCATAAAACATGTTTTCATTTTAATGTGCCTTATAGTCAGTGCATTAATGTTCCTTATAGCCAGTGCATTGTTAGCATGTGCAATACATATTTTTATTCGCGACTTTTCCTGGCCAACCAGAACCAGCAGCATAACCAGCATAAATACGTCGCATCCAATTACAGAGGCTGCTGATGCACAGTGCTGCAGTAAGTGCGGAAGCCAAATTCAGATACAAATTAAATATAATACACTTTGATTTCTGCTCTTTTCCTGGTACTACAGTTATAATCGAATGTCACACTAAGCAAGCATTACAATAAAAGCAATGTGTGTAATTGGCATCTCAGGACCCCTTTAAAGCAAATTGCTCTACTCTGTTGAGCAGTGCTGTGACATTGTTCAAGACAGGTTTCACACAACCTGAAAACGGTGGCTCAGCAGTACCAAGCTCTGCACAGTGACCAACCCAGAGGCAAGAAAGCAGCAAGCCTGTGGCACAGTGCATAGGTGCCCTCCCTCCTTTGTCGGTTGCGCAGGAGGTGTAGTGTACGAAATCTCTCTAAGATGCGGAAAAGTTTACGTTTGCCAAATTGGCGTCAACATTAGGCTATAGGAGCATGCGAACAATGTGGAAAACGTGCATGAAAGAAAAACTTTCAAGGTTTCCTGGCTAGTCATTGTTTAACATGCAATGATAGTTCACCTGACCTACATAATAACACATCTGTTACTATGAAGAGTAAATCACTCCTTGTTCAAGAAATTGTTGAAGCAGAATGTATCTCCCGACTGGGGGAAAGTTGTGTTAGCACGCCATTGATACAACTCTCAGATAAAGAGATGGCATTTTTACACATGTGCAGCTAATGACGTTTGGGTGAGATAGTGCATATATATTTGAAATTTATGCCATTAAAACCTGTTGGAAGTTCAGCGCTCACCCTGGTCATTTCTCTGTGTTGTCATTTGTCTTTTATTGCGCTGCAGTTCTCGTAACAGTGTAGCAACATGCCCAATGCACTACCGTAATCAAGACAGTGTCACTAGTCCTTGTCATATTTTACAACTTTCTATATACTCTTTGTCTAAGCACCTTCACTTTGTACGCTTCCTACAGGTATTGGTTGTTGGACCCACAGATGTTGGCAAGAGCAGTCTCTGCCGAATACTTCTTAACTATGCAGTTCGTCAAGGTCGACGGCCAATCTTTGTGGACCTTGATGTTGGACAGGTATTGCAATATCATCATAGAAGGATTGTCATATTTGGTCATGCATCCTAAAGTGTTTATCAACAGAAAAATAGTTTTAACACTGTTACCTTTCCTGCAATACCAAAACAAAACCACTCTTAGTTGGGAAGAGGTCTGGTATAGTAGAAAAGAAGCAAAGCCAGAATACTAATGCTGATGCTGCCTCCAAATTTTTATACCAGCTTATTCTGATGTGATGGATTTTGATAGTGTCTGCTAAGGCCTACTTAATTTTTATATCACTAAAGATAGGCTACTGTGCATTATATAACAGCCACAGTTCAACATTAACAATCAGTGAAGAAAATTCAGTGAAACTTGTCCACTGCGATGGTCAAGGTGTTATGGTGCTTGACTATTGACCCAAACAATGTGGGTGTAATCCTGGTCGTGGCGGCTGCATTTTCGATGGGGGTGAAAATGGTAGATGCCCATGTGCTGCGCATTATCAGTGCACGTTAAAGAATCCCAGGTGGTCAAAATTTTTGGAGGCATCTGCTACGTAAGACCCCATGAATTATTTAATTCTCAAAGTGCAAAGAAAATTCATCAGAATCATCACAGCACACTTGAAGTACCTGCAGGAAGATTTTGGTGTTAAAATAAAAGAGATTGAACTTTGTTCATCACTTTCTCTTCGAACAAACAACCTGTTGTCTCATGCCTAACAATAGTGTTTTGAAAGGACAAGTCATAAGCCTGGCCTATTTTGACTTTGGCGTTCCTTGGAGGTGCATAACTGCATTGCTAAGTATATTTTTGTGGAGAAAGAGTGCTATAATAAAATATTGGTATAAATAAATGAAACAATACAATAAATATGTCGAATTAGGTGAAAACTTGTGCCATTATTATGTCACATTTCACCTGTCTTTTTTGTCTCCTAACGTCGCACCTTGTAATTTATTGTTCATTCATTGCACTGCATTTAGCTTCTAGTCATATTCTTTTTCTATAGTTTTAGGGGCGAAGCTCCTTAGGTGTGGGTCGTTCCCTCCTCTGTAGTAATAGTAGTAGTAGTATGTATGTAGCCACCTCGCGCCGCCGGGAGGCTCGCGCTCACCCTCGGCGCGTGCCTCCCGGCGCGCGAGCTCTCTCACTCTTCCATCTGCTGTCTTGTGAGAGAGAGAGAGAGAGCAGAAGGCGCGCGTTGACTATGGAAACGCTCTTTCTTCGATGAACACTGTACCAGCTCGCAAAGAAGGAGAACGCGCCCTCACCCGCGAGAGACAACAGTTGGCGCAGGCAGCGTCTTCCAGCGAGTTTCTTGATTGAAAAATACCGACTGCTCGCGCTGAAGAACCGTTCACCGGCCACCCATATATATATATATATATAGGCACTGGATCTTGACTTGCAATGAAGTGCCGGTGGGAGATTTCACTTGTGCGTAGTTGAACCATAAGGATTCGTAGCGTGCGCGTTAACTAAATTAATCTGCAACTTGGCACGATCTACGATGAACCTCCGGAGCTTCGCCCACTCATCAGCATTCACTCCGTGGATATGCTGTGAATTTTTTTTCTCCCAGTTTCTACATCTTTATTCTGGAGTTACGTATAGCTGGAACAATTCACTGAATATTTTAGTCCTTTTAGAGCGCACTTTTAAGAGCTTCTGAAAGGCAAGGAGATGGCGGCTGGGACGAAATATTTCTCGTATTTCTTGCTTTCTTTTTTTGTGGACTGTACATTGAAGGTGATCAGCTCAAACACAAATGGAGGGACTTTGCAAGCTGTAATTGATTAATTATCTCTTCACTTGAAGTCAGCCAGGCCATGAGGGCTGCAAGCTACGCTTAGCACTACTTTCTAAGAGCTCTCTCTAAGATATCAGCAAAATACTTGGCCGTTTCAGTTAACATTCACAATCTATGCAAAAAGATGATGTTCTTTTGGTGTTCTTTGGCACATGGGCCAAATATGGCCAGAAACTGCTGTACAAGAAAAAAAGAGCATTTTTGGTAAATGCTATCTAGTACAGGCACGGGAGCCACAAGCTTGGTAAACAATTTTGCTTCATCACTTCCATGCATTTGGTTTCTACTAATACATACGTACATTTTTGTTGTTTCTTCTTAGGGCCATATATCTATACCTGGAACAATAGGTATGTGTAAATTGTCAGTTTGTCACTTCTTATATTTTACAGCTGCTCATTATAGTAATACGTAGTTTTTTATTACTGCTTGCAGTGATCCATCACAGTCAATGAAATAATTTTGAGCATTTTAATTTCTATAGCAGCAGTCAAAGCTTGTCTGTCTTGAACTATTTAAGAGTTAGTATTGCACACATTGTTCTTTATTTTGTGTAGTATTTCAGGCCTTTTTTGTTATTGTGCCTTTCTTACTTCTGCCCTGTTTCTATTGTACTATGTATATGAAAATTCCAACAACATTTGGTGGCTTTCTGTCTGTGCGATTCCGTGGGATATTTCTATGTAGTAACAAGAAATCCAGAACGCTTGCATGCATTGTTCTTGGCATAAGTGTCAGGCACACATTTAAGAGCCAACTCCGGCGATCTTTTTAGCATGTCAACGTAATGATGATTCTATGTTGCTGAGGTGCTCCGATCATCCTCCTGATGGTAGAAATCCTTTGCAAATGCGAAGATAATTTTTAATGAGCAGAAAAGCCCAAAACCGAAAGCGCAGTCCAACCCAGCAGTGATGCCAAATCAGTCAGTCCGCCATGTATGGTGGGACAACGCATGCGCCATTCCCCTGGCACTAATGTCACAAAGGTTTGGCCGGCGCACACAGATCTCATATGCCACGGTATAGTACTGGTGCACTTGTATCGCTTTGCTTGTAATGACATCAATACACAATGTGGCCAATGATTGTAGCGAGCCATGTGTGCAGATTTAGGAAATCAGTAAAAGTCTGTTTATAAGCAACCTGCACATCTCTTGAGCATGTAACCTCATACAAATGATGGAAGTGTGCCAAGGAATGTACCCAGCGATTTTCATTGAGATCCACTGATCGCGAAAAATCACCGAAGTTGTCCTTTAAAGAAAGCCTTTTTATTTAAAGTTTATTTTATTGGCCTTGTAAAATTGCCATGACTGCTACCTGTGCAGTTTACGTCCTGGCCATAATGCTCATTCAGTTACCTGTAGTTGTAGTACACCAAAAGTAAAATTAAGAACACTGATGCTGTTTTGCTTTATATGTGGTCATCTTCGAACATAAGGGGTGTGTAATCTGATGGTGCTTACACTTTTAAGATTGTCTTCTTGTCATGCATTATAAAAGTTAACATAACTGGATCCCACTGCAACCTGCATGTTTCCATAGCAGCTTCACATGTTAAGAGCACGATTTTTATTACGTCCTTCTTGCCTCCCTTGTGTACTTTCTTGTGTATTGTCCACACCAAGCCTGTTCCATTTCAACCTGTTCTTTTTATACTTCTGGACATGGATTTGATTCCGTAGCATAACCTGCAATTGAGAATGCCTTTAGGCACGTCTTTATCACTGCTTTGCTTGCACTTCAGAGTAGTACTGAAGAATACACTGCCTTACATCACAAGAGATGGTTGCCAGCAGCACTTGGCCATTCCTCACACATACATGATTGATACATGATTCAGTCCATTTCCACTACAGATCATAAGCCCAATTGTAACTATTAGTACCTTATGGTTGACGTGATCACTGCATATACGTTTGAATATTTTGTATTGTCCTAGAGGAATACCATTGCTGTGACTTTGTAAATGTCACTATATCTGGTGCCTTTTAAGCTGTTCAAACTGTTTAATAAATGCACATATGTGTTGCACGCAGATTTAGTAACACTGGTCAATTTTGAACGGTTCTTATTTATACGACGAACAGCATTGACTGATATGGCAAGTTATAGTTGGTGCGAGCATAAGTGTGCCAATAATGGAGTTGTGTCACCTATTGTGCTGCTCAGAAGGTGCTGATGTGCGAAGTTTTGGTTTTTTGTAGGATCAGACAATTTTTTTGACACTGCAAATAATGTGTTGTATACTCTGGGGCACTTCAGCACTTCTGATGCAAGCTTTGAATTTCTTGGAATAAACCTCAGGAGCACTCTTGGTTGAAAGACCAGCAGATGTGGAGGAAGGCTTTTCTCAGCAGGCCCCCCTTGTCTACCATTATGGCCATAGCACACCAGCGACGAATGCCACATTGTACAACGTTCTCGTCTCTCGTCTTGCGGAGGTCATCAACCAGCGTGCTGACAGCAACAAGAAGGGTTGGTTGTAATATGTAAAAAGCATTGCTAGGTGGAGGGTGACTTGAGTTAACTTGCTCTTTGCTGGTTTCTTGGATATCTTGCACAGTGACTGCCCTGAAAAAATTGTGGTCCCTGCCTGTCACCTGTTTGTTTGCTGCACACACTTTCCATTTTCTGTTTCTTCTTCTGTGGTGGTATGTGCAAGTTTGTACATAACGTAAAATGCAGGGATCATAAAACCTCAACATGGGAAATTTTTTTAACAGCTATAAAGCTTTCCGAGGAAACCCTGTATGTCTGCTTTGGGGGTGTGCTGCTGAACTTAGATGATTTTTTTTTCTCTTTTTCGCAAAATTATTGCTTACACATTTTGATATCTGCTGATGTGTACATTTCTGAGTATTCGGTTTCTATTATGCATCTTAAATGTTTTATCTTTAATCTTTATGACCTGGTTCCTTTTCTTCGCTCCTTTTCAATATGAGTGTCTAGTTTTCTCTCTTTCTTTCTTTCATTTTTTTTTAAACTGAACATATGCCAGTTCTAAGTTGGCATAACAAACAAGCCTCTAAGAAGTGTAGCCCGAGCCACATGAAGTGAATTTTTTTCTCAATATCTTGTGTAATCATGTATTCTGAAAGCTTGAGCTATATCTGTGGTCACATGCATACTTTTTACTATTATAACTCAAATGAACTGAACCTTATGCTTCAGTTACGCCAAGTAAAGACAACTTTTGTAAGTGTCTGTAGTGCTTTATAGCAGAGAAAAGTGATCGTTTACTTCATCTCAAAGGGAAACCAGAGGATGCTAGACACTCTTTTATTCGCACGTCTACAAAAGCTGTATATATGCACCCCTTCTAGCATGAACTTTAAGCCTTATAACACACTGAAGAAAGCTTAAAAACACAAAATACTTGGAAAAACACTATTTTAAAACATAAAAGTGCTCATATGCATTATGCTGTACAGTAGTATATCAATTCTAATTGAAATGAAGGCTTAGTTATTACTTTTTGTTTTTCATAGACCATCATCAAGCCACACTTCTTACGTTTTTTGTCTGCACCCCTGACACCTCATGACATATTGCTTAATGAACAACAGTACCTGTAGCCCCGCCACGGTGGTCTAGTGGCTATGGCACTCAGCTGCTGATCCGAAGGTCGCGGGATCGAATCCTGGCCACGGCGGCTGTATTTCGATGGAGGCGAAATGTTGAGACCCATGTGCTGTGCGATGTCAGCGCACATTAAAAAGCCCCAGGTGGTTGAAATTTCCAGAGACCTCCACTACTGCGTCTCTCATAATCACAGCTGGTATTGGGACATTAAACCCCACAAATCAATCAATCGATCAACAACAGTATCTGTAAACGATTGTGACATATTTCTAATAATTACCTGGATTTCTGGCTTTTCTGGTGCTTTAAATTTCTCAAAACCAGCCAGTTTCATTCTTGGGCTCTTTTAGCATATGATTTGGTCCATCACATAGTCCAGCAAATTACTAAGCTTGATGAGAAGCCATGTCATGATGTTGGGGAGCTGGTACTGGAACTTCAGGGCAGCTCGGCCACTAGCCTTTTCCTTGTTTTTTTTCCCCCCCGTGCTTAACGAGTCTCATATCATAGTAACTGTGGCTTTTTTGGTATTGCATATTATAAAAGGGAAATTTCATGATATGTAGATCATCATGCTATTCTTCTGTTTTATGCCCATTTGAGCTGTGACTGTACTGCATACTTGTACATGTTCTATTGTTGTTTGGAGCCTTCTTCTAATGCTTTTCAATACTGTAGACAAAGAGCACAAAATACTTTTAGTGCTGACTGCCTTGCATCATTTCTTTGGTTTGCAGCTAGTGTGAGTGGCGTCATCATTAACACGTGTGGTTGGGTAAAAGGAACTGGCTACAAGGCTATCACTCATGCTGCTCTTGCATTTGAAGGTACGGATTGAAAATAAAATGTACTTGACAGTTATTTAGACTCTGAAATAGGATCACTGCTTTTCAGTACACCTTGTTATTTTTGTCTTCAAATTATGTTTGAATGTCTGTGTGGTTTGGTATTGTACTCTAGTTATCTATTTAATTTCAACTTGCACTTAAAAATGTTCCGTAGTAAATGTTGTTAGAAGCTTACAGCATTGCTTAGAAAGCGCAGCCAGCCTTTGCCATGACAAAGCAATTTACATGTTCCATCTCCTTCAGTGGACGTTGTCCTGGTGCTGGATCAGGAGCGGCTGTACAACGAACTAGTCAGGGACATGCCGGGATTTGTCAAAGTGGTCTTCACGCCAAAGTCTGGTGGTGTAAGCATTGTCTCTTTGTTTCTTCTGTGTTCTTGATTGAACTGTTCATGCTTTGGCATTGTTCTTCAGCTTCAGTCTCAACCTGTCATATTATATCTTAGCTTCAAAAACAGCGCATATTGACCTTGCCCTATGAAATGGCTGCCACAGTATCACCTTTAAGCGGACACCTGCATAGTGTGGCGTTGTTGAGAATGAGCAGGTGAACACAGATGCAAACAGGGTCTAGAACGGCGCATCCAAGATAGTATGTGCTACATTCTCATGAAAACACAAATGCCCAGTTTTGTCGCATTATACAGAGCCATACGTTTGAACACTAGACTCAGTCAGACCAATGCCACAGGTGAGAGTGTTAGAGGGACCAAGAAATGAAATTTCGTATGCCAGACAAAATGGACAAGCATGCTGCTTCATGTGTGATGTGGTGTCGTCTTCACTAGCTGCTATAAGAAACCTTCAGGTTGCGGTGACACTAGTACAGATCACAAACTCTCAGAAGCCAGGAACACTTGCCACAGATGCTTTGTTGCATTTTACTTATGCATGTTTGAAAAACATTCCTTCCATTGTACATGTTGATAACAGGCCTGTATCTCAAGAGTTTGCTTTGGGTTCTAGGCCTTATGTAGACAGTGCAGCTGTTATCCTAAGAGCTGCTATAGCTTTAGCTTTTTTTGCAGGTTACTGGGCTTTGGAGATGTCTTTGGAGATGCTGTACATACGGCAACTGTGTACATGTGCCTCTTTTTCGTTTTTCATTGTCGCTTTTTTTTTCGTTCTTCTTCTTTTTTTTCTTCCTTGTCTTTTTTTCCCAGTGCAGAGAAGCAGGGTAGAGCACACTGTTACTTACCTTGACCTTTCAGCTTGTCTGTAAATAAGTTGTTCTGTTTTGGTGAACAAAATTGTTAAAGCGCATGCAATTGCAATTGGGTACTAGACAGGAAAATAAGGTATTTGCATGAAGAAGTAGCACAGTACTACAATTAATGTTTGGCAACAGCAAATACAACTTTTTACAACCTTGTTGCTGCAAAGTTTCACTTGTTTTCACTTTTCTTTTTTTACATGTTGAGCTGCCATACTGGGAGTAATAAGACTGTCTACAGTGAACATCTACTATTGCAGATGTATATTCGGACACTTAAAGATGTGTCTGATAGCAGTATTGTAACTGTGATCATCAGTAGTACGCTATACACATTTCTGTTTTCCTGACTCATCTGTGTCATTTAATAGACAAAGTTATTTTCATAATTAGTTGTGAATGTTATGCCAGAAAACAAGCTGCACAGTTGGTCATTGCAGTGAACATTCTGAATGGTTGTGTCCAACGCTACATTATTAGATGTCTATGTTACCACTGCTACTTGGGTCTGCAGCTCCTGGTACATACTTCGTGATATGTGTATGACAGCATTATGCTAATGTGCATTTATTCATACAGCTTACACTTTCTCTATGAGCTTATTCTCACAATTTACGCATCCTCTGCGCACTTGTTCTAATCCTACCATGGGCTGTGAACACAGGTTGTAGAGCGTAGCAAGTCCATGAGGTCAGAATCCAGGGATTCAAGGGTGAGAGAGTACTTCTATGGCCTCAAGACACCTCTATATCCACACTCTTTCGATGTGAAATTTTCTGACATCAAACTGTACAAAATAGGCGGTAAGTATGCAGCTGTTTCAATGTAAAATTTATAGACCATTGTTGCCGTCCTATTTCTTTTCTTGCAGTAGAGAAACTGAAGCAATTTGATGTTTGTTAAGGGACATGTCTTCTCTCTAAGGTCTAATAAAAAAAGGTGTTAATTTACTAATGTAACTCAGTATCTCTTGTGCTGTCATTGAATATCTTACACAAACCATAGTGGGTTGATAACTATGCTATTTTGCTGCTGTACAAGAGGTTTCAAATTTGCTTCACTGGAGTTGCAACATTCCAAATGAAAAACATGCCGAGCTTAAGGTGCACCATGAGAAACCTCAATTGCTTATTAAGGTTAAACCAGCCCGGTCAACCTCTGTAAAGACACCTGTGGGGAGGAAGACACCTATGGAAAAGGCTGGTCTAGTTACTTCCCGCAGCATAAAATGCTGAAAAAAAAAAAGGAAAAGCCTAATGGCCCAGATTTGCTTAATAAAATGCAGTATGGTGGTGTAAACCATGCATGTACGTATTGCGTTCCTGTCACATAAACATACTGTGACACTGTTTTGCCCAGTTTGCGTAATAACTTTGGTGGAGCCGCTGTACTACATTTCCATCATATGTTGCACACAAATACAACCTTCGCATGGGTCCATGGTGTAAGGTATATACTCCTTATGCGAGGGCACTTTTGCGACCCGATTGACCAGATAATGTAGCAGCGGCGAGCACCGTTTGCCCAGTTTCGGCAGCGCCTGCCATTTGGAGATAGGACAAAACTTCAACACAGAATAGGCTTCATCTCTCTATGACATTTTGTGAAAAACTCAAATTCAGTGATGGGTGCTTGCGTGCACAACTAATCAATACACCTGAACAACTTTCGGGGAGATCAAGCACGCGAAGGGAGACCGAGCAGGTGAGCACATTCCTGGTAATGCCCTAATTCATGATGCTAAAGAAAGAAGGCTTTGAAACCTATAGTGAATGCTTGCCTAGACTGTTAATAGACATCTGAGTCTATGTGCAGAGCTTGGCAGATTAGTGCAACATTTTGAGCTATTATTTACTTTCTTTTTTCCGAGGTGTCAAATATATGCAAAAGGATGCCCTTTTCTATCCCATCATTGTATTTCCAAAAAAATTCACTGCAGTGAAAAATAAAAGTTTTCTCTATTTGGGAGGACTTGCAAAGTGAAACTTTTTTTTCATTCCAGCACCGTCCTTACCTGACTCCTGCATGCCACTAGGCATGAAGGCCGAGGACAACTTCACAAAGCTAGTACCTGTTCCACTAGGTAATAATGCTGCGTCTTTTCCTCTATAGACTATTGCGCCCCATTTGTTGTGTGGAGTGATGCTTGTGCTTTGTACAGATTTAGCACATGGAGAAGTATTTTGCAAATTGTTACTAATTTAATGATTTCAAGTTTATCCACCGCATTTGTCTACTTAGGACAGTTTCACGGTTCAGGTTCACAAAACCGTGATTTATTTTTCACACGATTTTGTAAGCACTGTGCCTTAGGTGTTCAAAGTGAACTAATTTCCAGCACTATTGTGTGAGGTTTCGGGCCATAAATTGAAGCTGTGCTTTTCAAAAAGTCTGTAGAGTGTGGCTTTTCCTTTAAAATTCAGTAAATATTATTCAGAGCTGTTTGTTCAGTACATGTCTCATGAGGGAATTTGTGCACTTCATATTTGAAAAGGAAATTTAGAGCCGTCTCGAGTCGCAGCTTCTTTTTAATAAGTCAACAGTATTAACCAGAAGCTTAGATTTGTGTTCCCTCTTAGCAAAACTGATCTGTGCTTGACGCTGTGAAGTTAAGGTGATATGCTATTTGAAAACAGATTTTCTGAAGTATATAACCTAAAATAATGAAAATCTAATTGTTTACATGGTTTTCTTCTGCTGATTTCAAATATCTAAGTAGTTTAATAGTGACATGCATAGCTTTCGTTCTGTGTCAAGGCAATGTGTAAAATGGATTTTTTAGCTCCACTTTATTTATTTATTTATTTATTTATTTATTTATTTATTTATTTATTTTGTCACTGACCGACCATATTTTTGAGCCATTATAGGCTCGTATTTTTCCACTTCAACAGTACAATGCAAACACTTTACTACAGAATGCATATAAAATATGTTAACAGTGCAAAAGTTAAAAACTGCGACGTCTTTCATTATCCAAACCCCAGTCATCAGTTAATTGAAACTTGTAAGAAATATATATTGTTATGAAGGTATGGGTTTATTCACAGATGAGCAGGCAAAGGCTGAGGCCACTTGGTCCAATCAACCGCCTAACTCGCACGCGCTCTACGCGTTACCTCTCCTTTGTCTTCTTCTTACCTCTGTGCGTTGCCACGGCATTTTCCCCGGGTGCAGATGAAGCTCGCCGAGCAAGTTAAACAGGTCTGAGATGATATTGCTTGAGGCGTGCTACATGAATAACATTGCGTCGCCCGTGAATGCCGATTTTTTGCAGTCTACTGGGCAACAACGTAGTTCACGGCTTTAGACGAGCCAGAATGATGAAGGGTCCAGAGTAGGTGGCGAGAAACTTGCTGTACAGTTCCCTTTTTCCGAACTGGTGTCCACAGCCAAACAGTCACCGGGAGAAAAGCTCACTGGGGATATGCTGGGCACCGTACCGGTTTTTGCTGTGGCCTTGTGAGGACAGAGTTCTCAGACGTGCGAGTCGAAGAGCTTCTTCTGCTCGACACAAAGTCTGGGCAATGGACAGATCTTCATGATGCTAAAAGGGCAGGAGTGTTCCCAGAAAGCTCCATGGATTGCGTGTGTAAAGCAAAAAGGCGGGCATACATCCAATAACTTCATGTTTAGCAGTGTTGTATGTGTACATAACGAAAGGCAAGACAGCGTCCCAGTTCTTGTGGTCAGCGTCAACATACATCGATAGCATGTTGGTAAGGGTGCAGTTCTTCCAGTCAGTGAGACCTTTAGTTTGTGCGTGGTAAGGAGAGGAGTCTGCAGAAGTCCTTTAACAATGTCGGCAGTAAATTGCTGTCCACAATCACTGATGATAACCCGTGGAGCGCCATGACGTAAGTTCACTTGCTGCAGCAGGAAGGAAGAGACATTGGCTGCTGCAACAGACGCAAGTGCTGCTGTTTCCGTGCAACGAGTTAAATAGTCCACGAACACTATAATCCACCAGTTCCCTGATGAGGTCCTCGGGAGTGGTCCGAGCAAGTCGATGCCGACTTTTTCAAAAGGCGATGTCGGTGGCGTGACAGGTTGCTATTAACCTGAAGGGTCAGTTGTCATTTGCTTGTGACGCTGACAAACGGCACAGCTTGCGACATATTGTTTTGTTGTTTTCCAGTTTCGGCCAGTAAAACCGCTGGCAGATCCGGTGTAGCGTATGGACGAAGCCGAAGGCACCGGATGTTTTGTCGTTGAGCATTGAATGAAGAACTGTGGGGCGTAGATTTTCTGGCACTACTAAGAGCAATGGTGCACCATCAGCTGAGTAATTCTTCTTGTACAGCAAACCATTGGGAATAGTAAAAGCCTGTCCTGGGGAATCACGTGCATATTCCAATAACTTTTTCACGGCAGAGTCACGATGTTACTCACTCTTTGGTAGTGCTTCAACCAGTCTTCCACGCCCCCATCTGCCTTTCCCGACAAGGTGCATGGCTGTCACTCTGGGAACCCGTAGCCAACCGGGCCACCTGTACACCAGTCATGTGGCTCACAGCCAATGACGTTGTTGTTGTTGCCTTCTCCTGAACCTTCCATCTTTGCTGTGTGTGGTGGCAAGCCAGCCAAGCATCTGCTCCATCACAAAGTCAGTAGAGCTGAGTCGTCCAGGGTGATGTACCCAGCAGCTCCACCAAATTGTTACGAACATATGAATCCACTTCTCCTTTGTCTTCTTCTTGCCTCCGCACATTGCCACAACAACATGTTATATCGAACCTTTAATGAGATACTGCAGTCTTCACATGTTAAAGAAAGCATGGGAAAATTTTCGTCATGGTTCAAGCATTGGAAATACCAAAAGCATGATGGCCAGCAGACGAAATTGCCAGAATTTGCATCTTAAGAAAAGTAAACTTTAAAGGTAGTATAGAAGGTCTGTTACTGTGGGAGAACTACATGCTTTAACATTATTTGTTGCTTAATAGGTGCTTGGGAACCATGGTGATCTTGAGAATGGGACTTTTGCCGGCTCCTCTTGCAAATCGCAAGGGCAAGCAGTTACTCTGTGTTGATAAGGATCTATAGACAATGCAAAATTTCTAAACAGCCACCTTGTGCTCTTTAAACATGGTTTTAATCAACTTCTAGTTTAAATTCCACAATCATATTTATTGTAATAAATGTACAAAAAGTCAGCTTCTGAAAACAAGAAATAAAAAATATGTAGTTTTTGAAAAACTCACATATTTCAGGTAGAACGTTCCTTTAACTCTTTCGTTACCGTGTGAAAATGGCCGTTTTTTATAGGTCTGCGAAAAAAATTTTTTACTAGTGCAAATAATGCTCTAGGTTACATTGCAGCACACCAAATTGTGCGTAATGAAATGCTCTTTATAAGTAACATAAGTTTGAAAAGAAAAGAAAATATTACACAACTTGAAAAAAATATTAACTCTACTATTCTTGTACGAATTTGAGAAATACAATACAAAGAAAGCACAATATCTACAAAAATATTACGAACAAAGAAAATTCAAAATATACATTTCGAAGGTAAATGATCCAGGAATATTCTAAAAGAAAAATAAACAATCCACATAAGCCCGTTTTACGCACAGATAAAAAAAAACAAACTGCTTCACCGTTCGTGACATGAGTTGAAGCACAGGTGTGCACCACACCTTTCACAAAAAAACTTTTTTTTTTTTCAACTTTGCGTTCCTTGTAGCACTCGCGGTAGTTTTTTCTTTCTTTTCGGCATAGTTTTGGTGAATTAGCGGGACGTGCACAATGCTCATATAAATGAGCAGTCCAATTAATTTCACGAGTTCCTCCGGAGTCAGCTGTTTCCACGAGCCGTCTCCTTCAGCATAGGTTGGAAGCTCGAAGATATGCATCCAAGTATATTTGCGTTTTTACAGATGGTTCTGGTCACCGCCGCTGTGAAGGACAGGAAAAAAAATCGCGCGATGTCGTGAAACGCTTTGCGCTACTCCGGTGTGCCAGGCCGAGATGCGTGCCGGGCGGCCTTATTGGTGAGAATTGAAGCTTTTTCGCTGCCGGCGGCAGCACATCCTGTCCAAGCGCTGCGCGCACCCTGCAGATAACGAGGATATCTCAAAGGGCGTGCACTCAGATCAGCAGATAAGCGCTCCTGACGGACGAGACCGCCCAAGGGCGAAAACGAAACTTGCCGGTGAACAGCTGAGGATGACCCGGGCTGGCTCGAAGTGCCGTCGCTTTCAGAGCTTGAATATGAGCTGGTGTCGTCTTCGGAATCGTAGCTCGACTCATCTTCACTAAATTCGTGTGCAGGTTCAGCATACTTCCGAGCGGATCGTTTTTCCCGCGACACAGTCCCGCGGGACGCCGCCGCCATGGGAGCGGCGGAGAGTTTGCCGAGCGCACCGACGCTAACGCCGGATGCGCCCCTCTCGCGTAGATAAAGAGAAGCGAAACCGAAACTGCTGCAAACTCGCTGAAAAGGCCAGATCAACAAGTTAGACACGCGACGGACCTTCAGAAACGAGCTGTATTTGATTAAAATTGTCCAAACTCGGAACCAAAGCTCGCTGGTGAACAGCTGGTGTCATTTTCACGTAATTATCGAGGCCAAACATTATTGCCTTGCAAAACTGACGACACTATTTGATAATTGACTTCTTAGGAATCGTTTGATAACAAAATGTTGATAATAATGGAGCAAAAACTCGAGCAGCGTGCTTTTTTCTCATGTGTGGCGGCCACGCCCCCTTTTCCAGCAGCACACGCACATTACTTCGCGAAAAACTCCGTCACAAATTGCGATGTCGTCAGAGCGGGAAAATTTGAACGGATTGTAGAAGAGCAGTCCCCAAACTAAACGCCAAATGCCGCTGTATGCACGGGAAACGTTTTTTACGCGTCGAAATCGGCAGTTTTAATCATCGATCACCGGTTATCGATTTGAATAGGCGTGGTAACGAAAGAGTTAAAGGATCACCCCAACCTGGAATATTTCATTGTGAATTCATTTCTGTTTGTGTAGGTGCCTGAATGTGTCGTCATTGCCTCACCAGGTCTGGCCATTTTGAGCTGATAAACGCATTCCGCACATTGTGCACTCACAATCCTGCCTGCCAAGAACCGTGATCAAACTGCAAACTGAGTGTCGGTTCCCCTCTTCTCACAAGCATCGTGCAGGAAGAAGAGACGATGGCACTATGTGCTGCCATGGCACCCTGCATCCCGACAAAAAGCCTCTGAGTCGCTAAATACCGTGACATGTGACACTTGTCGAGAGTGCGCGTCAGCAGTCTGAACTGCGCAGGAGGCAATGCTCCGGCAGGTTGCTCCTTGGAGGGGATTACCAGCTCCACCTTCTTTGCTTTTGTGTCTCCTTGTTGCTTTGCACCGCCGCATTGGTACATCATGAGGGTGTCATAATGGCAGTGACCCTCGTCCCTCGAAATCCAGTTTTGCGCTGCTTGAAACATTTTAATCTCTACCAATAATGGACCTATATGAAAAATTCTTGTGGCAGAGTACTCCCTATCGGGCACTTAAAGGGGTCCTGAACTACTCCTTGGGCTTGTTGAAAAAAACACATTCTTCAGCTAGCGTACGCTGCAATGAACACCTCAGCCAAATTCTGTAGTCATACATGGCACACAGCATTCATAAGCGGAGCACAAGTTTTCCACTTCCTCAGGAGCCCTCTACTCAGAAAGAGGCTTCTCCTCATGCTCCTTGTAGATCACTGCTATTGGCCATCGCTGCTATTGGTCAATGGCAGAGGAAAATTAACCCATTTGTGTGCACCTGCCACACCCTTGCGTGGGCCCTTTAAGGGGCAAATTACGAGGAAGTTTACTGTGTGACTGACAACCTTTGTCCTTACAAGAGATGATGAATTTTTGCTTCGTTCGTTTCTTTCCAGGACCCAATGTGCTGCATCACATACTAAGTGTCAGCTTTGCAACCAGCAGCGATGAGGATATTCTACAAACAAATGTGGCTGGCTTTATCTGTGTGTAAGTTGCCTTCTTAATTGACTTGCACCTTAGCAGAACTTATCCTAGCAGATCTTGTAACTATGTTAGCAGCATCTAATGTGACTATGACAAAAGCCTCCTGGTTGGAAGTTCTATCATCTAGTCTGTAAGAACCAAGAAGACTTGTCAATTTTACATTATATATATAGTACCTCTAATCCACATTAGAGCAGTGCAGCGCACAATAAGCGAACCTTTTTTTTCTCCTCCCCCCTCCTCCCTTTCCCTTTAGGACAGGCAGCTGGTTATCATAAATTGACTGGTGCTATGTCAAGCTATTTGTAGCTTTCACTGAACAGAACAAATTTTAACATTATGACGTCTCAGTTTGGACAACATTTATTCGATTCAGTATCTCAGCAGGTAAATAGAGCAGCCCAAATGCAATTATGATGGTGATCACACACACAGGCAATGGAGAAGATAGGAAAAATGTGTGGTGATAAGCACTCACAATATTTGGAACAATTATACCATTGTAACTCACTTTGCAGGAGCATAGCCCACAAGAGCGCTGTAGTATAATGTATATTCCAACCACAACATCACCATTATGATTAAGAAGCATGATTTATTATTTAGCTTAGCATTAATATTTCTGTCATCTTGGTCTCAGCTCGGCTGAGACATACAAGGGGGAGGCGATCGCATCTGCTTTTGTTAATGTTGCTGGAGTAATTCCGTCTGGTAGTTCATGTCCCCCAACAAAAGCAATGCTAACATTCCAGGCGTTACAGATACACAGTTTTTGGTAGACAACTGGCCATTATGTGCTGTTAATCTGTGCAAAGTGTACTGACAGAGGCTGTTGAAAATGCTTTTCTATCTCGGGAGAGAGGCGTTGTGGACATGCCAGGTGCCCTTTCTTGCATGTGAGCTTGTGAAGATCTTGTGTACAGTGATGTAACAAATGAAGTATTACCACTGTTGCGCTGTCTAATGTGTGTAAATTGTGTGTAATGTGTGTAACGTGTGTGTAGATTGGGATTCCAAGTCTGCTCTAAAGAATGCTGTTACAGTCATGGCCTCATGGCATTTTAATGAGTGATTTTATCATTGACACCAAGCTTTTTGACTATTATGTGACTTGCACCAGGCAGAACGTGTTAATTCAAGGAGCACTAACTTAGTGGACATGCTCATTTTATGCTGTGCAGAGGAACTATGTACTGGAGATTCACCAAAAATAAGCAGTTCTGTCGTCTACTTTTGTGTGCATTTACTAAATGTGCTTTTCTGTAATCTTCATGCAGACTAGAGTGTGAATCCATCCATTAGATGATGTACTGTGAAGTGCAGTGTTAAAGCACACAAGTGTAGAGCACATGTACATTTTTCTCTCTGTCAAGTATAAAGTCATCTGTCTGTACAGCAGCCATTTTGTTTTTGATGGTCTACAGCATGTGTCTACAGATATGTGCATGGCTTCAGCTGGCACTTTCAGCTACAGGGCCTGTAAAGGCAAAGCTGCACTGTAGTGTGTTCCTGTTAACCATGAACTGTACTGTAGGTGCTGTCACTTCTTTGACTGAGGCACCACATGTAATGCTTGGACTGTAATATAATTCTCAAAGTGCAGCAATATAGGAAACTTATGCACCCCAATGTGGTTCATTATACATCATAGCTCATTATGAAAATATGGATGCGAATGGTGCGTGCAGTCGACACAGAATGTAATTGATTATTACTCACTTGGTCAACATTGTGTCTCACAGAACTGAAGTGGACATGGAACGGCAAACACTGACAGTGCTCTCACCACAGCCAAGGCCTCTGCCAAAGGCAGTTCTGCTGCTGAGTGAAATTCAGTTCATGGATTCACATTGATTTTTTCTGTTATGTTGATCGTCGTGCAACTCACCTTATAAATAAATCATCTCATCACTGTTCTCACTCCTTCACTTTTATGATCGCTGTCATCCTGCAACCATCATCTCTGTGTTGTTGTGTTGCATACCATTGCTTTTTTCCACGATCGATCGTCATTTAATAAAGAGGAAGGCAAGAATCCATCCTCATCCAGCCCATTTATATACATTATATGTACTGCCAATTTATGTGCATTGGGCTGTACGGATGACAGATGAAGTTGTAATGCTGCTAGGGAAATAGACAAAAACTTGCATGTGGATATGCCAGGTGCCCTTTCTTGCATGTGAGCTTGTGAAGATCTTGTGTACAGTGATGTAACAAATGAAGTATTACCACTGTTGCGCTGTCTAATGTGTGTAAATTGTGTGTAATGTGTGTAACGTGTGTGTAGATTGGGATTCCAAGTCTGCTCTAAAGAATGCTGTTACAGTCATGGCCTCATGGCATTTTAATGAGTGATTTTATCATTGACACCAAGCTTTTTGACTATTATGTGACTTGCACCAGGCAGAACGTGTTAATTCAAGGAGCACTAACTTAGTGGACATGCTCATTTTGTGCTGTGCAGAGGAACTATGTACGGGAGATTCACCAAAAATAAGCAGTTCTGTCGTCTACTTTTGTGTGCATTTACTAAATGTGCTTTTCTGTAATCTTCATGCACACAAGAGAGTGAATCCATCCATTAGATGATGTACTGTGAAGTGCAGTGTTAAAGCACACAAGTGTAGAGCACATGTACATTTTTCTCTATGTCAAGTATAAAGTCATCTGTCTGTACAGCAGCCATTTTGTTTTTGATGGTCTACAGCATGTGTCTACAGATGTGTGCAGTGCATCCTCATGGCTTCAGCTGGCACTTTCAGCTACAGGGCCTGTAAAGGCAAAGCTGCACTGTAGTGTGTTCCTGTTAACCATGAACTGTACTGTAGGTGCTGTCACATCTTTGACTGAGGCACTACATGTAATGCTTGGACTGTAATATAGTTCTCAAAGTGCAGCAATATAGGAAACTTATGCACCCTTCCCCCCCCCCCCAAGAAAAAAAAAAGTCGAAAGTTGCTAGCCTAGTAATGTAAAATGTGGTTCATTATACATCATAGCTCATTATGAAATTATGGATGCGAATGGTGCGTGCAGTCGACACAGAATGTAATTGATTATTACTCACTTGGTCAACATTGTGTCTCACAGAACTGAAGTGGACATGGAACGGCAAACACTGACAGTGCTCTCACCACAGCCAAGGCCTCTGCCAAAGGCAGTTCTGCTGCTGAGTGAAATTCAGTTCATGGATTCACATTGATTTTTTCTGTTATGTTGATCGTCGTGCAACTCACCTTATAAATAAATCATCTCATCACTGTTCTCACTCCTTCACTTTTATGATCGCTGTCATCCTGCAACCATCATCTCTGTGTTGTTGTGTTGCATACCATTGCTTTTTCCACGATCGATCATCATTTAATAAAGAGGAAGGCAAGAATCCATCCTCATCCAGCCCATTTATATGCATTATATGTACTGCCAATTTATGTCCATTGCACATTGGGTGCTGCTTAGTTGCATCTCTAGTTTTTTCCTTATCCTCCATGTTTCTGCACCGTACGTTAGTACTGGGAGAATGGAGTGATTGAATACTTTACGCTTTAGTGAGAGCGGCAAGTTTCCAGTCTTGATTTCGTAATGCCTTCCGAATGCGCTCCAGCCCATTTTTATTCTGCAGAGAATTTATTTTTCGTGGGTAGGAGTTCCTGTTAGTAGCTGTCCCAGGTATACGTACTGCAAGTACTGAGCACAAAAAGTAGTGGTTTAATGTGTGCGCTTTTAAGAAATTACTGTCAGCTGTGCCTTGTGATATGAATGCTGCTATTGCTGATAATAAGGAATTGTGGCACAGCTGTTTGTAACATTTGGGAAGCATGCACATTATGCCGTTGGCCTTGTGCAACACCTCTTGTTTGCAAAACTACACAACAGCAACATGTTTGAATTCTTGCAAGATAGTAGGCCACTGTTTGTGCTGCTACTGAGGATTGCGAGTTATTGTGCAAGCCTCTGTAATGGTTAAACAGATTTAACACAACCACCCATTACACAATCCATGTGACACAATGGCTGGAGTTTTACAGCACAACTCTAAAGCAATATGTGCACCTGTGCAGTTGCACACTTTGTTGATGCTTCTGCTGGTGATGAAGATTCATGTTTAGGCCTTTTGTAATGAGTTACATGCTATAAAGCCCCTTCTTATTACGCACTTCACATGGGGTAATGCCTTCAATACTGTGTGTCTGCCAGAAAACACTTGTATTGCTGCACATGTGACCCCTCACCCAGGAGTGTGCCTATGTGAGTACAGGCTTTTATCCAAAGCACCTTCTAGCACTGGCGTGGCTCAGTGGTAGAGCACTAGACTTGCCTGGAAAGTTCATGGGCTCGATTCTGGCGAGAGACGAGATTTTTTTTTTTCCTCGTATATGATAATGGTCACAGACAGTAGCGGCATTGGTCTATATCACCCTAAATCTGCTGTTGAAATGTGTCCATAACATCTTGCACTGTCAAATGACATCACCAACATAATCACTACTGAAGCAGCTGTGTAATATGCCTGCCTGTTCTTGTGCCTGCTTGCAATGAACCAGTTGTTGTACCTCAGTACTATAAGCAGTCATTCCATTCTGGGTTACATTTTAAGGAGACCATTACGATTCAAACAATATATATAGTCTCTAAATATTTTAAAAGTCAACTGTACATCGAGTCACATATTTCAACTTGCAGTTGCAATGTAGTCGAGCCCTTTAAAGGTATCTTCAAATTTGCACATGAAGACACAAGACTAAGAAAGGGGACAAACAACAGTGCAAGAAGGTACAGCCCGCCAGACAGTTTCCCCCTAGTTTTATGCAGTTAATCTGGGCCAGGCCTCCTTCTCAGAAAAAGATTCCTCAAGTCCTGTTGTAACTATTTAACGCACTGCAGTGTTTAGCAGAGTGGTCCCTGCATGGGGAGACATTCGAGGCATTGTGCCCCCGCCTTCGAGTCACTAGAGCCATAGGGGAATTGTAAGGGTGGAGTGACCCCTCATGGCAGGACTTCAGTCTGACGTTCGCCCTGCGTTAAAAGGGTAGAGGAGGAACTCGGCTACCACCCAGCCTTGAGGAATCCTTCTCTTGGAAGAGGCCTGGCTCTTGTTAACCGTGTAAAACGGGTGGGGGGCTGTGCGACGGGCTGTACTTTCTTGCACTGTTGTTCGTCCCCTTTCTTTGTCTGGTGTCTCCTCTCGCTACCTCCAAGATGATTACGTAAACTTGCCCAGTGATCCTTATTACTTTAAATGCGTGTTGGTAATCTACATTAGGGTGAGCCATGTTTCACCGAAGGTATGGCTTCTTGCAGCTATCACAAGCCCTTTAAATTGTTTTTGTTTGATGCAATATAGTGCTCTGAGAATGTGTGTCCTGCAGTGTTCCATTTCTGTTCATTACTGATTAGTATCAGCCTGCCTGTTCTCTGTGCTCTATAGTCTAGGCTCTTACAAGCTCTCCTTACTGAAAATTTTCACCTTGATTATTGCTTGCACACAGTTTGAATGCACATGCTTTAGCATTTAGAGGTTTCACAAATTGCCATTTTGTCCGTGCTGACATGTACTAGGGTCACATAGGGGTGTTGTGTGTCACCCGTTTCTCAAGGAGAGCACATTGAAGCCCTCATGCCATGCAGAGTACGAATGCTACTACTAATGGGGCTCTGCAGAGCTACTTGCTGTTGTAGGCTTTAAGAACTGCTTTGAAAGGGCGGTTGCTTTTAACCAGATGGCCATTTTAGTGCACTTTACCTCCAGAACATTTATACCTATACAAGTGTAGTCAGTGATTGTTTCATATCTTACATTTTTGTTGCCAGGCATTTGCTTTCTTTACATGTCTTGGCCGCTACAATAAGCCAGTCTCAAGAAGCAGTTGTGCACTAATGGAGGTGGAGTCATCATTGGTGCTCATTCAACACTCTTAGACTTTTGCAAAAGCACCTATAAAAACATTCCTGCATAGTGTGCAGACAACACACCACCATGTGGTATTGAATCGTAAATGGAAGTGAGGTACAAAATAGAAAGGAATGAACTTTGTTGGCAACAGCAGCATTGTTGTCAAGTACGACTTCCATAAGAAACAGCTGCAATGAAATCCATGTGCCTGCCCATGTTGTACAGTACAGCCTTTGAAGTACATGCAGATTGTGTGAAGTTGAGCAGCGGTTAATGCATTTACTCCCACTCCACACTGTTGCAATGCCAAGAGTTTGAGCCTGACCAGTGAAGTGTCGTGCCACGTTAATGGCGATGAGGCGGCAGTGCGCCCGAATTGACATCTTTGATAACAGGTGTTGCCCCTCCATAGATAAAAATTTGTGCTTTTTGCACGCAGTACTTGTTTGTACACCTTGCTATATTCCATTGACTTCCAGTACAGCGAGTTCACCATTGTAGCTTTTACGACCCAAAACATTTAATCTAAGATTTCCATACTCCCTTAATGCACTTAAGAGCCAAAGGGAGTCACTTGTTTTATTGTCTCCCCATCAGCAAATACTTGCTGCCATCACACTTCAGCTATACCATTTGGTCCTGAAGCACACTTCCCCTAGGAAATGTGAATATTTTGTCTTCATTTCAACCGTCCAGTGCAGCTATGTTGGCTTGCCTTGCAGCGTGTCTTTGTCACCCTACAAGGCAAAGCAATGCGGTCTAGCAGAAGCTACAAGTACAGAGATTCCAGCCAAGTGATCAATACATTTCAAGCAACTTTCAGAGGCCTGGATGTAGCGCCAGAGGCAAGGCTATATACATCTCATGCAAAAGGCTGGCCTCGTGTTCCTCCACCTGAAATGTCTCGCACAGTGGCTAGAGTACATTTCCAACTACATGGCCCCATTTTTTTTACCTACTCACCAATTGACTTCGAACAGCACTGTAGCATTTCAACAAATTACAATTCAGGAAGCAATGCTTTCCACATTCTTCACCCAACCAGGGGGGCCAACAAGCACAATCTACATGCACAAGCTGACAAGTCATAGTCCCATCTTTTATTGCCAAGATACTTTTTTTTTTTTCCCTTTTTTCTTCAGGGAACTTGTTTTCCCATAGGTCTTCATCTCATTGCAGTAGTTTTGTCCTCATTTTTTTCTCACATACAAAAAAAAAAGTTCGTAACATTGTTGCCTTTATCACAAGGCAGGTCAGTTCACTAGCTTGTCCTCGGCATTGACAAGCACCACTTGAAGCTGCATCTTTGCATAAACAAGGGTCTGGTGTCTTCAACTCTTGAAAAATTGGGCACCGTTAGGTTGTACCCTTCACTGAGAAACAAGAGGAAGGAGGGGGGAGCAGCAAGAAACAAAGAGGGGAACAGGGAAAGAAAAAGGGAAACAAGATGGAACAGGCAGTAGGAATGTAATGCTGCCCTTGGGCAAATGTTCACCGGCAAAACTGGAGCTTAGTTTACACTTGGCTACCAACAATAATTAAAAAAAAATGGCTCTTCAGGCATGTTTGGTGTGTCAAAAATGCCAAATCTTATGGTAAAAAAAAAAAGGGTGGCCATTTGTTAAAAACAGTAATTAAGAAAGCTCATTAAGAAACATTAACTCCAATAATGTGTTGAGTTACTGGCACGTGGAGCAACGACAGCAGTTTGACAGTGTTCATGAACTTGCCAGGGACAAAATACTCTTGGTTAAGAATCGGTGCAGTGATTGTTAAGTATGTCACTTTTGTCTTCTGCAATTCAAGTTGCCCAAAAAACAGCTAAAAACGCCACAGTCATGTGATTAAAGATTTTTAAGCAATATACTGCCTTCATTTTTTTACCCCCTGCAAACCAACTGCCGCCGGTCTGTTCTTTGGCACGGCGATCGGGCCTGCTGTTCCTCTAGGTCAAACACAAACTGCAAGTGTTTTGATCGATTGTAAAAAAAAATTGTTTATGATGGCAGACAAAAACTCCAAACCGAAAGAAAGAAAAAAAGAATGAGGCAACAAGAAAAGAAAAGAATGAAAGGGGAAAAAATGTAAAACAATGGTAGACAGGTTTTAAGGTAAGGGCAAGAGAGGAAGAGAGCTTAGGCCTTTGTTGAAGGTTGTGTTGGTGAGGTTTGACGTGGCCCTTGGCTCTGTTTTTGTTGATCCCGAAGATGCTTTTCAACCTGCAAGCATAGTAAAAGGTTATCAGGCACAGTAGGTGGGCACAGCCTTAGACTGCTTTCACATCGCGCCTGCGAAGCATGCAGGTAATAGTCCTTAACCCCTTGAAAGTCTACCACAGAAGAAAGCATGTTGTATAATACGCTTGACATTCATTCCCAGTTATTAGAAACAAATCAAATTTTTGGTCGGCCTGCAATGTTTCCCATGTAGGTCAAAGCTGCTTAATTTAAGCTGCACCTCTCAATTCATCACACTGACATTTTTTCATCCATACCAGAAAGACTAGCTCCTTTTGTTCCTCCTAGCTGTACATGTGTGTCCACACCTTCTCAGAGCAGCTAAGAATAAAGCCAATTGCTTGCCTGAACTTGACAATATCAAAACCGTGACAAAAAAAATTAAGTTTAAATGCATGCAATTATCTGCAATCTCTTTTTGTCCTGATACACTTTTGTTATGCTTGCATCTGAACATAACTAAATAAGGTCCCCTTCAGTTCTTATTGGGATTACACTGCATTTACAATGTGAAAGGGCCCTGACAGCCACAAGGCAGGGAGGTGAAACAATTGCGCAATAAGGGAGGTGCCAAGAATGTGCACCCTATCAAAAACTGCCCTTTAATATCCACAACGGCATTTTTCTCCTTTCTCCTTGTTCCCCCTCAATGCTGCTTTGCAATCGATGTGTCAAGCTAGCGGAAAGGTCTACTGTCCTAACACTGGCAGGCCTGCAACAAGAGCACAGTAAAATCTATTGTTACCTCATAATAATGAGCAACTGTTATGTCATAGATGCCTCGGACAGCTTAACCATTGCAATCTTCAGCAAGAATGGCTACAGCTTCAACCTCTTCAGCTGTACAAAAGCTTTAAATGCAGCATGGGTACATAACTCTTGTCCTCTGCTACCTTATTTGTTTCCTTTTGTTTGCAAAAGCAGCATGTTCAACAGTCAGGTTTCTTGCAAACGCTTATACGTGTATATACGTGCAAATGAAAAAAAAAAAAAATAAACCTGGCAACTTTGCAAACAGGAATGAAAAAAAAATGTGCGTTAAAACAAGGTGTAGCAATTAAACTAGTGGAACGTACATGTATGGGTTTCATTTCTCAATATAAAACAAAGCTGGCCTTTTGCAGGTAGAACAGTCTCAAAACACTGTTGCGTTTAACTACATGCTTAGTCTTTCAGAGTTACACATACAACCACATGCATTAAGTGTTTGTTATTGTGATTAATGCTCCAACTGACTGAAGCAATTCAATTAACACCAAAAAGCTTCAGCTGCTTAAGTTCCCAATGGCAACCGAATATATAGACCTGCCTTCGAGCTAGGTCATCACATTCCTGACACTTCAGCACAAACTATGGCAATGATATTAAGCATTTAGCAACTAATATGTAGGCAGTAGCTGTGAAGGAACAACATCCACAAAATGCTATTGTGCAAGTGTTGACCTAAGCATTCTGCCTTATGCTGTACTTTAGGCTACTGGTGCAAGACGAGCTCACCATGGATCAAGGGACTCTGTACCGTAGCAGCAGTGCATGCTAGCAGGAGTGTGACAGGAGTCATGAATGGGCACCTGTTTCCATTACTTCAGCAAACTAAGTTGTGCTCCTCAGGGATTACCTTTACAAACATGGCAACCGGAATACACAAACACTTGTTTGTTTTGATAAAAAATGCACCTTGCATGTTGCCTTGCTTAACAAAGAATATGGGTGAAGCCATTACCAGTCAAAACATTGCCCTAATGTAATGCACCCTGCTGTCCTTGTTGAGCGATAGTTTACACAGGAGCTCAACAACAGGACAAAAATTTATTGTGATCATGTGAAGAGCACACAATATGAACAAAAGCGGTAATCTTTATAACACATCCTGAAAACAGGCAAGCCAATGATGGTTGCCGCTCCCGATTCTGCTCAGCATTCCAATCAGCTAAGCAAAGGAGAATTCAGGTAACATTTTTCGTGTGTTGCCTGAAGTACGAGCAGCTGCTTACAATCTTCCGAACATGCAGCACGCTGGTGTCACTGTCCGATTTCCCCTTGCAGTTCTCTGGTCGATAGGGTGGCACGATGGTTACCTGGTTCATAACAATTATATTTTTTCCCTGCCACGTCACGTCATCAATCCTGTTGAAAGAAAGAGGATTGAAGTTGGGTTGCATACTGGGCACAGATGTCAAGAGCCTTGCTAATGTCGCCGTGCTCTTGCAGAACAGCAGGCTACAATGGCTAGGTCTATTTTGACAAGTACACCATTAATGTAAGGTTCACCGATGAAGCAGTCCAAACATAACACATGAACAGATGTGATAGTAAAGGACTCCAAGATTAGTTTCGGCCACATTGGTTTCCCTAACCTTTTAATGCAATGTTAAAAAATTGGAACAATTAATGCACTATGTACTTAGTTTGATGAGAGACATCACAATCAATTTTCATTATCAGCACATTTAAAAACACTAAAATGCTTGCAAATGAGAATATTTTGGGCTCTGTCTGTCACTACCAAGTATATTTTAGTCTTATCACATGAAGAAAAAACAATTTTTGCAGTGAACAAAGCACAACTAAAATATGGGCAGATGACACTGTTAGACTTTTCATAATTCACAAGTGCGTTTTTCTGCACTGCACATTTGCCCAACTAATGACAGCACCCGTCTTGTTTGAAATGCTCACAAAGTTAGAGTTGCAGATGCTGAGGCTTGTTTTCTATGAGTGTTTAGATCAGCAGGGCTGGGCCTACATTTTCCATGTCTCAGCACAAGCAATCTACGCTTGTACATGCTGCATGTAGAACTGACTACGCCAGCACTAGTTGGGCAAAATGTATGGCAGGAAAGCTAGCTTTACAATTAGGAAAAGGGGCTATAAAAAAGTTAAAGCTTCGCCACCTTACAGCTTTGAAAGTTTTATACAAACATTCCCTTTCGGGAACATAAGAAAAACACCCTTACTTTCTGTAAGTCTGGCTGTTTTTTGTCATCAATAATTTAGAAGGCCTAAGTGAAATCTTCATCTATTTCATCTTTCTGATTGCTGATTCATAGTGCAGCGCTTTAATATGCATCAAGAGCATGTGGTATGCAGGAGAACCTCTGCCCTCGCCACTCATGGAAGATTCTTTTTATATCTAACAATTAATTAGCATTCAAGCCCTGATGGCATGAAATTTGCACAATTTGCAAGTAGTGTAAAAATTCCATCTTCAAGGCTGCACGTGACCCCACATTGCTGCCACTGTGTCCAAGAACACATGCCACAGATACGAACGCTATCTCCAAGCTGGAGGCATTCAAGCAAGCACATTGAAAAGAGATGCAATGTATTGTACATACATGTCTCACCAAGCTGCAATGAAGCAAAAAAACACTGGGCGACTCACGTTTTCCGTATGGCCAGGAAAAGGCGAATACCATCGTGGGACACACCAGCAGAGATAGCAGCTGCCAAGCGCTGCCGCTCATCTACGTTCTGCTTTGCTCTTGTGTTGAGCTGCAGCATATTAATGATGGCACACATGTTGCACATGCATCATAAATGGTCATAGAGCACTGTCATGACTCAAGCTTTACTGCAGTTTATGAACATTTTCCCCGAAGGCAGCCTTGCATATACTCTATTCCCTAGAACTATTATTGATAGGAATAACCTACCCTATGATACTGTAACACTAGACTCACTACCTTTGTTTGAAGAATACATACATACAGTTCTTCATCAGTGTTGGTAGTTATGCAATCGATTTATACATACAGTTCTTCATCAGTGTTGGTAGTTATGCAATCGATTTGGGTAAAGAAATTCCTTTTAAAATGTGTGCTTCCATGTAATGGCTTCTTCCAAACTGTACTCTCTTTTCTTAAATTTCTAAATGTGCCTTTAGCTTTTACATTCATTTATGTATTTTTGTTCAGTCTTCAGTTTTACAGTTTTTCATTACCTTTTTTCTTGTGTATACATGATTCTGCCTTTTTGTTTGGTAGCATTGTTCTCAAGATCACACATGCTATAGTCTTTCAAGACTGTGGTGCCTATCAAATAAAATAAAAAAGGGCAGGCAGCTATGGCACCTCCAAGTTACCGGTGCAGGCCCCAAAACAGGATGTGCTGTCATACTGGCAGACCTGGACTAACAGAACCCTGCCATTTGTAAACAAAACAGTAACAAAGAAAATTAGTTCAGCATGGCAAACTTCTACAGACCTCTCGCTGACAGAAAAGCTTATCACAGCAGATAGTGGTGCCACCAATCCTGTCTTTTTTTCCATACGAGTGCATTTGAAATGTCAAAAATACAGCTTTGAAAGTCAAGTGGATGTTCCTTATCAGATAACTGTTCCTGCGGATTAGGGGGGCAAAGACCACCAGAATGACATCTGTCAGATTATATCCAAGTGCAGAAAGATCACAGTAAGGCATGCTACTTGCACTAATGCTGTCTTATCATAAAGCACACAAGCTTACTAAGACAGCGCACCACTTGGTAAAAATGCAGGCTGACGGGCTATGTACAATCTGGGAGTAAAAAAAAAAGGATCTGACAGCACTGAACAAACCACTTGTGGGAAACTGACCTAGCCTGAAACACTTGCTTTACTGTGAGAAAAGCTGCGGTCACTCCTGCAAAACTCGGGCCGAGATATATGCAGTAAATGAAAGCAAGCACTCAAAAAGACCATTTCAGTGTGACACGAAGACGCACCTTTTCTGTGTTTAGGGGTTGGGGCGGCGTGAGAGGACTGGACCCAGCTTCCTTCTTCACGGTCAACTCAGAGACGAAGTTGAGGTTGACCATGCGTATGTCGCTGACATTGGCTTTGCCGCTAGAACTGGCACATTCTACGGCACGTGCGTCAAGGAACAACACATGAGGCATCACAGTGTCAAACGCGCGGGCGTATCACATTCTGGCAGTAAGCAAAAACGACGTACCCTGCTGGATTACCTAGATTTTATTTTTCACTGAGACGACGAACTGGTCCCTTTTGTTTACTGAAACAAAACAATTAGGTTTGTGGGTTCTCAACACCTTTCGAGAGCACCTAAATATACAGGCGTGCTTCCATCTTGCCCCAATCGAAATGCAAATCGAACACGGGCTCAGCAGGGCAAAGCCACAAAGACATATCGAAGCAAGGGGTACAACGCATGTCGTGTAAAAGCCTGACATCATGCACCTATAAATAGGAACTGAGGTTCAGAAATGAAGGGGGCTGTAGCAGCAAATTACGCAGCAAAAATGCGCCAATAAGTAAACGCAAGTAGTGCCATAACACTCAGTCGCCTACATTAACATACCGTAAATGCATGTCGGCGCCCACGGCAACGCGTCAGATGATAGCATCACTAAGACCGGTTAACGAGTTGCCGCAACGTCGCATCTGCCCAGCGAGTCTTCGCGAGTCTGAAAGGCAGACAAGCAAACAAGTCTTACATGGTTGAGCGCGGCACGCCGATAAGCTCACGAAAAACGACGAACGCTGCGTACTGCAGAACGCTTGAGAACCCGAGGCAAGTCTTCCAAAGCACGTTGCCACTTTCTCTTTACCGGAGGCAATGGCCGAAGTTGGGCAGCATGCAGGACGGTTCCAGTAAGGATACTTAACATGAGAGCCTTGGTCTGCTGGTCGAAGGCCAACACTTCTCCCTCAATAACCTGGTCATAGCAAGTTTTACAACAAACAACACTTCCAAGGGAAAAACATTCCGGCCCATCCGCCATAGCTTTCATTTTCGGGAATGGATGATTGGCATAGTTGCCGTAACGAGGTTTACGAATCCGCGACTTCGGCTGAACGCAGCGTTTCTTGCTTTATATACGTTAGAAATACGAACACTGTTATTCGTAATACGGCTTCACATAACTGACTGAATATTTATTATGAACTTTTTAACGTACAGTTATGTAGTTCAGGCAAATAAAAGTTTTCAATAGGCGGTCCGGCCAGTGCGGTACTGACAGAACCAATCCAATCCAAAACACTCTTTCGGATTCGCATTCTCGCGAAAGGATTTTGGAGAGTCATTGCAAGCTTGTAAGTTGCTGTCAGTGCTTCTCGTTCGCGGCGTACCACCAAAAGCCGGAAAGATGAGTATAATGTCCTACAATGGAGGCGTCGTGCTCGCCATGAAGGGCAAGGAATGCGTCGCCATCGCGGCTGACCGGCGCCTCGGGGCGCGCGGCCACACCATCGCGCTGGGCTTCGACCGCATCTTCGAGATGGGCCCCAAGCTTTACTGTGGCCTACCAGGTCTCGCTACGGACACGCAGACGGTGGCGCAGAGGCTCAAGTTCCGCATAAATCTGTACGAGCTGCGCGAGGGTCGCTCGATAACGCCCAAGACACTCGGCTCCGTCATCTCCAACCTGCTGTATGAACGCCGGTTTGGTCCGTACTTCGTGCAGCCCATAGTGGCCGGCCTCGACCCCGTGACAAACGAGCCTTACATCTGCGTCATGGACCTGATCGGTTGCATCGATGAGCCAACTGACTTCGTGGTCTCGGGTACGTGCGAGGAGCAGTGCTACGGCATGTGCGAGACGCTGTGGGAGCCCGACATGGGGCCTGACGAACTCTTTGAGGCCACGGCGCAGGCACTCATGAATGCCTTCGACAGAGACTCCAGCTCGGGTTGGGGTGGCGTTGTGCACGTCATCGAGAAGGACAAGGTCACCACCAAGTACCTCAAGACCAGGATGGACTAAAAGGGGCCACTGCGCGTCATCTGTAACGCCATCCTTTGTGCGAGGAATAAATGGCACATCTTTCTTTCTCCTTTTTCAAAGAAAAGTTTGCTGCTCTGTTTTAATTTTGATTCGGGCATATAAAACTCGAGCGAATCTTCAGAACCTGTGAGCAGTCCAGAGCTATGAAGGCATGAGAGGAACAACTATATCATATGTTAAAAGGAAAGTCACTGCGAGAAAGATGCAGAAAGGTTGATGTACTCGCGCTAGGCCATCACACTATCGCATCGAAGTTTGGTGTTGTACACAGAGTTCTGGTTGCAACTGCATGGCAGCCACCGCCAGCCCCTGACCATTTAAAACATTACTGATGTTTGACTTACTAATGTTTGACTAATGTTGAACTCCAGGCTGGACAAGTAACACTGCTGTATGAAATGGACTCATCATCAGCCTATCTTATGTCCACTGCAGGACGAAGGCCTCTCCCAACCCTCGCCATCCTTGCCTGTCCTGCGCGAGCTGATTCCATTTGACACCTGCGAATTTCTTAATTTCGTACCCCCATCTTACTCTCTGCCGCCCGCGGCTGCGCTTACTCTCTCTTGGTACCCATTCCGTCGTTCTAACTGTCCATCGGTTACTTAGCCTTCTCATCACGTGGCCTGCCCATGTCCATTTTTTATTCTTTACTTCGGCTATTATGTCAGCTACCCCTGTCTATTCCCTAACCTACTCGGCTGTCTTCCTATCTCTTAGTGTAATGCCTATCATTTTTCGTTCCATCGCCCGCTGCGCAGTTCTTAACTTCCCCTCTAGCTTTTGTAATTTCCCAGGTTTCTGCCCCGCAAGTCAGTACTGGCAAGATGCAGTAGTTATATAGTTTCCGCTTGAGTGATGGTAGGTTTCCATTCAGTAGTTGGGAATGTCTCCCATATGCGCGCCATCCCACGTTTATTCTATGGTGGATTTCTTTTATATGGGCGGGTTCTCCTGTCAGTAGCTGTACTAGATACAGGTATTCTTCTACAACTTCTAATGTATGGTTTTCAATCGTGAAGAGACGTTTTTTCGCCATGCCACTTAGCATTATCTTTGTTTTCTGTATGTTCATCCTTAATCCTACCTTAGCGCTTTCTTGGCTGAAGTGTTCAATCATCATTTGGAGATCGTTGCCATCATTGCTAAAGAGTACTGTGTCGTCCGCAAATTGTAGGTTACTCAGATATTCGCCGTTAATCCTGAGCCCTGTCTCTTCCCAGTCTAGCCTTTTGAAGATTCCTTCCAAACATGCAGTAAATAGCATTGGAGAAATTGTATCGCCTTGTCTGACACCTTTCTGTATGGGGCTCAAAACTATCTGAAGATGATAAAGCCTTTGATGACATAAAGATAAATGTAGGTGAAATCAAAGAAAGTGAACTTCAGTTGTCTCAGTTAAACAGCATATCATTTAAAGCTCAACGCAATGTTGAGCAGAGCACCAAGCAAATGACTACTAATTTGGCTGCCACGCTGGATGACTTAGAAGACAGACCTGGGCACTAAAACTAAGCGTTTCTTGGTCTGAAGCACGATGTACGTGAAATGTACTGAAGAATTTAAAAGATGTCAAGTGCATTCAATGTAAGGCAGCTTCTGGATGGATATCTGCACACCTGTCATTTTATGGCCCTTGGACTTGAAAGATAAAGAAGACGTACAATCAGAAAATGTGCAACTCAGGCATAATAACTAAGGCGGTAATTGTTGTATCGGTGCCGCGGCCGTCCAGGACGCTGGCGCAGAAGAAAAATGGTAGGGTTGAGACGAAGAGGCGTCTTTATTATATGTACAAGCGATTATATAATACAGTACAGCACCACCTGGGGGGAAGAGAATGTAACTGAAAACAAAAATGGAACTGAAACGGTGACACCACAGTAATAACTACTGTAACAACCAAGATTGACTGCAAGGATGCTGTGTACCTGTCAACTGGTCACACCACTGCACAACTGTCATCTTTCTTTGTCAACATGGCACGAGCTTGGAGTGGCCTTCCAAGTGATGATGTGCACACTAGTATAAGCAACCTCAAAACAGCACTCAAGCAACTACATGTGTAACCCTATTTTAATACCATACCCCTCATGTGAAACTACTAGTCTGGGACCTCCGGCGTATTATAAATAAGTGAGCAAATCACAACATGCTTTTCACAAACCACTCGTCTCACCCTCAGAAAACTTGTAGAATTAATAAAAGCTAAAAAAAAATTGTCATTCAAGCTTCGTTATAACAGGGTAATTCCAGAGAATAAAATAATTTTTTATTCTTTTAGTCACAAAATCATTCAGCAGATGCAGTAGCTATTTCATGATTCTTCTGCTTACAAAAACATTAGACACAAAGCTATGTCACTAACATATACCAACATAGCTACCTTCTATGGATTGTAACATTGTCATTATGACAGAAACTCCTCCGAGTTTGTCAGTGTAGAACATGGAGGTACACTCTTGTTTCCCTAATTTTGTCATTTTCTGCTGCAACCAACAAAACAAACGTGGAAGTAACGTCCTAATAGCTGCTCACAACAGCTTTCAGTGTTCTGCCATGGATATCCCCTCCCCTTTGGGAGTACTATTTGTATGTTGTCACATGTCTAGTCTACATGTTAAATACGATTGTGTTACAGCATACAATGCAGCGATTCTCCCTATATTATTCATCTGCATGTTATAATCAGCATGTGTTAGCTATGTTAATGCTTCCTATGTTAGTCATCTCTGCAATACTGTTCATTCCATCACTCCATATCAGAATGTTCCAACAATTTTGTGCGTTGGCTTCGAATTTGCCAGCACAACATATGGTCCACTGTAGGACAGAGTGCACCAAAAGTAACGCTGAAAGTCGCCTATTCACAGTCATTATTTACAGGCATTATATTCAAATTGTGTGCCTACATAGGCTGGAAAGTAGCGACTTGCATATCTTTCAAGGCACTGGAAGTAGACATGTTCAAAGTATGCCATATTTCACAGCTGTCAGGAAACAAGGTGAGGCTTCAGTCAGGCTTAGTGGGGATGCCTCAAAAGTGTGCCAGCTTCTTGCACCATAAGCCACATGTCTACTCAGTAAATGACAAAACAAGCAGTACCTGACTGTTCTCAACATAACAAGTTTATGTGATAATCTGCACAGTTGCTTTAATCATGCAGATTCTTTTATGCATCTTTAGTGTGAAAGTGGTTGTACCCTACTTGCTGAATCCGACAGAATTGTGTCACTTGTGTTAAGAGGATTTCGTGTCAGGTGTCAGGAGAGAACAGTAGGCTCCAGCTGCACCCAGGAAATACTGGTCATGGCCAATGCTCTGGCCAGACATGTGTTCCCCAGCTTTGCAGTGCCTGCACGCATTTGCTCTGGCCATTCGAACTTGGCGTACCTCATCAGTTTTGGCGGCATGCCTGTCGCACTTGTACTTTTTTCGAGATTCCAACCGCATTTGGTGTCTGCAGCTCTTCAATGTGCTCGTGCACAATGATGCGATGGCTGACATAGCAAAACCACCTAAACTATTTTTGTCCCATGACTAAAACATGGTGCCACGAAATGTTGAAAAATGAATGCTTTATTAACTGCAATGTATCTGAGATGTCAGTGGTACATTTTAGCTAAACCAACCTAAGGTACTTAATCTGGTACCTGAACGTAAAGTGTGCAAACCTGTGCACTCGAGCTGGCATTCACTAATGTTGATACATTGCTACAAAAGTAAGGGCTGCTGTTGCCGACCCCAACTACTCACTCTCCTGTGAATACTTCTCATATACATCAAGCAGCGCTCTTTTGGCAAGCTCAATCTTCTGCGCTTGTTGTTGTCCATGCTGCAGCACAGCATCCCGATGTTCACTGGCACGTTTCAGGTTTTCTTCACTCTTCTGAAGCATCTTGAGCAAATTTTCACCCATTCTTTCAGTCATTTTCTGCACGCGGGTGCTCAGGCCTGAAGTATTAAATTAATCATCAGTGTTTTATCCATTATTCGTGGAATTTCTGTTTATTCGACATTTTTGACCATGCACATACACTTACAGCAATGGCACAATGTTTATGTGTAAATGTCTATTTCCTTACACTGCAGATTTTTATAAATATGCTGTGACAGTAAGGCATTTGTCGTCTTTGCACACGATCTCTGTGCTTAAGTGGTAATACGTTGATGCTGCTGAAGCTACAGTGAAATGTCTAATTAACAAAAACATGTTAGATAGCTTTCAAATCATCCACATGAGTGCAGTTGTTTATATGGGAAAGTGGTACGAAATAATGATTTATGGCATACCCATTAATTAGAGCTAAAATAAAATTGAATGTAATTTGAGGCATTCGTCACCAAAGCTAAATGACGACACTGACACTGAGCACACTAGAAGCACAGAAATGCAGCCGCTCTGTTACATCACATCGAACTTACCAAGAAAAATAAAGATGGTACGAATTAAATAGTTTCAGAAAAGCGCTTGTAGGAGCAACTCTCTCTTCTTTTATATGTGACCTAGTTTTTGTTAACTCATAAAAGCAAACACAGTTGTTCTAATGCGCTACCCAACGAGCACTTAAATTGAACGGGAAAGTGGGACAAACAGGCACAATCTTCACCTTTGATATAGCGACAGAAAATGCAGAAACTTCTAGTTTAGCATTTTCTACAATTTACTTGAGCTCATTTGTCTCCCCATAGCTGGCAGTTTAGTACCACGTTTGTCACTAGTTCTCTTGCTCAGATTTGCCAGAATCCGCTCTCAGCCCCTGTTTATAAAACACATTTCAATAGTACTTGATACTATGCAGTTGTGATTTGTGACTATAGTACTCTGCATGGTCTCTTGAGAAGCATGCATACCCATGTGACAGCTTTCTTTCTTCTTTTTGTTTATGTTCTTGTTTATTTCTTATGTGTATACCATTGAGACCTTCTTTTTTGCTTATTTGCTTATGTGTATACCATTGATGCTGTTTTGTAAATGCATAATGATCTTGTGGTATTGACATTTGAACTATTAAATAAATAAACACTAAAATGAATGTGAAAAGGCAGTGGCTAAGCGCTCTGTGTTACTGCACATAGCGGATATGAAAACTGAGGCATCTATATTTGAGTGCTCTGTCAAGATATTGTTCATGTCACTTACGTTCAGACGACATTTCAAGAAAGGCGCTGTCATCATGGAAATCTTCAGACTCCTCTTCACACTCATCATTGCCTGTACCACCTAAACAGGGACATGCACACAGTGAGTGCTCTACTTCAGTTATACAGTGCTAACGTATTACCGGGAGTGGTGTCAGATCTTTGTTTATTTATTTGCTTTTTACTTTAACAAATAAGTGTCCTCTAGGAAAGGGGAGGAACATGTAATATATGGGAAGGAGAGGGTGGGAAAGAGTGCAAGCCGGACTAACCATAGACGCAAGGGAAGAAAACAGATGACATGAGCGCAAACGGGATTGAGAAGAAAGACCATGGAGGTACTACTGCTGCTTCTTTAGTGTTATGGCAATAATTACCATCTGTCTTCTTCCCTTTGAGCAAACGACGCTGGTTTTGGTATTTGTTTATTCATATATTTGTTTGTATAGGAATCCGCTAATATTTTCATATATCAGCGGATTCTTATCAATTATCATGCGTAGGAAGGTAACTTAAAACAACCATAACCGTAAGTGAATAAATACGTCGACATGTACCAGTCAAAAAAAACAATTGGAACCATTTGGAAATATCAATGGGTCCAAATGCAAATGTCACTTTCCAATTGGGCCATTTGGCATTACCAACAGGACCAATTGGGATAGCTGTCATTGCCAAATGGTTCAAATGGAAATGGAACCATTTGGTCCAAATGGAAACCAATTGGGCCAAATGGGTCCAAATGGAAATAGAACCATTTGGTCCAAATGGAAACCATTTGGGCCAAATCGTTCAAATGGAAAGCAGTCAGGCCAAATGGAGCTTGCGGGCTCGCTTCCAAGTGGGCTAATATACAGCCTCCAATGGTGCCTGTCCCTTTCCTGTATTACGCCTCCAAAGAAATGTGTCTCGCGAAATTCGGTTCTGTCTGAATTTTATATTCCACCCTGATTTGCACGAGACAGCGTCATCAACATCAGCCACACGTGGTTGTAGGCAGCGGCAGCAGCAGTCGCGTCTGTGCTGTGGTGCCGAGTGTCTGTGCATCGTTCTCATTGTACTCATGTGTATTGCAGCGCTATCTGTTGTGAGATGAACGCACTGGGTGCTTTATGGCCATGATTATTCACTGTGGTGTTCGATGTGGTGTTGATAAGTGTTTGGAAGTTGCGCGGGTTGTGGATAAAAATCAAGAACGTTAGCCCTAACAACTTCCCGGCGACCTGTTTGGTGAGCTAGGTGGATGTACTCAACCGGCTCATGTGTCCCCGCCGTTCCGGAATTGTGCAAGTCAAAGGTAAACTTACCCGTTTTCAAAGCTTGCTTGTGTTTAATTCGTTCTATAGACTGTTGTTAATGCTGGTTTATTGACTCTTTCTGCGCAGGCTGCTGCGTGAGAGCTAGACTACTGCAGGTTGTGGCAAGAACGAGTGACCTGACAAATAATTACCGTGCAACATGTGTTTTAAATAAAGTAGCTTTTCTTTTTTTCACTTAATGTATCTGTGTCAAATGTACTAAGAAGCGATTATTGCGTGAAGTGGCTCCTTTGTTGGTTATAGAATACAATTCTAAAACAGCAAGAAGTAACATGCATGAACACATGAAAGAGTATTATGCAGTAGGCCCAAAAACTCTTGGTTGTGTTCCAGTAGTGCCAAATAATGCACATGGCATTAAAACGAGATTGTCTAAAATGTGTATACAGCTAGCGCTGCAGAAGTCAACCAAGCTAGGGAGCGTCTACTGAAGTGTGATATATGAAATGAAACATGGACAGCACGGGAGAGAGAATATTTCACGTCATATATCGTGCTTCATCATATGCACTCTAGCTCGGCAGACTCGTGCAGCGCCAGCTGCGTTCACATTTGGGACAATCTGGTTGTAATGGCAAGTGCACCATTTGGCCCTATTGGAATACAACCAATTGGTTATGGGCTACTGCACCATAAGAACCAATTGGACTAGAACCAATTGGCCCAACTGGCCTACCACCAATTGGTCCAATTGGTCCAATTGGCCCAGTGGTGTACTAATTTACAATTGGGACCAAGTGGAAATTTCCCAATTGGTTCCAATTGTTTTTTTTCGACTGGGGTATGCCTGTGGTATTGAATTCCGCGATGTGATGCTGGTGATATTTTGTGCTGCAGTGCCTCTATAGCTAAATAAGTGTGTAAGCCGAGTGTTGTGTTCGCCTACGTCATAATCGTGAAGATACTACTATGGTGTAACCTGTCAGTCACGCTCTTGTGGGGCTTACCCTCAACTGGTATTTCCATCGAAAAGCCACCGGTGTCAATTCCGTGCTCTTGAGAACGCGCATCTTCACCTGCAAATATTCAATGCATGTCCAGCAAAATTGTAAGCGTAGTCGCGTGCGACGTATGCCGCGAAAATGTGACGTACGTGGACAGAAACCTTCCCCGTCCAGACCAGCGGACGCCTTCGACGTTTGTTCGAGCTGAAGCTGGACGGCCTGCGTTAAAACAGTTATATTGAGCCTCGTGAGTGAGCGCACAATACATGTAAGTATATAAGGTCGCATGCACGTTACGTTTTTGTCGTCATCCTCGGCTTCAGTGAACTCCCTTGCAGGCGCGTCCATTCCGAACAGCGTCACAGAACAACGGCGTCTCCTGCGCGAAAAACGCGTCTTCTGCGAACGAGGCAGTTCACTCCTTTTCCGAGCAGACGGCAGCTTACGTCTGGTGCAAACGGTGCAAGTTATTGCTTCTTTCTTTCTCTTTATTCTAGTGCGAACGCGTCCCGCGTTCAAAAACATTCATTTTCGCGCTGCGACGCGTCTGCCAGTTACAACGCAGAGCAAACTCTACACGTTGCCTCCAAGATGTTTGATGCACGGCTGGTACGACTATCACGGAAGCCATGCGGAGTGACCTGTAAGTACGCGGTCCTTTGAGAAGGTGGCGCGACACGCACAGTTTTAATAGGAAGCCTACATTAAGGTCCCTAGATAAAAGGTTTGAAACTTTTTTATCTAGGAACGTTAGCCTACATGACTTGTAGGCTCCCTATCGAAGCTGTGCGCGCCGCGACAGCTTACGTGGCTATCTCGGAAGCCATGCTTGCAGGTCACTCCGCATCAAACATCTTGGAGGCAACGTGTAGAGTTTGCTCTGCGTTGTGGCAGACGCCTCGCAGCGCGAAAATTAAATTTTTTAATAGCGGGGTGTGGCCCTACTTGAATAAAGAGAAAGAAAAGAATCAATAAGTTGGGAAAACAACAACAACAGTTGCATCGTTTACACCAGACGTAAGCTGCCGTCTGCTCGGAAAAGGAGTGAACTGCCTCGTTCGCAGAAGGCGTGTTTTTCCTGGTAGAACGCTGTTCGCAATGGACGCGCCTGCAAGGAAGTTCACTGAAGTCGAGGATGACGTAAAAGACGTAACGTGCATGCAGCGGTTTTATGCGCTCCCTCACGAGGACCAATGTAACTGTGTCTACGCATGTTATCCACTTACAGCTAGAACAAACGTCGAAGGCGTCCGCTGGTGATTACGGCCTGGACAGCGAGGGTTTCTGTCCACGTACGTCACATTTTCGCGGTATACGTCGCACGCGACTACGCTTGCAATATTGCTAGACACTCATTGAATGTTTACAGGTGAAGATGCGCATCCGCAAGGACACGGACTTGACATCGGCGACTTTTCGATGGAAAGACCAGTTGAGGGTAAGCCGCACAAGAGCGTGACTGACAGGTTACACCATAGTAGTATCTTCACGATTATGACGTAGGCGAACACAACACTCGGCTTACACACTTATTTAGCTATAGAGGAAGCACAAAATATCACCAGCACCACATCGCGGAATACAATACCACAGGCATACATGTCGACGTATTTATTCATTTACAGTTATGGTTGTTTCAAAGTCGCCTCCGCGCACGTATAAGTGATAAGAAACTACTCATCAACTGCATGAAACAGCACACAACAAAATTGCTTTGTGTTGTTCTTTTTTTTTCACAAATGAACACTTTGTCGTGTAATCTATATGCCACCCACTTCATCTTATAGCTTCACGAGGAGGCTTGCAGTACTGTGAATATCAATAAATCAATAAATAATAACATATATTTATTGTACGTATTTAATGTGCGCTGTCACAATCGTGAAAACTGGTATTATGTTAGATCATGTCAATATACTACAATGTCATAATTACGACCTCCTCTAGGAGGTCGCGGTCATAATTACAGAAGCTCGCGCGCGCGCGCGCGTGTGTGTGTGTGTGTGTGTGTGTGTGTGTGTGTGTGTGTGTGTGTGTGTGTGTGTGTGTGTGTCGAATGAACTTACCACTCTGTGAGCGTGTTTTGCGGTAAAGCTCAACCATGGTCATGATTCCGTCTGTGGGGTTGAGGGTGGCCCCGTCCCCACCAGGCCACATATATTGCGGTCCATTTCATTCCAGACATGTAGTGTACCGGTGGGATACATAAACGAGCTTTAAAATTTTGATCACAATGTGATATTTATTTTGTGACCCCAGATTTCAATGCACCCATAGTTAGCCCGGTTTGCTTTCATCCCTCCTCACCACCACCCATCCCCGCGTACATTATATGGTTTGCCCCCTCCTTCGATGACACCCACTTGTCACAGTAAAAAAAAAAGAGAGAGAGAGAGAGAGAGATGAAGACCTGACATCGCTCCCGGTAATATATTATTAGTACTTCCGTATAACTGAAGTGGAGCATTCACTATGTGCATGTCCCTGTTTAGGTGGTACAGGCGATGATGAGCTTGAAGAGGAGTCTGAAGGTTTCCACGGTGACAGCAACTCCTTTGAAATGGCATCTGAACGTAAGTGACACGAATAATATTTTGACAGAGCACTCAAATGCAGATGCCTCAGTTTTCATATCCGCTATGTGCAGTAACACAGAGCGTTTGCCCACTGCCTCTTCACATCCATTTTAGTTTTCATTTATTAAATAGTTCTAAGGTTGATAGCACAAGATCATTATGCATTTACAAAATAGCATCAATGGTATACACATAACCAAATAAACAAAAGGAAGGTCTGTCCTCTCAAGCCTTGGTTATATATGCAACAAAATGTTTAGCACTGTGCAAATACAAAAACATTCGAACAATGTTCAAAGATATTTTTTTCATTAATTGAAAGTTAAATCGCATATAAGATGTACTGCTAAACATGGTAAAAAAAAAGGGGTTTGACGTAAAACTAGTATACTCTCAGAATACTTCTAGATGAAAAAAAAAAAAAGAAGAAGTCCAGGCAGGCGGAATGAAATACAGTCTAGCAAAGAACATGTGCAGGAGCACGAGTCAACTTCACTGCTGTACACAATGATTATGAGGCGAAGTGTGCTACATCCGCGAATGGGTCACTTGTCTTTTAATAACAAACTTGTAATAGTTCGAATAGTAAAAGTTAGGTATGAATCAAATCGAAAAATACCATTCGAAAACTGTTTGAATATTCGCATACGTCTAGAAATTTGTTTATATCAATTTAACCCTGAGGCCGTCTGTCACATCAAGGCAGCGCCCAAATATTTCCCATGTCGAATGCGAATCTGATAGCCTTTGTTATTTTACGTGCATGTGATTCGAGAACGTTGTATTCAACAGCGTATCTTATTTATTTTTTTTTTGTATTTTTAAATGTGAGAGTCTCGACATTGGTACTGTCTCGGGAGAGAAAAAGAGAGGAACTGGTGCAGGCAAAGAATGTTTCGAATGTACGAGGAAAGCTGTGGCAATTGCTGCGCATAGGCCAGCATGTTTTCCTGAACAAATAAATGCATGGAGAAAGTAACATAGTCTCAATAATTTAAATTGCAATTATTCAACACACACATCACACCTTTAGAAATTCTCGCATTGGCCTTTCTCGTTGCCACTCCTTCTCGTGAAGAGAGGAGAGACAACACAACATAAACAAACTGCCTTGGTTCCAGCCACCTTTAGTGCGAGTATATTCTAGGGGTCACAGTTTAGTTATTTCACCACCGTACATTACTTAGGGAGACGACTCAATTTTAGAAAATGGTTGGTTGTAATAAACCCGTAGATGCTTACAATCATCAACAACAACAGCAACAACAATAATAACATAAAGCACAAAAACAAAATACGGAGAATAAAAATTTTTTTCACGACCTAGAAAATGTTTTAACGACACATTAACAGGGAATATTTCATGTGTTGCCGCGTGACATGCGCTGTGTGGCTGCAGACATTAGGGGTTGAGGGGGGGGGGGGGGGGAGGGGGGGGTGTCATTCTATTTAGACATCCATGGATCTGCGCATTGCGCGTGGCTGCTCTTATCATGGTGTGATGGGTCAGTGAAAGCTGTCACGTGGGTATGCACGTTTCTCAAGAGACCATGCAGAGCACTATAGTCACAAATCACAACTGCATAGTATCAAGTACTGTTGAACTGTGTTTTAAATGCGAAGCATTTCTTAGCGAACTTCGGCGAGTTTGAGCGTATCTATCTATCTATCTATCTATCTATCTATCTATCTATCTATCTATCTATCTATCTATCTATCTATCTATCTATCTATCTATCTATCTAGCCGCCTACGATTTTGTGCTCTCCTGGCCGTTTCGCTAATCGGATGTTTACGAAAATTGGTATGCCACATCATGACTACATGACGAACATAAATGACAGGTCATAACATGAAAATCATGACATATGCATGTCATGATCGGCATGATTTACATGCCACGGTCTTGGTGCTCTCCTGGCCGTTTCGTTAACGGGACGTATACGGAAATTGGCATGCCACAACATGACTGCATCACAAACATAAATGACAGGTCATAACACGAAAATCATGACATGCATGTCATGAGTGGCATGATTTACATGCGACGGTCTTGGTGCTCTCCTGGCCGTTTCGTTAATGGGATGTATACGAAAATTGGTGTGCTACAACATGACTGCATGGCGAACATGACTGACAGGTCACAACATGAAAATCATGATATGCATGTCATGAGTGACATGATTTACATGCCACGCATTTCGTTAACGGGATGTATACGAAAATTGGCATGCCACAAGGTGACTGCATCACGAACGTAAATGACAGGTCATAACATGAAAATCATGACATGCAAGTCATGGGCGGCATGATTAACATGCCAGGCTTTTCGTTAATGGTATGTATACCAAAACTGCTATGGCACAACACGACAGCATGACGAACGTAAATGACAGGTCATAACATTAGAATCATGACACGCGTGTCATGAGCGGCATGATTTACATGCCATGGTCCTGGCGCTATACTGCCGTTTCGTTAATGGGATGTATACGAAAATTGGTTTGGCACAACATGTGATGACGATCATAAATGACAGGTCATAACATGAAACGAGTGGCATGATCTACATGCCACTCGTTTCCTTAAAGGGATGTATACCAAAATTGCTATGGCACAACACGACTGCATGACGAACGTAAATGACAGGTCATAACGTTAGAATCATGACATGCGTGTATGAGTGGCATGGTTTACATTCCACAGTCATGGTGCTCTTGCGGCCGTTTCGTTGACTTCTTATGTACCAAACTCGTTTCCTTAAAGGGATGTATACCAAAATTGCTATGGCACAACACGACTGCATGACGAACGTAAATGACAGGTCATAACGTTAGAATCATGACATGCGTGTATGAGTGGCATGGTTTACATTCCACAGTCATGGTGCTCTTGCGGCCGTTTCGTTAACTTCTTATGTACCAAACTCGGTATAGCGAGACAACGATGCAAATCCATTTTACGTTCCTTATGCGTGCTTCGCATTTCCTTGATTCCCACTGCACGTGGGATCTGCCAACTTTTATAAACAGGGGTTAAGAGTGGATTCTGGCAAATCTGAGCAAGAGATGTAACAAGTAACAAGCGTCAAATACGGTACAAAACTGCCAGCCCAGACTGTGGGGAGACAAACGAGCTCAAGTATAGTGTAGAAAATGCTAAACTGGAAGTTTCTGCACCTTCTATCACTATATCAAAGGTGAAAATTGTGCCTGTTTGTCTCCCCCCTTCGATAACAGTGCTTGTCGGGTGGTGGAGTAGAATTGTATTTGCTTTCATAAATTAACAAAAAGTAGGTCAAATATACAATACATCTCATATTACATCGCATATACATCTCACCTCGAGATATAAACATGAACAGGCTAGTTAACGAAAACCGCGCTAACATTTTCAATGCAGCCTTTGCACCAGTCTTCTTCAAGGAGACCAGCTTACCATTTCCTCCTACAGCTACGAGCACAACTAACGCCATGCCAGCGATAACTTTCCATGTCGGTGCTATTTCGTGTTTAATTGACAATCTTAAACTATCATTTTCGGCCGGAGTCGATAACATAAACTCAAAAGTGTTAAAAAATACTAAAGACATCAGCGCTGCTTATTTATGTCTATTGTTCTTTCAGTCACTTTCCACTGACATCACACCAAATGATTGGACGGCTCCAATCTATAAATCAGGGAACAAGAATTCCCTGCTTAGCTATCGCCCCATCTCGCTAACAAGCGTACCTCGCAAAATCTTGGAACATGCTATTTATACAAAAATCATGAAATTTTTAGACTTTAATAACCTCTTTCATCCTTCACAGCACAGATTTCGCAAAGGGTTTTCTTGCGAAACCCAATTGGCAACGTTTCTGCATGATCTTCACACAAATCTCGAGGCTAACCTACAGAAAGACGCGATATTTTTAGACTTCGCGAAAGCATTCGATAAGGCAGCTCATCAACGATTGCTACTAAAGCTATCTTTGGCAAATGTACACCCTGTTATCTTACGATGGATCGAAGCATTCCTTAATAACCGCTCACAGTTTTTCTTTGTTAACAACAGCACATCAGCTGATTCCCTGCAAGTAACTTCCGGAGTTCCTCAAGGATCTGTTCTCGGGCCTCTCCTCTTTTTAATATATATTAACGATCTACCATTTCATGTAACCTGTAATATTCGAATGTACGCGGATAATTGCGTCGTTTTTAAAACAATTACCGAGACATCTCACCAAAATTCTCTTCAGAAAAATAGTAACCGTCTGCAACAATGGTGTGACTGCTGGCTAATGACACTAAACCCAAATAAATGCAAAGTTGTGACATTCTCCCGCCGACGTAACCCTCTCTTCTATTCATATGCAATCAATAACACACCATTAGAAGCTTCGCCGTCTTACAAGTACCTCGGTGTTACTCTAACTAATGATTTATCTTGGAGCGCACTTATTACTAACGTCATCTCACGTTCCAATAAAGCACCTGGTTTCTTTAAACGCCATCTAAAACAAGCTCCAACGCAAGTGAGATTACTCGCCTATCAAACCATAATCCACCTAAACTCGAATAGGCATGCGCAGTATGGAGCCCCCACCAAACATATCTAAGCAACGCTCTCGAATCTGTGCAACACCGTGCTCTAAGGTTCATACACTCTCAATATTCATTTGTCAGCGTGTCGTCACTGCGAAAAGAATTAGGTCTGCCGACCCTTGCTACTCGTCGCCGTTCATTATCCCTATTTCTTTTTCATAAGTTTTATCATTGCTCACTTAACCAACCACCGTACATTATTCCCGCTGGACGAACATCACATCGAACTCGGCACATGAACCAAGTGGGCCGCCCCCGCACTCATACTACTTTCTCAGGTTCCTCTTTTTTCCGCACAGCCACAGCCACACATTGGAATAGCCTGCCTCACCAAATTTCCGCCATAACCAGCGCACCCGCATTCATACAAGAAATATCTCATCATTTTTCGGAATAAAAACCACTGGATATCATTTTCTCTTCATTCCGACTGCTTGTATATATCGCAGATTCATCTACTCATATTATTCATGTCATGTTTAATAATGGTTATTCACATGTTATTTCTAAGCAATGTATAATAAACGTATGTAACCCCACCCCTTATGTAATTCCCCTATTGGGCTTTTAAGGTAATAAAATGAAATGAATGAATGAAATAAGAGAGTGTTGCTCCTATAAGTGCTTTTCTAAAAGTATTTAATAGCTTTTGTCTCGGGAAGTTGTGGCTTGACGTAACAGAGCAGCCGCATTTCTGCGCTTCCGGTGTGCTCAGTTTCGATATCAGCATTTAACTTTGGTGATGAATGTCTCAAATTACGTTAAATTATATTTTATTTTTAATTAATCAGTATGCCATAAATCATTATGCCCTTGAACTTTCTGTATAAACAACTGCCCTCAAGTTGATAAACTAAAGCTAATTAACGTGTTATTGTTATTTAGCCATTTCACAGTAGCCTTAGCAACGTCAGTGTATTTTGGCTTCAGCAGGGAGTTCACATGGAAAGATGACAAATGCCTTACTTTCGGAGCATACTTATAAAAAAATCTGCATTATAAGGAAATAGACCTTGTGCGTGAACATTGTGCCATTTCTGTAAATGTGTGTGCAGTTAAAATGCCCAATAAACATAAGCTCCATGAAGAATGTGTGAAACACTGATGAATAATTTAACGTTTCAGGCCTTAGGAACGGCGTGCACAGAATGATTGAAAAAATTGTTGAAGATTTGGGCAAGATGCTTCAGCAGTATGAAGAAGTCATCAAACGTCTGAGAGAACTTCAGGTTGCTGTGCTGCAGCATGGACAACAGCAAGTGCAGAAGATTGAGCTTGCCAAAAGGGTGCTGGGTGGCGTCATTTAGAAGTATTCACAGGAGAGCGAGCAGTTCGGGTCGCCGACAGCAGTCTTTACTTTTTGGAGCAATGTATGAACATTAGGGAAGGCCAGCTCCACTGACCAGATTTGCATATTTTAATTTGTTCAGGTACCAGATCAAATACCTTTGTAAGATTGGTTCAGCTAACATGTACCACTGACTCCTCAGATACATTGCTGTTAATAAAGAATTCATGTTTCAGCATTTCGCGGCACTATGTTTTAGTGGTGGGACAAAAATAAGTTAGATGGTCTGGCTACGTCAACCATCGCAGTATTGTGCGAAAGGGCATTGGAGAGCTGCGGAAAACACCAAATCAAATCTTTATTTGCTGTCATGTTTAACAGATGGAAGACAACGGAATAAAAGTTGCCAGAATGGCTTGACTAGTCCGCAGCCCCATGTAATCATTGGCATGTGGACAACATCAAAAGAATGGTCAGTATGAACAACATGATGGAACACATCACATTATCGAAACATGTTATCACATTACAAATAAGCAAATCAGAACACATTATCACTGCCCAATAAAATTCAAATGCAATAGGAAAAAGGAAGAGAAAAGACAACGCATGAATAAATGAAGTCAGTTTATTACATTCATAGGTATATGTAGAGAATAGTAGGTGATGTAGGAATATGTAGGTGATAGTGAGAAATAGCATAAGCCATGCCAACATTGAAATGGGGTGTGTCCACTTTCCGATACTCTTTATGTCTCGTAGTGTAATGTGCTAGAGTGTCCAAGTAGTGTATATCATGTCTAACTTCGTGTATTAAAGGGACCCTGAAACGGTTTTGTCGATTTTGTGCAAACATGGTGATCCAGTAGAGCGAGTCATTAGGATCATTGAGGGCAGATTTCAGCGCTGTGCGTAAAGTGTGGAATTTACATTAAGGTTTTCAACACGTGCATCGCAAAAGATCTCAGCGGCTCGCCAAAAGGCGTTTTCAAACGCCCCCGCCATCAACCGATCGAATGGGAGGCCGCTGATTGGCCCCAAACCAGTAACGTGCACGTAATTTTCAAAACCTAGCTGCGAACAACGTGTTTCTACAACGTACTCCTTCGTTTCAGCCAACTAGGGAGCCTACAGCCAACGGTATCGTCGCGGCATATGGCGGCGTACACACGAGTCGCCGGCGCTCTATTACAGAGGCTAGCACTGCCGAGGCGGGCGACCTCGGTGAGGATATCGGGGCGCTATGTCGCTACGGAGGGCTCGGAAGAGCGGCTGACGCGGGAGGCGCTGTCGTCGCTAGCGCGCACTCCGCAGATCTAGTTGAGGAGGAACAGCAGTGGTAAGGAGGAAGGCGACAGAAATAAGCCCATAGCTGCCTTAGCGCATGGTGCTTGTTGTTCTGTGGGGTTTTACCTCCCAAAACCAGTTCTGATCAAAATCCAGCCGCCACGGCCGGGATTCGATCCCGCGACCCTCGGATCAGCAGAGCGCATGGTGCTTCGCTTTATTTATGGTGTGAATGATTTCACAATTGTGTTGCCTAATCAGTGACGCAATGTCAAAAAAACGTTTCAGGGACCCTTTAATCTAGAGCTCAACCGATAATAGTAAAGGTTGTGAGCCGTAATAACACGAATTTTATGGGAAAAGCTCTGCGGTTGTTGCATTACAAACAACACTGTAAACACTACGTAAATATTGTTACTGCATGACATAAATTTTTGCAGATTAGAGCACGTTGTTGTAGATCACACAAGCTGGCAGTAGTTCATATGTGAATAAAAGAGAGAAATATAAACTTAAGTAGGAGTGTGCGAATACTCGAAATTTCGAATACGAATTGAATATTTTCCATATCCAAAACGTATTCAATTCGAAAAATGCATGCTCGCATACTCTCGAATATTCGAAATTGGCCGAATGTTCGGCAAAAGCGGCGATTATTCGAGAGCGACGACAAAAGCACAAACACACCAGCACCGAACGACAACTGATCACGATAACGGATCTTCACCCATCTGATAGGTATCGAGTGTAAAACAGCGCTGCTGTAAGGGTAATACATGATCCAAGCGCGCCGCTGTTTCGTGCCAGTGCGGGAACGCGAAGTACATCGCGGCGACGCGAAGTGCGCTTCACTAGATCAAAGCAGCGTGCTGTCGCCGCGTTGATCTAACTCAAAACTCGCCGTAGTCCCGCATAGTAAGGAGAGAGGGTTACGAAGAACCCTCCGACGGCAAGGAAGCGCGTACGGTACAACAAGCGCATCCGTGGTGGTGACCGCGCGAGCAGTCAGCGCACTGCACGCAACTTGGCCGGGAGGACCGGCCCCATACGTCATCGACTACGTTTTCATAACATGACGCGATGCCTGAGTTGATGCCGAGTTCCCGTGACGCTGCTGGTGGGCCATGATGTTCCCGGGCTGGTTGCTGTTGCCGCGGTGGCGGCTTCGCGGCGTGAGTCCTCTGGGCATTATCATTTAATAAATTGTTCCTCGTTCAGCGAAGCCTCCGTCTGAACTGCTTGGACTACGGGCGGGACGCAGCAAGGCCATAACGTAACAAACTGTATGCAACGTTTCTCACTGCACACGTATGTAGTACAAGTTATAGTATATGTGTATCACGAAACTCATTCCAGATCAGGGCAGTGCCGTATGTGGGAAGGCTTTCAAACGCTGTAGCATGGTGACGTGGAATGCTGAAACATTATTATTATTATTATTATTATTATTATTATTATTATTATTATTATTAAAAGGACAAAACTGATGACTTCAAGAAGGTCGGCTGAGTACCTGGAAAGGTATTCGCAGAATGAGGAGTAGTCATGTGCACCTACGGTGTGCACACCAGTGCGCTCGTTTAGTTCTTTTATGTGGCTGGTCAGTCACTTCGCCTTTGTTCGGGAAGGACAACTGTACACACAAGTCATCAGTTTTGTTCTTTTAATAATAATAATAATAATAATAATAATAATAATAATAATAATAATAATAATAATAATAATAATCTTGATTGCACTGGGAAAAGCGGAGGGAACGGGGGCGGAGAACTACAGAGAGAGGAACCACCCTGGGTGACGTGCTAGGCGTGGCAGATAGGTGAAAACCCGCACCAGAGAACACTTATACCAACTTTGCCCGCACGCGGAGCGCCTGCCAGCCATCGACCCAGGAAGGGGGGATGGCTGGCTTTTGCTGGTCTTGGAACTGGGGCACGTCATCTCGAAGTGTTGTGATGCGAAGAACGGCGTCTTCGCTCTTCTGAACAATGATGGACAAATCTCTAACCATTCAGCCATTGCGTGCGCCCGATCGCCGAGGCCTGCATCAAGAAATGGAAATATTTGTCAACGTCACGTGATCCTCGCCTGACTTGCTGATCCCAGCCAAATATGATGAATCGAAATGTAAAAGAACCAGCTAAAGACACAACGGATACTGTAAATGCTACGGGAAGATGCTCCCCAAGCCTAATAATAATTATTAGGCATTTTTAGTTTATCGGGCTTAGCGTAATAGCGTAGTTATTACGTACGCAAGTCCTCTTGAACGAACTTCCACTGGCGTCAATGTTCCCGCGTTATTCAGGGCTCGAATCCTCGCCTGTAAACGTCAAACGCATATACGACTCATTATTACATACGCGAGACGCGATGCAATATTTTTCTTTAATATAAAACGGTCACGTATACTTTTAACGCCGTAGTTTTCGGCTGATGCAGTCGGCGTTTGTTCCAGCGCGTTTGCTTCAAGCTGCAATGGCTACATAAAGGTTTGTTACAGCAACCAACACGAATAAACACATAAATTCGCGTATCTTTAGATATATAAGGTCGAATCAAGTTTACCTGCTTGGCACCATCTTGAACACATCTGATGGAATGAGCGTTTGTGCATGCCATTTTATTTCGCCGACGGGGACGGAGCGAGGGCAGACGGCGTTTTGTGAACGCTTCTGGGACAGAATGGCGCAACTACTGAATTTTTTTCTGCCGTTTACGTCCTTTGCTTCACGGAAATTAAAATTTCGCGGCGTACTACAATGCGCATGGACAGGACCGAAGCTTTCTCCGAAGCGACGAAATTTGCAACGCTCGCCGCGAGGCCTCCAAGATTTTAGACGCTTGGTAATCACGGAAGCTTCATCATGGGACACGTGCATGTATATAATAAGTACCTATTTTCTCCACAAGGTAGCGACACGCGCGTTGCTCGCAAGCTCACTCGGTCGCTGCGCCGCTAGCCGCTGGCGCAACTTTCGCTTTCTACCCTGCCCTCCCCCGCACTAACAGTTCGAGCGAAAATGCTCTGCTCCGACCAAAACATCTCCCGCCCGTAGACCCGCGCCCTACTGTGTTCCGTTGCTTGTGTGGTGTGCCAGTGTACGCAACATTCATTCAGGATCAAGGACCCATCCTACGGCATTGCGCGCGACCACCGTGCGCACGACTCCGGCTGGCTTCACAGCACCGCGCCCCCCAAATCATTCGCAGCGCAATGTGGCGCAGACAGTCGGTGTTGCCCGTCAGAACCGGGAAGTTGTCCAGCGGGGATTCACCAAGGTCGTAGAGGATTAAAAGGCCGTCACATCGCTTCATATCGGGCCAGAATCTCCGTCGACTTTCCGTGATCGCCCTCTGTGAACTGACTGAAGGGGATCGTCGAAGGGCCGCGGCGGCGGGAAAAAAAATGTAACGCCGTGTCGAGGTGGGTCCCACCGGCGTGAGCCGCGCGTTTTTTGCTGCTGTTGTCGCTAACTGTCGCCAGATGGGCGCCAGTGGGCGCCAGAGGGTTAACAACCCCTCGTGGTTTCTACTGCTTGCGGCCCGGCGGCGCTCTCACGCCTATTATTTCACATATAGTTCGTATGGCATTGCGTAGTTTCGCATTGGCTGTTCGATAATGCCATGGTTTGGTGTGACAACGCACATGCTCAGCGAACATTTAGTAATTCGTACTCTATTAAAGAGTGAGAAAAAAAAAAAAGAACCTTACATCTTTATAAAAGTCCGTTCATCTTTTATAGCACGACATTGGCTCCATTGATATCTTTGTTGGTTGCGCTTTCTGCACCATTAACATACATTATTGTTATTACATTTACGTAGCGTTAATACGTTTGGCGTTCACGTCGAGGCAGTGGTTAGGCAACCACCCAGTGTTGTAGGGAGGAGGAGGAAGGAAAGGCAGGGATATCAACCAGAAGCGAGTCCGGTTTGCTACCCTACTCTGGTGTAGCAATCCCTTAATCCCTTTCCCTAAAGTGTTCTAAGCTTTCATAATGCCTTTGGGGCACAGCGTATGTGAGCTCATTTTTTTTTTAATGATTTTCTGCGGGCAGAAAACAGCGAATGCACGTTTTAAATGCGAAGCATTTCTTGCTCGCCGCAAAGGGGACGGCGTGTCATAAAACTACCATTAGCATTAGTTCTGGTACCCAACGCTAACGCGTACACTTCAACTCTCTGCAATGCCCAATGTGCGGCGTTCGCACGTGCGCTTCTTTGTTCGCTTGCGCTCATGCACTCAGCCCACTACTACACTGGCAAAACTGCGGATGGCGGGAGGACGTGTTGCACGTGCAAGCAGAAGAAGACAAAGACAGTGCGAAACGATTTGTCCGGTGCACCGCGTCTCGCAAAGCGTTTGCGCACAGCTTCGCACAACGAGGGCTTATGTGACCTCTCGTGACGTCCAAGCAGCTCCTAGCGCTGCCTATAGAATAGCATAAGAATGCGTATATGTATACTATTGCAAAATGGTGGAACGACGTCAAGCCGAGGCCACGCGCGCCGCGTCTGCCACCCGTCTCTCGTTTTACGCGAACGTCTTTACGCCAAGCTCAACGCGAAATTTCGCGAAGCAGTTCATTGGGCCTCGCAGTGCTTCCGGAGGCGTTTCCCAGAAGCCTCGGGCCACGACGAAATGCGGGTGTGCCGGAGACAAACCTAGCCAAGTGCCCAACAACTTCGCTAGCCTTGCGCCAATAGTGCAAGCTTCGTCACTATGCTTTTTTTTCCCCCCTTACAGAAAACCGCAATAAACGACAGCGATAATAAAAACTTAAATAAACAACCACAACGCGTTTGATGCAGCCGTGTCTCGGGGGCTTTTCTCAATGAGCAGGCGATTGAAAGAACAGGTGGCCCATAAGTGATAGAAAGAGACCGTGTTTATCCAACTTATTTCGTTTTCATATCGTTGAAAGGGATTCATTTGCTTAGCGCTGTTGAGGAACAAATATGACCGCTTTAGTGTTGCCTGCCTCGATTCATAACGGTCGCAGTGAACGTCGACGACGTTGATTATTGTGACGGGGATGAGGATTTGTATTTATGTGGCCAAGAATGAAGCAGGAGGAGCTGGCCCAAGACTATTCTAAGGGGAGGAAAGGAGAGACCGGAAAAACGAGAATAGCGTGCGAGTGCGCAGTCGTGCTAACCAAAGCAAAGCTATGGAAGTTGTTTTAATGAAGGAAAAAATGGCATTCAAAAAAACATGGCTAATCATTTTGCTGTGAAATAAACAGTGAAAAGAAGCGCGAAACCAGAAAATTTGGTGTTTTAATACACCTGCTTTCCTTCAAACATCAAATACAACATGCATGACATTACAGGGAAGCTATTCAACCTCAATAGGAAGCGAAGTAAGTTTTCTCGGGTTTGAATACAAAAGTAATCGGCAGTTTAATAAGATATCAACTATAGGTTCAATTTTAATATATACACATCTCTCGATCATAGCAGCTCTGTGTAAGCAAAAATTTAATTGCGGGATATGACAGCGTAATCCGGCTACATGAAACTTGTAGAGACTCCTGCAGAGATTCCTTTCGATTCCAACGGCGTCTGAGTTTAACGTTAAAGCTATGAAGACGCTGCCATCGCTAAATCTTTTCAATTGTCTTTCGAGCTGAATTATATGCACCTCGATACAGGCACTAAGCTGTATCAGGTAAATATAAAATGATGGCAAGTCGAATTGGAGAGGTTACAGCTATTTTGCCCTTTAGTTTAGTTGTAAATCGTCGTGACCTGATACCCGTAATAATTTGCTCCTTCCTTAGTTTGTGTGAATGAAATATCGAAACACACTTGAAGACCGTTGTGTTCAGTAGCGGAGACAGTGAAGGGCGTACTGAGGGAACTTCCCTGTTACATTCGGCGGTCATACTTTGTGGAAAGTGTGCATGGCATATGCCATACAGTCAGGTAAACGAGTAGAAAAGAACCAATATAGAGGACGAGAGAATATGCCTGCATTTTAATGTTTTTCGTCGTTTGGTGAAGCATTAGCTAACATTGTATTGTGTTTCCATGTAAGCAAAGGCAGTTGTGCTGATTATTTAAATCTGCGATTGATGTAAGTTTTAAGCAAATATATTGTCAAATTAGATGTAAAGTGCGAATCGCGTTGAAACAATCCGCCGAATATTTTCATTCTCTGGTGCATCTGTAAAGTACTCTCCTTGCCGGAGTAACATTAACCGCCAGAATTTGAGCGCTCATTGCCACGTGCAGCCCAATCTCGGAGCGCTCTTTGCGTCCAACGGACGCGTGCTCGGAGCCTTGCTATATTTCAGGCAAGGCAAGAACTAACGAAGAGCAGGTGCAGCAAGCCTTTGTAAGAGGAGTTTCTTCTACGCTCTTTCCCCGTCACCGGATTTGATTGATCTGTGGGGTTTAACGTCCCAAAACCAGTTCTGATTATGAGAGACGCCGTAGTGGAGGGCTCCGGAAATTTCGACTACCTGGGGTTCTTTAACGTGCACTGACATCGCACAGCACACGCGCCTCAACATTTCGCCTCCATCGAAATACAGCCGCCGCGGCCGGGATTCGATACCGCGACCTTCGGGTCAGCAGTCGAGTGCCATAACCACTAGGCCACCGTGGCGGGGCTCCCCGTCACTGGAAGACGTTTCCATTAGGGAAGCTCCACGCTTCGGAAATCGCTTGTTTTATCACGTTGGAATGTGTCTGAAGTATGGAATAGAGTGTGTGCAGTCACTGGTGTTTATTGACATGAGCCATGTAGTACACTATATACTCTTGCGGACATAGACCTCATATGGGGAAGAGACATCAGCGACGTTGATGACATGGCAACACTGGTCACACACTCTAAGAAAAATAAGAGTAAGACTTTCTTGAGCTGTCGTAGAAGCCCACAAATGAGGGTCAAAATTTTCTGACGGGGTCAGTTGACTCCGTACGGCTCGCGACTGTTGTAAGTCATCGTGAGAGTAAACTGACACCTGCAATATATACTAAAGAATACTGTGTGTGTGTGTGTGTGTGTGTGTGTGTGTGTGTGTGTGTGTGTGTGTGTGTGTGTGTGTGTGTGTGTGTGTGTGTGTGTGTGTGTGTGTGTGCAGCCACCTGCGAAAGGAAAATGCGTTACTGAGGTTAGAGTAGATGACAAGATTAAGAATAGTAGAGGCCCAGGAAGGTGCCCGTGGGTGCACCAGGCAGAAGGGGGTAAATAGCTGATGTGAGGTTGTTATCTTATACGAATTGTATTACAGTTAGATAAAAGAAAAAAAAAACAGTCGATCGAGTTAAGAACTAGTTGATGCATGTGAAGGCGCGATAGCTTGGGCAGAACACGCGAATGCGGAACCTTATCGAATGCCTATTAGAAATATGTTAAAAAATGGAGCATCAGTTGAAATAACGTCGAGGAGCAGGAGGAGGCCACGTCTTGCAGCTTTAGTGTGTGATGAATATTTTCGGTGGGGCCTTATAGGAAGCCGTTATCTTGTTTTCAGTGATATCCTCCTCATCCCTCCATCCAGTCCTCCATCCACCCGAACTCAGCCGTCCGTCCGTCCGTCCGACAGACCGACCAATATCTGGCCTATCTCGAATAACGGGCGATCAAATTTCTTCGACGAGATTCCATCGTTGCGAATCCGGAAGCCATGGAGCGAAGATTATATGGCGCGTTCCACGTGACACTCGTCACGCTTGCCAGCCATGGAGGATTCCTTATTCGGTGCACTGTATGCGGTGGAAGGGGGCCCTGTCATGAGCTGGGCAAGGCGGTTGTTCGCCATCCCGCACCTACGCTGCGAAGAAAGGAAGCGGTCGCAGGAATGCGGACGAACATCGGAGCGTGAAAGTAGGTTACAGGGGAAGCAAGGGAGGGAGTGGCCGGTCCATGGGGAGCGAGCGTGGATCTTGTCGGACTGTTGGTGCGAGAGGTTTCGATGGGTGAGGGGTACCGGGCGTATACGGCATAGTTCCCTCGTGAGTCACAGCTGCGGTTCTGGGTCGATGATGGGAGCACGACCCGGGTTTGCTTCCCTCGCACTTCTCCGTACTCCTTTCCCACAGGACACGGTGTCTCCCAGAAGCCGGGCCGCCGCCTGCCTTGTTCGCGTGCGCTTGTGACCTGTGCTTCGTTAAAAGCGCGCCGCCCCCTGTGGAATCTTCGCTGTTTTTACAATATTCACTTTTTGCGCTCGGGAATGTCCATTGCAGCTTCTTATTTCGGCTCTCGACTCACCCGTTAGTAAGTCCACAAGAAGCGTCATCACCGTACCGTCATATAGGCAGGTAGATTTGACGATGCAATAAAATTTACAGTAGACGCGGAAGCGAAAGCAAGTACCTCTAGTATAGTCGAACTCGGGACCTAGGGTTCCAAACCTGGAACCTTTGGCAGTTGAACATCAGGTGTATTTAATTTAACATGGACTGAAAAGGTTAACATTCAATCACATGTAGCTACCCGCATATCCAGTGCGACTATGAGCCACACGTGAACAAAAGTGGATGGTTTATAGAGGCGGTTTTCTGCTTTGCAATGGTCATTATTGTACTTAGCTTAACGACTACCATGATCATTTTTCGATTATCGTATTTCTAGTGAATTTGCCTATCGACTGATACTAATGTTGATGGCTGATTAGACAAAATCAATTAGCCTTATCTATTTATTGTACATAATTTTCCCAATTTATAGAACTCTTTCAGAGTCGCCGCAAAACGAGACATACGAGACTTTCATCTTAAGGATGCCCACCGATTGTGTTTTATTTAATAAGGGAAGGCCTTTGCTAGACAAGAAAGTGGTGTGGTGGGGAATCCCCCTTTGCGCCCTCTATGAAAGCCAACGCGCTGAAATTCAAGTTCATTTCCATGGAGATTGAGAAAAAGCCCGCAAAAAAAAAAAAAAAAAAGAAGCAGAATTTTCCACATGACGGGAATCCGGGCCCCCAGTACAAGGCATACAGTTATGGTCATATTATGAACACAGTAATCTAGGTATACCACATGCGGTTTCGCACAAAACACGGAATACTTGTACTGATAAGGAGCTACACCGTACACATGAGTATAGTACACCACTGATAGGAAAGGCACACATGTTCCGCTTGCCTGCATGATAGGTGCTCGAGTGTGTTCAGAAGAGAGAGAACCTGTAGATCTAATCGTTCGTCAGTCATTTCATATTTCAACGTCCGCGTATGAGAAAAGAGGAGAAAGATCATGCGAGATGAAGTTATTAAACAGGTAAAGAATAACATAAACGCAGAAAGAGCTTGATTATGACCGGGATTTGGTGTTAGTCCTAGTGCGCTCGCTCCAGCATGGTACACGTATGCGACTCTCGTGTCTATACCAGATAGGTCTAACTTATCGAAGGGACGAGAACAAAAAGAAAAAGAAAGAAAAGAAAGTGTGAGGGAGGGCGCCGATGGGGACGGGCAAGAGCGGCTAGGGAAAATAAAGGGAACGTAGGGGATACGAGACCTGGAAGCAAAGCAGATGGGCCACTTTCGACCGGGAATCGGGCGAGGGAGCACATGAGCGTCCCCCGTGCGTGTATCGAGCGCAGGGTGGGCGTAGTGTACGAGCGGTGCTCGCGCTTGCCAGTTCCCGGAAATTTCGTCCCGGGCCGGGCCCGGGGCTGTCGCAGTTCCCCGGAAACGGCGCGGTGCGCCGCTTGTGCCAGTACGCGCGCGCTGGACGGACCCAACTGCGATCCTCGAAGCACGGCTCAATCCGAAGCTGGACAATGCTGTCGCTCACGCGTTCAAGCGCCGTACAACCCCGTAAATGTACAATATCAAGCGGATTCGCTACACACGAATTGACCTTCTTTGCCTCTTTGATTAGACGTCACGCAACTTTCTGTTGTACCGAAGAGAGAGACATGCGAGAGAGACAGAAAAAGAGAAGGATGGCAATGTAGGGTTGTTAACCAGACGCTTGTCCGGTTTGCTATCCTGCACTGGCGGAAGGGTATGCGAAACAGCAGCGCGTTGCTCAGACAAAGATGACGCACTAAAAACAACAACAACAAAGAAAACAGCGTGTTCAACACTGCTTTCCTTTCTTTTTCTCTTATGTTCTATATTATGTCTAAACGGTTGTGTTTGTATGTTTTTGTAGCGCAGCCGCACAAAACTCTGACCCATGCACTGTTGAACTGTATAGTCTACGACTCTTCTAGTGTTTCTAGTGTGTTTATCATTTGAAAATTTTCTTCCTTTCGTTTCTTTTTTATTTATTTTTTGAACTTTGGATTGCTAAGCGAGAAGGAGTAGCCGGTACCGTACCTAAAGGCACCAACATCGCCTATTCGCCATTTCAAACGAAAAAAAGACCGAAAATTTTGTTGTGCGTAGTTTGCTATCATCATTATCAGCGTGTCTGCGCCCACTGCAAGGCAAGAGCCTCTCCCGTAGATCTCCAGTTATCTCCGTCCTGTGCTAACTGCCACCACCTTATCCGTGCAAACTTCTTGATCTCATCCGGCCACCTAACTTCCTGCCGCTCCCTGCGACGCTTGACCTCTCTTGAATCCACTCTGTTGTCCTTAATGACCAACGGATTGTCTTGCTTTCACACATTATACATGCCCTGTCTGCGCCCATTTCTTGTTCTTGATTTCTGCTAGACGCGCACTTCACACACCACGCATGTCATTAACACGCGTTTGTTCCCTTACCATTGTCCCTCAAGAGGAGAATATATAATAGCTGCATCTTACCGGTATACTAGTTTACCTACGGCCCAGAAGCGTGGAGGCTCACTAAAAGGGTTCAACTTGAATTGAGGACGACGCAGTGGGGTCAGGGAACAAAGGCGTGTTAATGATTTGTGCGAAATTATGTACAACCATCTGTAGCCTCCACTTTCGCTTTTCTAGGTACATGGAGGCATAGCGCTTCACGGCGCTCAAGAAAATTTGGGCATTTTGTGAAAATGCCCAAATAAAATGAAATAAATAAATAAATGAAATAAATAAAAAACCTCATTTGCAGTTTTAATTGGTTATGTTATAAACGTCGACCTTTCTTTATTTACAGCCCGTATGCTTCTAGAAAGACAAAGTAAATTATTCAGCCTTAAGTTTTCCTCCCCCCTCCCCCCCCTTTTTTTTTTTTTTTTTTTGCGTTGACGTTCAACATTTTGAAAAGTGGCCAGCATCTGCAGGTTGCAAGATCTGCTCATTAGATTCGTATACTCGCATGAAAGCATTGTCGAACTTAAGTTTCCGGACTCTTTCGCACAGTAACACATAACCGCAGAAGGCCCGCCATTGTAGCTGTTCCTACACAGCCGCAGGTGTTCACAGGTAACGGTTTCGGTATACTGACAGATTTCCGTGCTTTGCGAAACGCTGGTACGCTCCGCTATTGCGATCGCTGAGGACAGCATGTGTGCGTAAACACGAACTTGTGAAACAGCTGGGCGCGCAGCTCCAGATTGTCTTTTGATAAGTAGTGCTGCGCGATGTCCGCAAATACAGTTATGTGTGATGACGACACGGTACTGTCAATGACGCCGTGTCTGGCATGCCGTGACGAAACTTTAGAGCCAATTAAACTGTATAAGTGCTTCTCAACCGTCGTACTTGCGTAATGACACCATTTTACGTACCACAAGCGCATATGACGCAGTTTATACAGATCCGGAAATACGTGTTAGCAAAGTCCTTTAATTGCTGGAATACTTACCTGGTGAATTTTTTTTTTAGCCAAGATTTTAGACGGCGTGCTATCAAGATATAGAGCACGCCAAGCTTTCCGTTCGCAGTTGCTGTTGCTGGTATTCTACATACATAGATTGACATCTTATCTTAAACTAGGCGGCGACAAATAGCCGCCCAGACGACTTGTTTTAAGGATCGAGACTGCGTTACATTAGCTGCAAACTGGTGTTCTTGGCTTCTTATAAGCCACTGGCCGATCGGATTTTGCAGTACTGTGTTCAACGCCATGGTTGTATGAAACGCCTTCACTCTCATTGATTTATTGTGCGTAAAAAAATTCTATTCATTCTTCATACTGCTACAGCACGGGGGAAAAACAGAAAAAAGGAAAAAGACATTACATAGTGCTGATTTTCAACGGACATGTCTCTGTCAAGGGTTGCTTGCCTATTTAAGCGCCACCAATATCGGAAGGCATTCGCATGAATAAACAAGCTTCATGTACACGCTCTAGCTACACGAACAATGCATAACCAAATTTTAGAGCGCTAGCAACGTTACTGAAGTTCTTTCTTTCTTTCTTTCTTTCTTTCTTTCTTTCTTTCTTTCTTTCTTCTTTCTTTCTTTCTTTCTTTCTTTGTCTCTCTCTCTATGTCTGTGCGTGCGCGCGCGCGCGCGTGTGTGTGTGTGTTGTGCGCGCAGGGCGCATGAAGCGCAGCTGTGCGTGCGAATCACATGTGCTTGTCGGGCTTGATCGATTAGACCAAAGTGGCGACGAAGGGGGTGACCGCGGTGAGGACGACGGCTAATCGAAGAGCGACTCGCCGTGAGCCGCGTTCGTTAGAACCCGAGGCTGCGTGGATTACTTTTGACGAGCGCCAACGGAGAGCAAGAGGTGGATGGTTTTTATAATGAAGGTCGCAAGGGCCGCGGCCAGGCCAGGGAAATGGCAGGGCGTTGCTTGCTGATGTCACGGAGTGCTTCGTGTTGTGGTCCGAGGGACGAAAAATAAAAATAAAAGCGATTTTGCGAACGAGCGGACACACGCGTAAGTGGAATGCCCAGTGGGCGAGGGGACAGAAAAAAATAAAAAATATGGCAAAAGAAAAGATGGAGGCAGAGCAAGAGATTAGTAGGGATACGCTGTCCGTAAGGTAGAAAGCGTGTTGGTATATAGAAGAATAAAAAAAAAATGGTTTGGGAAGAAAAACTGCAGAGGGCGAGAGAGGAAGGTTAACTCTACACTGGGGATCATGTGAGGGGCAAATAGATTAGGAGGAAAAAAGAGGATATGTCCGCGCTCTAGTTTTTCATTGAGTGAGGGGGGAGCAGTGGAGGTGAAACGCCAGCCAGTGCAGCAAATCGCTAAGAAACGAAAGTGAGCGTCATCTACGTCGCTAACTCCTTTTGAACCGTCTAGCTGCCTTTTTTATTTAATTTTATTTTGTAGAATAAGATCGTAATTTAAAATATCGAGGCATGTGCGTAGTCTGGCACGGAAAAGGCGCTTATACAGGCAGCCTCGTGACGTCAGCCGTCATGATTGCAGTTGTGCCAGATCCTGATGAACTGTGCAGTTTGACCGTAAGAAGAATTACATCGACAGCGGTAGGTGAATTTGCCGCTTCGTAATTAATTTTATTGTTTGGGACAGAATATAAGGGTACGGAAGGACAAGGCAGAAATTATTTCAAAAGAATGGCCCTGCCACTCCACACGCGCACTAGCTGTGAACAGTTCAGCAATATTGTTAATGTTCCCAAGAAACAGTACAGTAAATCGCGGATACACAGCGCACAAATCAATTGGTGCAAGAAGGAGAGAAAAATAAAGGAAAAACGTACGATTTTTTGAAACCATATTGTTAACAACATGGTGAAAGTGAGCAAACGTGTCCTATTAAGGGGATAGAGTACGCGAAAATAATAAAAAGAAAAGATGCCAGACTTACTTTTTTCGGTATCACACTTCATTTCAGTGTCACACAAATTTATATAAGCTAAAAAGCACTCTGAATGCAAAGCGACCTGCGGCACGGCTCCTCTAACGGACGCTGAGTTTTCATAGATAATTTAGCGTAAACCCATAAAAATAGTCGAACTTCCCCCGATTCATGTGAGAAATTTTTCTTAATGTCGGTGAAATGATTTTAAATACGACGAAATATAGCACGCTGACTTTTTTCAGCGCGTACAGAATGGTTATATGTGACAATATACCGAACTAAAAGTAAGGCTGTACAATGAATACCTTTTTTTTAATGATAGGATCCACTGTACAAAAAGAAAAAAAGAATGTCTAGAATTACGCGTGGGAAAGAAAAAATTGCTCATTTGATTTTTACAAAATGAAGCACTTCTAGTTCTGCAGCTTGAACCGCAAGAATGTCTAGAATTACGCGTGGGAAAGAAAAAATTGCTCATTTGATTTTTACAAAATGAAGCACTTCTAGTTCTGCAGCTTGAACCGAAAGTGCTGGACAAAAGTGTATAATGTGAAGAAGAAGTTAGAAGCACGCGCCGAGCGAGCCAAGCGTTAGCAATGCGACTGGCGTTAGCGGTGCTTCTTCTTCGTCACAATAAGAATATTGCCTGTACCTCTGTCAATTGCTGTAAATGTGCACCATATACACGAGAAGTATAGCGTTTAACTTGTCCCCTTGAGGTGTACATGCATTTAGGGCAACACAACATTTGATGACATCTTGGGCGCGAGGCATTTGCATGCGTGTTTGAACATTAGAAGGGCTAAATTTGTGCACGAACACTCTAGAGGTATTAAGTTCTTGAGTTCCTCCGTTGCCTATTTGATCCCGCAGTAGTGTAGTCGGGAGTGGTTATATGTTTTATGGCGTATTATATACTCTTCCTGTTTGAGAGCTATGTGTGCAGAGGTAGTCCGCAATCATATTTATTTTTTTCGCTCTGTATCCACGATTGATCCAAATTTCCTGTAATGTGTGCGAAGTTGTACCCATTTTACAAATTCTTACATAATTTTAGCGGAAAACTGGCTAGTCGCGAAAAAAAATATTTCCAATTAAAATTGGGAGGACGCTTTAAGAGTGGAACGCGATAGCGTTATCGTGCCCCGTTCGCATCGCTTTCTCATTCGGCTGCCGTGCTCTTGAGTCACATATAGAGGTGTCATGGCACAACATTCCTTTGTTAGTTTGGGCTTTGCCTCCGTCTTGTGTGGCCTCCCTCGCGGCCGTGTACAAGTTGACGTATGCTCCGTCTGTACTCGCCGATGAAGAAGGCTCTACAGTGCGCCCGGCACCAGAACGCCGTACCGAATCCAACACACGAGCGTGAAAAGCGAGCGAGCGCTGCGGCGCATGTTGCCCTCGCTGACGTGAAAGCGCCTTCTGTCGGCATCCGCGAGCAGTGGAAGCTTTGCACGTGTATGCAAATGTCACGCGCACAGGCGCCGCGTTGGTGCCTCCTCTATAGACTGCTGGAATTTTTCGTGTTTCGTCGTAAGAGGAATAACAGTTTTGGCGTCATTACAGTCCGAGCTATCTCATGTGCACATGTGGTAGAGAAGTCGCAATTTACATTTTTTTTGACGAATTTTACTCAGAGTAATTGAAATTTGTTGTTGAAATACCTGCTTCATGGTGGAGCGCTCGCGTGGTGTGCTGCAGATAGCTACGGTGGTAGCAGATAGCTCGAGATGATTATGTCCACCGGGCTCCTACGCCTACAACAGTGTGATGCAGTGAAGCGCTGTCAGGCGGGGAAGGGGCCTCAGGCTTCCACAAACCCAGCGCTTTTTGTCACTCGCTTGCGCGTACATAAGCGGTGTAATTACGAACACCAACGTGACCGGTAACTATTCGGAGCTGTCCGTTATGTCGTTGCACCCCTACAAAGTAAAAATGTGCGCGAGTTTTGCTTTTCGTCAACGTATCCGCCTTTACTAGCCTCCCTTCGCGAGTGCACTAATTTGGGCGTCTCGAAATTGGCAAGTACATGTATGTATAGCCAGCTTGAGACATAGAGGAAACTAACCTAGCTGTATTAATCATTTGTGCGCGCTGAAGCTTCCGTAATCGACATCTGATGCGGAAGCTGCAAGTTTCTTGGTCACACGTAAGCCGTTCGTGTTTTGCATTGCAGTTGTCTTCAGAGGTTTCCCTACACGCACCTTTGGGGGGCATAAGAAAGGGGAAGCGGGGGCACAGCCCTTCTTCTTGATCTCCTAACGGCAGCCTCTTCATCTGTAAATATTTGTAACAAATTCAAGATACCCGCCGTTTCACACGCCCCGGACGTTTAGACATGCCTCCCACAGTTTATTAATTCCTAGGGAAAGCTCTGGTTGTCTTAGATCTACGAGAGCTTTTGCGGGATCACTATGCGTCGTAGATAGCAACTACAACTTGCGGCCGCATAGTTTCGTCAAAGCACGTTTTGTCTGTGTACTGACGGTACGAGAAGTACTGCGCGAGCTTAAGTGGCGCGCTGTTACCGTTGGACGCAGTCACTCGTTCCACTCTGTTCGTCTCGGGGTGACTACATTTGCATTTTCGATATTTCCCTCGCAGTAGAAACGACATGTTTGCCAGTGCTCATGATGTGTGAGACCTAACTCCTCTTCGAAATTAAAAAAAAAAAAAGACCGCGTGGATTCTGGGGTTTTAGGTGAGATCTATACAGCCTCCTCGGCGGGTCCTATGTTTTGGTCGCGAATGCCGGTATAGTGAGAGGGGCTTCGCATATCACGACCTTTAAATGTCGGAGCGAGCTTAGTTGTACCATCAGTTACGGGCTCTTGGCGTTGGAGCCACACATACTGACCCACACGAAAGGTGCTGTCCCGATGGGTTTTATCATATGTACGCTTGCGACTCTGCTGTGCCCGTACAGTCTTTCCGCATACGTACGCCATGTACCAGCAGCTGTTTGGTGCTCGACGGTGTCAAAACGCTTGTCAGCTGCGGGCTCTGCAGGGTCTCGCTTGAACGGCGTGGCGAAACGCGTGTATAGTACACACAGTGTAACGTTTGGACGAGTTTCCACGAAATGTACGTCGCGTTGCTGCGGTGACGAGCTCATTGACGCATTAAGAAATTGCGCAATAGGAATGCTATAGAATAAGTGCGCGTTCCCGCAGCTCGTGAGTACATTTCGGGTCTGACGACAACGCATAAATCTTGAAAAAACCTGGTTGAACTGTCGGCCTGTTTTATTGCTGTTGCGCGCAATTGCTGAACTACAATTTAACTGGCTGTGACACTTGAATTACTATATTGCCGTGTAACTAGGACTGTCGTGTTTCTGTGTAACTAGACATGCTTTAGAATTCTCACCCCAAACTGCACTGGTCTAATTATTCGGTTTATTTATTTATTTATTTACTTATTTATTACAAATACTTTCAAAGCCCTAGGGCATTACAGAAAGGAGTGGTTAATATAGAAATACAAATGTGCAGGAATACATTTCAAAAACAAAAGTTAACAAGATATCATGTCTTGAATGGCACTTTTGAAGCTCATGTCAGTAATTCCTGCAACGGAGGCGGGAAGGTGGTTCCATTCTCTGCTGGTCTGGGGGATAAAAGAGTCGTTATATAGGTTGGTTCGGCAATGTGGGATACCAACCTTAAAGCTGTGGTCCACGCGTGGTGAAATGTACTCAGGTTGAAGAAAAAGGTGGCTTTTTAACGCTTCATTTTGATGATAAATTTTGTGAAAGAGACAAAGACGAAGACATTTACGACGTAAGGACAGATCAGGCAGTTGTAGTGTGTTCTTCATTGTAGATACAGAAGCGTAGCGGGAGTAATTGGACAAAATAAACCGGGCGGCACGATTCTGAACAGATTCGAGTGTGTTGATTAGGGCGGTTTGGCTGGGGTCCCAGATGCTGCATGCGTATTCTAATTTCGGGCGTACTAAAGTTTTATACAGAATTAATTTTAAAGAAGAAGGTGCATTGGAAAAATTGCGGCGCAAGTAGCCAAGAGTGCGGTTAGCATTGCAGGTTACATAATCAACATGCATTTTCCAGAAAAGGTCGTTCGTGATATTAATTCCAAGATATTTGTAGGAATTGACGGCATTCAAGGGGACTCCTTTAAGGTGATAACTGTAGTGTGCACTGTAAAGACGTCGTGCATTACTGAATTGTCTATACCACTGCATGAGAAATATGTACTATTGAGATATTATACTGCTCTAACCCACCCCTGTAACGGCCCGAGGGCCAGCAGTATGAATAAATAAATAAATAAATAAATAAATAAATAAATAAATAAATAAATAAATAAATAAATAAATAAATCTAAAGACCGACTGCTCTCGCACGATTTGCTGGGCATAGTATCGCGAGATATCTGTTGCAACCTCCCAGGTGCCTCATAAGCGTTTTGTGCGTAGTTGATTACAAGCAGTCGCCCGTGCGATGACAGCAGGTAGATTAGGGAACACAAGACGCATTAGCAGTGATGCAGGATAACTAGATCTATATGAGCATGTCTCTCCGATAATCGCAGAGGGACTAAGCGATCGGGATAGATCCGATACAGGGAATATTGATCAGCGAGCAGACGTTTGCTTCAGGAAGTGCGCCGCGTCGCCACATCCGGGCGCACAGAAATAGGCGGACCGCCGTATGGACTCAGCCGCTGTTTGTCCACTTGAGCTTTGTAGAATAGGCATGCGTGCGCTTGGGTCGACAATGACGACATCTGCCGCACTAAGCAGCACTGATAGCTACCTGTTGTGGTCCGTTTTAGCATCGCGGACTCAACAGTGTCACGCGGAGAACGTGGGGCTGTCACACGTATAGAAATGTGGTCTCGCTGTTGAATCAATCGCGCCGAGTCGGCTATTTTTTGGAAGAACGGAAAGACGGTCATGTACAGCCAGGATATAGCGCCGCTACGCGAACCGTCTTAAAAGTGTGCACGTTGTGCAGCGTACGCGATTCACGCTGTCACATGCACTGTTTACGACGAGCGAGAATACGGCGTTTGACGTGGTGACAGGATGACAGATGACAGGAGTACTGCAACTTTCTGACAGGAGTACTGCAACTGCTGTAAGCGCTTAGCTCCGAGACTATAGCCCATTTTATCCCTTCGAATTCGGACCTGCTGTATACTGATAGTTCATTGCACAGCTAGCGCCTCTGGCATATATAACCAACTTCGGTACCGCATAGGTTTCTTTACAACACATTTTTGTCACAACAATGCACGATTGATTCTGTACCTATAGCTGGCTCACTCTTGACGCTCAGTTAGTGCAACGGCTTGACCCCCCATTTCGGCAAATATGCAACCAGCAACCAAGGGGGCGCCTATCATACCAAGTGAACATGTGGTGCACAAAACAACACAGGCCGCTGTTATTTACAAGTCAGAGTTCGATAGCCCGCACCTGTCGTGTACGCTACGCTGTCGTTCTCTTAATTCCCGTACGGTACGTCAGAGCTCCCGCGAGAAGCCACAAGGGAGAGTTGACACGCTTCGCAGCGTGCGCATACATACCGCTACGTCGCTCCGCCGCCATTTCAGCGCCCTCCCCTCTTACTGAATTCTTGCAAATATCCTTTTCATTTTTTTTTTTCTCGTCCGTTCCTGACGGCCGTTTCCTCTCTGCCCTCAGTCGCCATCTAGCCGTCCCTCCCACTTAGCTCGTTAACCGCGTGGGTCGCTTTTATTACTTCTCTGTCTCCACTAATGGCGCTTTGAAGGGCGTGGCTTTTTATCGTGCCCCGGGCCCAGGGCGGTTGGTGGAAAGACGGGTCTAGGAGAGCGGCTATACGTGCAGGCATATATACGTCGTCGGATCTGTGTAGTGAAGCGTAGTGCGGCGAGCGTTTCGCTCTCTGCCACGTCGGAGTGCTTTTCGACATCCTTTCTTGTACCGCGCACTTACGGACACGGTTCGGGCCGCCCCCTGCAGCTTTCGGGCGTAATCCCGTCCTCCCCGTTCCGTCCCGTTTATCCCGCGAACGCGGTAAAACTCGACGCCTACGCGCGAGAGAGAGGAAAACAATGGACAGAACGTGACAGCCCCCACCTCCCTTTCCCCGTGGGCCTCCCCACCGATCGAACTGGGTCAGGGACGCGCCGTCGTCATGGGTGCGGTTCATATTCGTGTGGAATTTGCGCGTGCCGGCGACCTGAGGAGAATTGTTTAGCGGGAAAGGCAGTTTGGATTCGGTTTTCCGTACGCCGGAATCGCTGGGAATTACTCTGTCTTCAGGTGCTGTTCCTCGATATCGAGGAGGTAGTTTTATTAAAGTCAGAAACAGTCTCCTTCGAGTTGTAAGGACCGAAATGACACTTCGTACTTCGTTCGATTAGAAAAAAAAAAAAGGACGAAAAATGCGCGGAAACTGCCGGCGATGCGTGATTGTTAGTGTAAACTGCTCGCCTTTAATTTATTGCAGAAAAGAAGGATAGTCATAGTATACCGAGATGAGCGTTGGTTGTTCATTAAAGCTGTTATACTACAACACAGCCGTTATGATTATGACATGGTATGACACACCAATACGAAAAACCAGGAGGGAACCAGTAAGCATGTTGACAAATACCACCGAGCGGGGGACAATGGCGCTCGTTATGAGAGTGGGAATGGAAACGGGCGTTGACGAGAGCCGTCAACCACCACCCGTGAACCACTTGCAAGTTAATGTACAGGTGGTTGTGCGTGTTGCTTTCAACGACGGGGGCGGCAACAATGAAGGCAGGTGCCGTCCCCCTATCCCTCGCCGCCTCCACAAGGGGCGAAGGGGCGGTGGGGAAAAGGATCATGCGCCGTCCTTTCCCCAGACTCGAATCCGCTCACGCTTCGCCGTATCGCGTATCGTGCGGGATCAACAGGTGCGGATACATTCAAAGGTCGAACAAGCCGCACGGGGTGGCGATATGAGCTGGGGGAAAATCTGCTCCTTCTGCAGCCCTTAAATTTTTAGAGGCACAGTAGCGCGCTTTTCTCGCCTCAATCACTGCATGCACTCTTGATTGACCTTTCGGCGTGTCCAAGTGTATTATTCATCAAGAGGCACGAGACGCTGCTAGCAAAATACGCTACTAGAGATGGAAAGAAAAAAAAAAAGCTCAATGATGAAAAAGAAAACAAAGGACTTAAAGGCAGGAAGGCCGACAGGTCGGTATGAGTGATGGATAGTACGGCACGCTGTGGCAAACAGACACTATATAAAGAGCGAAAACCATTTTTCGCGCATCAGTAAATCAAGCTTCACAACACGAAAAGCGTTACTCTTGCCTTCAGAACGCGCTCATTAAGCGAGAAAACGCGCAATACGCTAACACAGGTGGCTAAGCCACCTTGAAGTTCCCGCACCAACTAATTCGCCTGCTAAAACTCGCATAACTATCAACCGGTAAAAATGAACTGCAATTGTGTTGTTAGGTGTCTAGAGAATTAACGTGCCGAGTTCGTGAAATCCCATGGAGCCAATATGTCCAAAATACGAGAAATTAGTTTGAAATCCGCGACGTCGTGTGCTTGCCTATAGAAGTGCCGAGGTTTCGGCGCGAAATGCAATAGATCGAACTTTGACCTTCATTTTCTTTTCTAATATTTAACATATATGGTGGCGAAATAGACAACAGCATAATTCCTAAAGAACGACCAACCAGTATAAATTCATTTATCATTGCACTTTAGTCTCCCTTTAAGGTCAAAACGTGCAGGTATCGTTTTTATGAAAGGCGTATATTGTGGAAGCGAAATGCTCTGGAAAGCATGTGTATACCATTAGAGGTCTTGCGACACCGTTGCCGAAGCGCTTCCCTCCACTGCACAGGAAACAGATTCCAGCTGCCAGGGAGAGTCAGAGGGAGAAAGGTTTTTCCCGAATTAAATTCCTAGAATGTGTCCTATTCAGCGCCCTCTTTGTCATTTCTGTTATGCAAGCACCGTCGTGAACTATGCATGCAGCACTCCCGGCGAACTTTGACCTTACGCGGCGCTGTCCGATACGTGTATACTACGTACGTGCTCGTCACACCGTTTGGCCTTGATGTGCATAGCTGCTCGAGAACCTTCTACGCCGCGCCTGCCTGCCTTTCGTAAATAGAGAGTGGATATTTTCCACAGCCAGAAAGCAGCAGGCATGCGGAGAACAATGAAAAATGTCAAGGAGAAATATTTTCTTGCATAGTAAGAAAAATGGATCAAGGGTCTGTTTTATTTTTTAAGCACAACATATTAGAACGTGTCCTTCACACGGTTGCATAAAAATAAATGTTACGCGTTACATTAAACGAAGACTCTTGCTTTAATTGTCATTTTTTTTTTTTTCGTTTCGTTGACATCGACTCGTTGGTTCACGGCTGTCGGTTGCTTTTTCTACGCCGCGATTCTGCAAAAATAACAAAAGTTAGGGGCCTTGCTTGGTTGTTTGAAAGGTTGCGAGGGAGAAGAAAGAAAAAGCAAAATCGCGCGACACATTCTTCGGAATCCATGGAAGTACATCTCTTTCGCGAGGTATTTTCGAATAGACAGATCTTGTAATCAATTAATTGCATTGCAACATTCTTAATACACGTCCTTCGTCTGAGTAATCATATGTAGCACACAGATTACGTGTATGTTAACTTACGTGAGCGACACGTGTTTTGTCTGTGGATGTGTTTGTTTTAAAAGAACATGTTCTTCAAGTAGTCTAACTTAGCTTAACATGTTGGTTCTGACACATAGTACGGAACGGGAAAGGTAAAAGGGGGCACAAAGAAATGTAGAGCACAAAAAAAAAAAGGGGGGGGGGGGGTGGGGTGGGTGGGAAGGAACCGAGGGTGGGAGGTTACCTTGTTTTTACAAACACACAAGTATAATGAAAATCCACATACAGTGAGACCGGACTATACGGATGTGGCATAAATCAAAATATCCTTTATATGGAACCATTTTCGAACCATTTTAATTCATTCATTCATTCATTCATTCATTCATTCATTCATTCATTCGCGCAACAATTTCACTGGGTGCGGAATCTGTCACGCCAAATAAATAAATAAATAAATAAATAAATAAATAAATAAATAAATAGCTTCAAAAACGAGTCCCATATGTTTCCACCATGTCACAGCGTTGATGCACGACGAACAACAACAACAAAAAAAGCAACGAGAAATAACATGGCACCGAAAACGTAAAATTAAAATAAAGGAGCAAGTAAGAGCGTCAAGGATGGCGCGGACCCGTGATATATGGATGTCGCTACTGACGCACCTCCTTAAGGAGCTTTACACAGAAGGACAACGGACCAAAATAACCTGTGGAAACGTTCATCCAAATGATTTTACTAGGGGAAGCTAACACCAGCATGCCCAACTGCACCGTCCTGTGACGCGAGCGCCAAACTTCATCGCGAAAGACGCATCGATCGTGCCGTTTTTATCGGCCAGCCAATCACAGACGCGATCTTTTCGAGATCTTGGATAAAGTCGTAAATATAGGCTCCCGGGAAAGTGCTTACTCAAAGCTTCGTCTTAAATTTCGCGGAAGCTTTAAAAGGATATATTTAGAACTGAAGTGAACGCTGTACTCGACGTTTGGCTAGTCGAACCGTACGTGCGGCTAAGCCTATTTGACATCCTTGCGTCACTCACTTCTAGCGAGCTTGACGCCGTAATTGCTGCGCGCTGGTTCGCTTCTCAGAATAGTCGCATTGAGCTCGAAGCGCACTTATCTTGTTCGGCTCGTTCGTGTTCGACGCGGCGCCATGTATTTGGCCGACATATATAAATATCTTCCCGGTTCACATCTCTCACTGCAGAATCCCGTTACGTAAGCCCCATATCCGTTCATAGTAGTTCGTGCCTGCGAGCAGCATCGTCGTCCACTTTACGGTATATATGACACGTGTCGCTCTTTTTCTTGCGTCATGAGTTCCACTTTAGCGGAGTCCCAGTTTTACTTGAGCGTTTGTCGAAACTCGTGGCTCAACAAAACACAGCGCAGGAAGACGCAGACGGGCACATGGAGAAAAGAAAAAAAGGAAAAAAACGAAAAGAACCATTGCAGCGCTTGTGCTCGTCATTTTCCATACTAGTCTGTGCTTTTCTCTGCGCCGTTATTTTTTTTTAATGCGAAGCATTTTAAAGTAGACACAAAGGCACCAGAGACAACCTAACCGTATCTATCTATCTATCTATCTATCTATCTATCTATCTATCTATCTATCTATCTATCTATCTATCTATCTATCTATCTATCTATCTATCTATCTATTACGTCTGTTTGTCTGACAGTCGCCCCGCCACGGTGGTCTAGTGGCACACGGCTGCTGATTTGAAGGCCGCGCGATCGAATCCCGGCCGCGGCGGCTGCATTTCGATGCAGGTGAAATGTTGAGGCCCGTGTACTGTGCGATGTCAGTGCACGTTAAAGAACCCTAGAATGGTCGAAATTTCCGGAGCCCTCCGAATCATACCGTGGTTTTCGGACGTAAACCCCCAGAAATCAGTCATCATCAATGTCTGTCTGTCTATCTGTCCTCATCATTATACCGCTCATGCACGCAATGTGGCGCAGACAGTGGCGTCCCCACACCTCATACTGAATGTGGTGCTGTCTTATACAAAGCCCTCATATAGCCCTCATACATTTTCCTCGGTGTTGACTTACTGCGCTATTTCACAGCTGTCCGAGCGGGGCAGCACAGATTCGCTCTGGATCACACACCATACGACCGCCCCCCGTCTCCTGTTAGTCCAACCGCATAATTCGGCTTCCTTGCCGTGTCGTCTCGCGTATTTCTCCATTTGCGGGAGGCCGTGCCGAATGTGCCAGCGACGGCATTGTTCGTTTTTATCCTTCGGCGTTTCTTCGCCGTCGTTCTGCGCGATGTCCAGTTCGCGGATCGAGTTATCCATCGCTGCGCAGCGCGGCGATCGGCGCGGAAGGGAGGAGGCGGATGTTGCCATGGCGGCGCGTCCTTCCCTCTCCTCTTCCGCCTCCCGTTTCCCGGGGCGACGTCCTTCAGAACGATGCCGGTGGAGGAGGAAAATACGGCTGCGAAGCGGAGGCTTCGCGTAGCGGAGTAGCCGTGCCTTCGTTTGGTCAAATTTGGACCATGGTGGCTTGGCGCGTATGGTGTGGTCAACCATGTCAGGAGTTCATCCAGAAGTGCGATTTATGGAAGAGGGGGGGCAGATGGGGATGTATGCGTACCAAGTTATTGGTTAGCTAATTTTGGCGGGGTTTGTGAATATCTACGCGAAGGGTGGGGGGGATAAATTCCTGCACTTTAATTGTGTGCGCCGCCACTCCGGACCAGATAGATAGATAGATAGATAGATAGATAGATAGATAGATAGATAGATAGATAGATAGATAGATAGATAGATAGATAGATAGATAGATCCGCCCCTCCACTTCTGTAATGCAGAAGTATATTGAAAACGTCTTTGTTTTGTGTGCGTTGCAAAAAGCCTCTAAAATGCCTATGTATACTTCACGCGGTTTCACTCTACACTTTACGCCTACACGTTCAAGGGAGGAGAGAATACTAGAGAAGGTTTTAATTACAGCGGGGAGAGGGCATCTGCGCATTTCAGTAACGGCTTTACAACCATTTATTATTGGCTGCCTGTTTGGTGGCGCAAACAGACTTTAATGAGTCATTCCCAATTATGGCACTATGCACGGGTAGGTGTCGGCACTGCGGTCTTTTGCATGGCACGTATGCGCACTTGAGAGCTAACTTCGTTCTTGGGGCAACGCAGCTGATTGCGGCGGTAGGGCAAAGCACAACTGCGCGGAAAAATGAGGCCAGCACATTTAATTACTGAGTAGCTGGAGCATTGGCACAGCTTTTACCGGTAGGAATTAGGCTTTCTGAGTCGTCTGCTGTATTCTGTCGGGACTTTACTACGATTATCCGATATACATTGGCGATTGTGAAACGATGCTAGTCCTGCGAATTCCATTCTATACATCGGGCTTGCGCTTTTTGCACTGCACTACGCCGTTGATTTTCACATTACTTTCGCGAGGGAAAGGGGAGTGCCCAGAGGTCCGACGCAGGAGGGAGTCGAGAGAGAGAGAGAGAGATTCTAGTTGAGGAGTGAAGAAAATAGGGTGAAGAGTGCACGGTAACTGTCTCACTGAGGACACCTCAACCGTTACAGTCAGGGGCTGGGGGAATTAAAGGGACAGAGAGAAGAAGGAAGGGGGGCACAGTTCACAACCACACCATGTCCGGCCGCGGGAAATAGGGGACACGAGTGAAACCAGTACGGCCACATGATCGAGAGAGGCTGTCGTCGAAACGTCTCACTGCCGCTCCCATCGGCGAAGGCTCTCCGGCAACGAGGCAGAAGGTGATGCGGCACTGTTCCTCCGGCTACAAGGCTAGCGGGTGGAGGAGACTGAAGTGGGTGAGGGCTGATAGGAAGAGGGGGGGGTGGATCGCAAAGGACGCTCCGTTTCCAAAAATAGCTCGGCCGCTGGTGCCGCTCTCTCCATGTGCATCGACTCCGGGGAACTCGGTCGAGCGACGGACTATGTCGCCGCGGGCGGAAGTGGGCGGGGCACCCGTGGGAGATGGCGGGCGCGCGAGGGAGACAAAGGAGGCCACGATGGAGTCCCTTCTTCATCTTCCCAGGGCGATGCTGAGCCGGACGAGCAGGACGAGGCGACGGCAGCGAAACGGAGCGGAGAAGGCGCGACATGGTGGCGAAGTCGGCTGCGCCGGCGCGCGCCGGTTGCGTAAGAAGCTGCGCTGGCCGCCTGCCTCGCACTCTTCGAGGCTGCGCCGTGGCCGGGGTGAGAACGAACGCGTCCGCTCCAGTAATAAATGTCACGCGTCTTCGGCGCGCATGTCAGGATGTACGACAGAGTCGCGGGCACGAACGAGCCTTATTTCGAGGACCATCAGAAGACTCCCGTACGAGCACCAAACTGAAAAGATTGATTGATTGATTGATTGATTGATTGATTGATTGATTGATTGATTGATTGATTGTACTCGTCGTTCCGGAGTCCCATCAGCCTGTCGGATGGCTGAATGGAATATTTCACGAGCTGTTTGTTGTTGGCCGGAGAGTCATGTTCAAGAGCCGAGTCAGTAGTTGAAAACATTTATAAATAATGAATTAAGTATGTAATTTGGGTTCAGCATCTCAGGGCTACATGACAGACGGACGGCCTGATCGGCTGCCTATTGCGTACCAAAGGGAGTCACTTCCACGGAAGGGCTTATTAGCTGAAAGCATATTTGCGGTAAATGTACGTTCTACTGAGCAATGACCGCATTCGTATCCCGTGGATATAGACATCGTACACTTTCTTGTGCTGCCGTCGTACTGGGAAGTCGCTTCCCACAGAGCGAGGCGTCCAAGTTCTACGGGCGGCGAGCGTGCAAGTGAGATCAGGAAGCCATGCGTATCATATGCTCTCTTTAGCATTCCGCTCTGCATACATTTGTTGAAAATTACGACCAAAGCGAAGTTATGACACTGTTAAGTCCGATTACAATTCAATTATCACTAGGAGTGGCTGGGACATATATATGGAGGAGTAATGAAAGAAAGGCATTGAGATAGAGCCGGGTCGGTATAGAGGAGATCAGCGATAGATGAGAGGAAGAGAAGTTCACTAGTATGCGCAGACACACGTAATGAATTCGAGTCATTATAAGTACTGGCGCATCTCAAGAAGCCAGGAGCTCTTTTACGGCTTTGCGCATCGTACATCGCACATGCTCGACGTATATGCGCCAGCACGTTCTCTTCTGTAAAATGTCTATTATCTATATTTCGTATATGTGTATGCATTAGACGGCCTAGCGTTCTGTCAACAGTCTGTTTACGTCAGCATAATTCCGTCATGTGACGAACAGTCGGTTTGAGCCGGCATAATTACTTCGTGTGAGAAGTAAGCATCTTCTTAAGTGCTGACTCAGTGCTCTATGTGATGTAACATTATCTCATGAATATTTAAGTAAAACGAAAGGAATGTCGCGCCAATCTGCCGTACATCGAATGCGCGCAAGCATTTCCATTGACGCCACTTTTGAAATGTCTCCATATATCTTCTTGTTTAGGGATGTTATCAGTGACTTGAAGATAGACGGACGGTCAGTAGTTATGACAACATGGACTACATCCGCTTACCAGCAATAACGACTAAGGAAAACGGCCTTTCGTAAAACCTACCTAATCTCTGAAACTACACTACGCTGCCATTTATGGCGGCCATATTTATTAATGCTTCACTGTAATTTGACACGTCCGTGCCGGCGAATTATATAGTGTCAGGAGAACCGTTCTGTCGATGTTGTAGTTGTTAGCTTACGCGACCGAAACAAAGCCGGTCCTTAGTTAGATGCTTTTAATTAGCACAACAATGCTTGCGAAAAGCAGGAAAAATAAATGCTGAATGGCGAGTCAGGCAGCGTTACGTAACGTATAAGCTATAGGCGATTAACGCGTCAGCGGTCTGAAATACAGCGATGGTTATATGCAATAATTGATCCAGTGCTGGTTAGCCTTACATAAGACATCAAGCCTTCAAGGCACCCGGCCAACACGCAAGAAAGACCTATACTCTCCCTCTCTCTCTGTGTGTATATAAATATATATCAGGCCGAGAGGCACTGGCATCATGCACAACTGCAGGAAAAACAACATGCCACCTGCTCCTTGATCGTAACAGCAAGAACGCATTTGAATGGGCTCTTGAACCTCCCCTATGGCTAGCACACATGCTACGATCAAGGAGCAGGTGGCATGTTTTTCTGGCAGTTGCGCATGAACCAGTGTGCCTCTCGACTTGATCCGCAAAGCCAGTCGTGGGTTGCGCAACACTATGCCACAGATCGGCTTTCCGCTGCGGCAGCGCCACCCCTACCGCTGTTGCTGGGTTTCCGACGGCGACGCGGGCCCTTTTCAGGGGAAAGAAATAGGGAGAGAAAGGGTGGACGGGGTGCGTGGGGGAGGGACAACGACGAGAGAGAGAGGCTGAGATAGGGAGAAGGAAAGGAGGGCCTTTCCGTAGGGAGGAGCGGGAAGGGTAGAGCTGCGTAGCGCTAGCGGTGAGGGACGGTAGGGAGGGTGAGGGCACTAGGGAACGTTCGGGAGCGAGTGAGAGGCCAGTCAACCCAACGGGCGGTGAGAGGCGGTTGGGTACACGCTCATTGCTTCAGCCTTTGTTTTGAATCGTGAAGGGCGCCATGCGCTCTCTCCCGCTCAGGCGCGCGCTGCGTAGAAACATGGTAGAATGCACGTTAATGCGCATGCGCTTGCTTCCAGTGACAAGATAGCATTGTGAAAGTCTCAGGTTTCTTTCTTTCTTTCCTTTTTAACATGCGCTTTTGAACGCACTTCGAAGCGGCACATCGATATTTCTGTTGTGGACGGCAGAAACCGATTGTTTCAGCTACAAGTGTGGATAGCTAGGTGTCACGGACGAGTGTTTCAACACGTTATCCTTTTTTTTTTTTTCGTGAATGGTTAACAGCACAGCTGGATATGCGAATTGTTTCGAGGATAGCTGAATCTTTATGCCGGACTACTGTCATCGCGCTCGAATGTTTAAATTTGGGGTGCTGATGCGGAGCTCGTGGTTCGCAGTTCCAGGTTCAACTGTGAATTTCCGCCGTGTACTCGCCCAGCAAAATAGCGCACGCGCTTCGAGAGACCGACTGAAGCGGAACGATGAAATGCAGGGAGTCCACACTCGGCAATCGCCTGTCCTGCCGTCAGTACCGATATGCGCTGAGTAAAACAAACCTGAAGGCGATGAACCTGAAGGTGCATTCGGCAAACATTCTCAGATAATGAATGGTAGCGTTCCGTTGTCTCTGAAGAGGAAAGTGTATAACAGCGGCATCTACCTGTACTCACCTGCGAGGCAGAAACTTCGAGGGTAACTAAGATAGTTCAGCTTAAACTGAGGATGACGCAGCGAGCAATGGAACGGAAAATAGTAGATTTAGCATTACGGGACAATAAAAGGGCGGAGTGGTTTAGGGAACAAACGCTTGTTAGGGATATATTAGTAGAAATTAAGAAGAAGAAATGGACGTGGGCGGGCCATGTAATGCGAAGACAACCGTTGGTCATTAAGGGTAGCAGAGTGAATCCCTATGAAGGCAAGCGTGGCAGGTGGCGACAGAAAGTTAGGTGGTCAGATGAGATCAAGAAGTTTGCGGGCATAAATTGGGCACAGCACAGGACCGGGATAATTGGAGATCTATGGACAGGATGATGATGATGATGATGATGATGAAGGCGATGACGGAAACGGTATGTGATACGCATAAGGCAATCATTAAGGCATGCGAGGCAGATATTATTTTTAACCTCGCCATTAAGTGGTTGCAGTCTACGCATACCGTATACGTCGGCGGTAACGTGCATCTTATGCCACAACACTGGCGTACGTCATTTCCGTGATGTACGTATGCGTGAAAATGCTTGGTGTATTACGGGAAAAAAAAAAGAAAGAAAAATAAGAAGAGTTCTGTATTAAGATATGTATGTATTGTCGCCTAGTTAGACACGTGTTCTATCCGGCTCCGCTTCTCGTCACCTTGGTTAAGTTGCTGTCTACCGAATGACTCACGCTACAGGCGTGCTCACCGGCTTTCTTCCAGCATTGCTCCATCGCCGTTGCTCCTTCGCCTACACCGTACGTGTCCAACCAGAAGACCCACAAGATTGCATTTAGGCCAGGGAGCAACATTGCTCCCTCGCCTAAATGTAATCGTGGGTGTTTCTGGTTGGACACGTACGGTGTAGCTCTAGGTTTTGGTGGCATTCCTCAGTCGAAGATGTCGTTTGTTGTCGTGGTTGTTGTTGCTACAGGATTATCGAATCGCCACGTGCCCACGATTGGCAAAGGTTCGCTGTGCCATGGAAACGGCATATTTGCACTTCTTCCCTGCCCACAATCAGGCGCTCGAGTGTAGGTCCTTGGGCCTTGATGCGCTCGTCTGCCTCGCAGGCGTGAGCGCGTGTCGATGGTTGCTAGGCGACGTAACGAGGTTATTTATACCTGTTCCGTGCTCCCTCACGCTCTTTGTGTCCGCCTCGTAACCCCATGCCCGTGGTGCATGCCGTTTAGTAAGCACCCGCCGTCCCTCCCCCCTTCGGCTTTTCCGTTGATTATTTACCTCGCAATGCCCCTTCGGTTATTTCCTTCGACGCATATGCATCTGTCTACATCAGGCGGCCGTGCCTTCACGTTTCACGGTCCTTACCATTCCGCCGTCTCTTGCGCCCTGTATCGTACATTTGAAAACCGATGCGCTCATGCGAGTTCGGCGTTCGTCAGAAAACAATCTGGAGGTACCCGGTTGTTATTTTGACTGCTTCAATAGGCATTCGACATGCCGATTCCGAAATATTTCAGCGCAATACTCAGTCTACATTTAACAACGTCCGTGCGAAATCCTAGCTTTCTTGTGCTCCCGAAACGACGATGCGACATCACAGGCCGGGATAGACACTATTCAGTGGCTGTTACAGGGCCGAGTTCAAGCTCCCCGGCGCGAAGTCGGTGGAGGGAACTACGGCAGTTTCGGTCGTTCCGTACGCAAGAGACACAGTGAAAGGATCAGAGTCGTGGTTGAGAAAAACAAAACAACAAAATTTAATCTATAGTGATAGGGCGGCACGTAGAATACAAGGTGAAATACTACACTTCACTCAAACTAACAATGAACAGCAATTAAAGAGCTAGACAAAAATACTAAAGCGCGAGAACAACAAACAAATAAGAAAAATAAACTAACAAACAATAAGTAGGGTAATGACAGCAATTCAGGAATCTAATCTACAAAAGTTAATGTTCAAGGAGAAAGTTCAGGGGTATAAACATGAAGGCATACGTGCTGATGACCGGCAGCGTCGAAGGGTCCACGACGATCTGGTGCGGTAGTCTGGTACGGCACAGCGTTGAGGTCGATGGAGTTGCGGCGCTGATGTTCCCGGGGAGCTAGTGCTTGACGGCAAACTCGAGCAGTTTTAACTAACTCGAGCCGAAGTCCCGATGCCTACGTTGCAGACGGTAAGCGCACATCTCAACTAGGCGAAGCGGCTAAGGTTAGGTGGCCAGCCGGTACAGAGCCACGCTAACAACTTCTAGAGCGATACGATGATCGGCTTCTACGCCGTGTAAGCCAAGCGACTAGAACCCCGTACTCCTCAATGCTCCTCGCTTAAATACCCGCATGTTTTTCCCGATTCGCTGTCTTCGGAATCGGGGCGTGTTTTTGAGACAATTGCTCCACAACTTCATTTCTGGCTCCGCCCAAAATATCCCACTCGCAATTACTGCACTGGAGAGGGCGATGACCAAACCCTTTCTCGTGGTCCCCGACGGGCCTCTTCCTTCTGCACCCCCGATTGACAGGTCATCAGCGTAGCGGGGGGTGCCCTTCGAGTCAACAACGGGGTGCATACTTGTCCCCTTTGGACACGTACGGTGTAGCTCTAGGTTTTGGTGGCATTCCTCAGTCGAAGATGTCGTTTGTTGTCGTGGTTGTTGTTGCTACAGGATTATCGACTCGCCACGTGCCCACGATTGGCAAAGGTTCGCTGTGCCATGGAAACGGCATATTTGCACTTCTTCCCTGCCCACAATCAGGCGCTCGAGTGTAGGTCCTTGGGCCTTGTTGATGCGCTCGTCTGCCTCGCAGGCGTGAGCGCGTGTCGATGGTTGCTAGGCGACGTAACGAGGTTATTTATACCTGTTCCGTGCTCCCTCACGCTCTTTTGTGTCCGCCTCGTAACCCCATGCCCGTGGTGCATGCCGTTTAGTAAGCACCCGCCGTCCCTCCCCCCTTCGGCTTTTCCGTTGATTATTTACCTCGCAATGCCCCTTCGGTTATTTCCTTCGACGCATATGCATCTGTCTACATCAGGCGGCCGTGCCTTCACGTTTCACGGTCCTTACCATTCCGCCGTCTCTTGCGCCCTGTATCGTACATTTGACAACCGATGCGCTCATGCGAGTTCGGCGTTCGTCAGCTTTTAAAGGGGTCGTGAAAACAATCTGGAGGTACCCGGTTGTTATTTTGACTGCTTCAATAGGCATTCGACATGCCGATTCCGAAATATTTCGGCGCAATATTCAGTCTACATTTAATAACGTCCGTTCGAAATCCTAGCTTTCTTGTGCTCCCGAAACGACGATGCGACATCACAGGCCGGGATAGACACTATTCAGTGGCGTCACCTTCAGATGTTTACAAACTGAAACATATCGCTAACATTCGTTTGTTCTCAGATTTGGATTTCTTTTGTTCGTTTTGTGTTCTTGATAAAATTTACTGTATAGTCCCCCTCACACAATACTCCTACCTGGAGCCTGTGAGCTATTTGTAAATAAAATAAATAAAACAAGAACAATAGATTTATATGAAGCCTAGGAAGTAAAGAAATAGTTGGGCACCGCCATACGCAGCAAGGCTGGAGCACGGCTTGTTTTTCCATGGTCTCGGAGGCCGTGGTGGCGACTAACATGACGTCGACTGCAGAGTTGATGGGAGCGTGAGCTGGTGAAATCGAAGCTGTGTTTTCTATCTATCTATCTATCTATCTATCTATCTATCTATCTATCTATCTATCTATCTATCTATCTATCTATCTATCTATCTATCTATCTATCTATCAAAATTTAGAAAGATTGAAAGCAGGGTGAGTTTTAACGAAGACAAAAGGGGGAACACAAATATGGCGCGACACTTCGTGCCTAACTTAATCCTGCGAGATATTTCTTTCGGAGAGGGCACCTCGAGCATATGAAGTGCTATACATCGCAACAGCCTGCAGGCCCTCGTGCGTATAGAGAAAGTCGTCTCCGCAACTAGCTGCCTTCTTTTGCACGCGGATCACCGAGAGGTTCGGGAAGGAGCACGGCGCAACAAGGAGGACTTTAAAAAAAAAAAGGCAAATGAGAAAAAAGAAGGTAAAACCCGCGTGTCAGAGAGGAGGCCAAAGCGTCTATGTTGATTAGCGCAAAACACGACCCCCCTGTTTGCTCGTCTATAAACGGCAACCAACTCGCGACGGCGTGTGCGTCTGCGCATGCCGTGGGAACCTCGTCCCGAGCTTGGAGACACGCGTGTTCCTTCTCGGCACATCGTCAACTTTTTTGTTTTCGTCAGCGTCGCGCTCTGTTTCATGCCGAGTATTCCTTGAAAATAAAGCCTGCTGCAGATAAAAGGGCGCGGCTGTTCCTCGACTGTTCGTCATGTTCTGCCTTTCAGGCAGGAACGATGGGTATACGGTAACCCGTCACGGAAGCGTTGATTCGTTCACGGAACATTCAGGCCCGTATTGATAAACCTACCTTATTCTCATCGCTTGTGTTCCTTATCTTCCCCGTGCCCTTATCACGCTTCGTGAACAAATTAGTCCAGTATCTACGAACAAACCTTATGATAGTCTTTCGCACTGACTACCATTTTAGTCCCCTTAACGCGCGTTAATGTCACAGGGGCGATAAGGAAAACAGGCGATAAGAATAAGGTAGGTTAATGAATAGGGGCAGCAGACTTCCAACTGGAAAGAAAAAGTGTAGGCTATAGGAAACTGTAAGCCAGAAACCAGGCCACATATTTAGATTTTGGGTTGGTCGTATGGGGATCTTGGCTAGTTGACATCCTTCCACTTCCCATTATATGACAGCAGGGCTCGTAGATATGTCCTGCACTTTTTCAACACGGCCGTTCTGTTGAAAAGCAGACACGGTGGGACGTTGTGGAAGCAGACCGCATCAGCAGCCTGACACAGGCATGCGTCACTCAGTCCTCAGATGACTTAATGACTTGTTCATTAAAGGATTCCTGTACATTGAATTTTTCTTCGTAGGGATATTGAATTTTTTTTTAAAAGTGAGACGTTATATATCGTCTCACTTTAAAAAAAAAATTCAATTGTCGTTCGTTATTGCTGAACAAATATCACGTTATCAGCAATATCATGCCGATAACATGATAACAGATATGTAACAGCAAATGTAATGTTTTGACATAAAAGTTTTCTGCTGGCAGTCAGTGCTCCGTCACGCAGTTTCTCTCTCAATCCAGAAATAGCTCTTCGCCACTAAAGAAGGGGAGATGACAAGTTGGCCTTATTGGCCTGGGTTCGAATGGGCATCAGCGGTGTGGGAGCTCTGCACACATTACATATTTCATGTTCTGAACGAGCGCACCGATTTAATACGAATTTATTGCCAGAAGTGAGGGGAGGTCAGACGTCTGGTTTTCAAATCTCGACGTCAACCATATCTTCTACGTGCTAATACTTAGCATTCTTTACGAGGCTGTGGTAACTTCCTAAAACGAAAGTAAAGCGACTTGGCTCACGAAATATGTGACTGGCAACGAGGCAAGGTAAATCGATCTACGGTGACAAAATCAGAAAGAAGGTCAACTAAAAACATAGATAATGCAGAACGCTATTGAGTGAGGCCATTAATAGGTATCGTGAAAGTCAATGAACCCTTGGGGTGCTCCCTAAACCGCGCACTTCGCAAGCGATTATAAACTGAGCCGATGATGCAAGGAGCACGAGTCTAGCTGTTGTGTATCGCGTTAAGAAACCATGTGGTATTCGCGCGTTTACGCGTTTTCATTAACGTCGGTTTCGTCAGATTGGCGTTGTGCAAATACATACGCGAGACGATAAACGATTTTTGAGCAAAGCGAAAGCCATGACCTTTGGTATTTGATTTGATTGATTTGCGAGGTTTGACGTCCCAAAACCACCATATGGTTATGAGAGACGCCGTAGCGAAGGGCTCCGGAAATTTCGACCCGCCTGGGGTTCTTTAACGTGCGCTGACATCGCACAGCACACGGGCCTGAACATTTCGCATCCATCGAAATGCGGCCGCCGCGGCCGGGATGCGATCCCGCGATCCTCGGATCAGCAGCCGGGTAGCGTAGCCACTGCACCACCGCGGTGGGGCTGACCTTTGGTAGTCGAACCCAGAACCTCAGGGTTCGAACTTGGAACCGTTGGCAGTCGAACATCACGTGATGACTGTAATTTGGCATAGGCTGCAAAGGTTAACATCCAATCACACGTGGCTCATACGTGCATATCCCGTGCGAGTACGAGTCACAGGTGACGTTATTATCGTTAATCGTTACTCAAACGCAAGGATGTGGCGGTATTGATGTAATGACCTGTCCGTCATTTTAGTAATGCATTCATCTCCTATACCCATGTATTCATATTCCCAAATGAGCTTACACCAAACGATGAAGATGCAATTCCTAAATCTTTTGTACCATATTTGCTACCACACTCCTCTGCCACCGTCTTATTTATTTATTTATTTATTTATTTATTTATTTATTTATTTATTTATTTATTTATTTATTGTGTGGTAGGAAAGGGGTTGGTCTCCTTTCCATGAGAATAGCAAGGCTTTCGCCTTGTTATGGCGCTCGCTAGACTCAACTGTCCACATATGCGTGCAGGGCAGGCTTGGTGTTTATGCGCCGTCTGCGTGTCCCGTGTGGTCCACTGACCGCCAATTTATCTGAGTGCACGCCTCGCGTGCGTTCGCAGACTTCGTTGCGTCAGTTTCAGGTACGTCTTGACGATACCTGTACACCGTCTCCGAATGCGCAGTAAATGAGTGCGCAGTAGCACGTCACGCGAGCGGTGCAGACGACGTCTTATGGCTTATAACAGCACGACCGTCGTTTCTCAGAATGAAACAGCATTTTTCGCGTGCCTCTTGAATTATACGAGCCCTTGCGCGATTGCTTCTAGCTGAGGTCATGTACCATGTTTTAACCCTGCTGTATTTGCACGCCACACATGAATGTAAGAACGCCTCTTTTGGAAAGTGGCTTTGAGTATGTGGATATTTCAGGAGCCAATGCATGTGGTTTCGTCTTCTGGCGCTTCGATGGGGTGCGTTTCATTCTAGATTGCCTTGACCGGAACATCTTAAATACTTCTCTACTCTACATATACCTGAGCTCAAGAGTTCCCTCGATTGCAAAAGTACGTGGCCCCACTAACCATTCATTTCTTTTAACCATGACTGCAAACAAGTCGATATAATTCGCAAGCTCAGTTAGAAGTAAGTGCACTTCTGCAGTGCCTCAAGGTTCCCCCTGCTTATTGTAAATAACCGGACGTCCTTCAGCTGTCCTGCCTCCATTTATTTTCGTTGGTTCCTCTTTTCTGCATTTACTGCAGCTATGCTTGTATTTTTTCTCTTCTTTTAGTTTTCTTTTGCTATGCATTGTTATTTGTACAAGAGCTCTCCATCTCGTCTGGTTTAATGCAAAGTTATTAGTTTTCACTGGCAACCTTGCGTAACATTATTTTAGAGGCTCAGCAACACCACTTACCAGTACTGAGTCGATGCGGCTGTTAAAAGATTGCCGCAGCAGTCCTGTTCCAGATGAAATGTTTCAAATTGTTGCAAATTGCAACATTTGCAACAATGTTGCAACAATGTCTGTGTGTCGCACGATGTTTGTTTGTTTGTTGCAACAATGTTTGTGTGTTGCAAATTGAGCAAACATTACTGTCCTCTGCAACGTTTACTAGGAATGTTTTCGGGGTCGGTAAATTTGTGCGCAATTTTTATGTTTTTATACGCGTACATTTTTCATGCGGCGCGTGCGCACGGCTAAAACGGGATTGCGCCTTCCATTGTTGGGTGCAATTCAACGACTATATTTGTATGTCTTTAGTTGCGATTTCGGTGGCCTCGGTGAAATAATTTGCGATCCGTTTGCTACGGCAAGACGCGCACGCATGCAAGGCGTACAGCTGAAGTTTCGAAAAATCTACGTCGAATAAAACTCTATTGATTGTTTTCCTCACGCACGCCCGTGGTTTCGTGCTCAGTTGAGCGTCTGCAAGGGAAACGCTGAGCTGGGTTCGCTTTGCCGCTGACAAGCTGCCCGTTTTGAGTTTTCCCCGTAGCTTGTAATATGTGTACGTGTGCCTCCATTTCCAGGTACAATCCATGCCTAGTGCAAGCTCGTGTCGTCATTAGAAAGAGTGAGCGTGTCGTTGTGTAGATTCCAATTTGCAGCCTGTCACGCACTTGTATATATTATACTTCACAGTCGAGTTCGACGTTCGGTGTACAGCGGCGTTCGGAAGATCTCTCGAATTAGAACACGCCTGCTGACGACAATTGCAACTGAGAGCCGTGACGCTGCTATTATTCTCCGGTATAGCCTGGCGCTGACGCTCGGCGTCGTTGTATTGACGCGTGTACCATAGAAGGTGAAGAAAAGCCCCGGCTTTATATTTACCCGCGTGTTCTCCGCACAGTTACCCTGCTCACCATCCGCCATCACTTCGTCATCTCGCGGCTCTCATTGTGTGTGCGTGTTCGTAACGAGTCACCTGCATGCATAGTTAAGTGACTCGCTTTGAGCATGCGCTCTTTCGTAAGAAAGAAGAACGCACGCTGAAGGCGAGTCAATTACCTCACGCGCGCGTAAAATAATCATAGAATAACGCGCACCGTTGTATGCGCGCTCGAACGCGGCTCGCCGCCGATCGGCGCGCAGGTTGACAGCGTCTGACCGCGCGCTCTTTGTGTCCGCGCTCGCCTTTCCGCTTGCTTTCTCGACCAAATCGCGCCGCTACCATATACAGCGTCTATAGATAGTGCTAACACTCAATGCGCGGACGGTGCATACGTGTTGTTTACCGAGTCCGTTTCGCCACGGATCTCTGGCGCGCGTTTTCCGGTACGCGCTGGTGTCCCTCCACCGGTGTCCTCCGCATGATCGGTGTTCGCTTTTGTCCGCGTGCCGCACTGCAGCCGATGTGCCGATGTTTGTGAGAATCGCAATGGCGCGCCCAGTCCGCGTTTAACCCTTTTGCTGCATCGCCTCCTCATCATTCTCCCCGCTGTTTTGAGATTGCAGCCGCGACAGCTGTCGTTGACACCGTGGTGATGACGGCAGGACTGGTTCCTTTCGACACTGCCGGTGCAGGCGCTGGCGTAAGCGCTCCGCGCCTGTCGTCTGTCGTCACACGTTCCATTGTTGTATCGGCTGCGTGGCGCACAGTTTGCGGAATCGGTGACGCGAAAGCTTATCGCGAGTCCGTGCGCGTGTTTTCACCAGATGTGTCGGGATTGTTTCGGTGACAGGTTAAAGGGAAAGAAAAGGAAAGCGAAGGGGCGTAATGGAGGAGAAAGAGACGATCACAGGGAAGGGCCAAGTCGCCAGTGGCCATAAAGGCAGGCGCAGTGACGTTTGGTTTCAGCATTTTGTGTTATTTGCGCGTATGTGTGGTGCTCCGCTGCAACGCTCACTCACTCACTCACTCACTCACTCACTCACTCACTCACTCACTCACTCACTCACTCACTCACTCACTCACTCACTCACTCACTCACTCACTCACTCACTCACTCACTCCTGTGTCGCAAGTCAGTAAATGGATCCTTAATTAGAACGCTGGGAATTAGATGGAGGGTAGATAGAACAAAAAGGTGCTTCACACAGGTTTTACGGAGTCTGTCAATTAAGAAAAGATGGAGCTTCCGCATTTAAAAAGCAGTCCCACGAAGGCGTGAGTCCATACGTGATTTCTATAGTTGTGCATACAGCCGCATAGGGCTGTATAAATATGTGGACGTCATCAGTTGGTCTTTCACTCTTCTTCAGCCTGGGGCCATGTGACTCGCGAATATGTCCATCTCTTGGCGTCTCTAACACTCCTTAATGGCTTTAGGAATACACTACAGCTGTAATATTGTTATCCTAGAGCAAAGGCACGTGCGTGCGACTCTTCCTCGAGATATGCTCTTGGCGCTGCTCCGTTCTAGTAGTTCCAGCCAAACGTTCGTGGAAGAGGAAAGCTAACGCGTGCGCCTGTAAGACTAATGCGAGGTGAGGTCATTATGTACCTTCTATTTGCGTGCTCAAGCAGGTTTCTCGCAGAGTTTCAAAGCGTCCCGTATTTGTTTTTGTTTTCTTCATTATCTCCGTGTATTACCCGCTAATCTGTACTTGCGTTGGCAACATGCTTTGGCTGGCTTATGCATTCACCGTCCTTTCTCCGCTTGCCTCCATATCTCAGATGTTCTGCACAGGTACCCAGCTTTTGGTACTGGTATTACCACAATGATAGTAATTCCAGTGATGATAACACTGAAGCAACGGGTGTGCACGTACTTACAATTGCAGTACATGCACATGTACGTAAGGAAAAGAGTTACCAGTCGTGGATACTTGATCTCTCTGTGCGGATCAGTTCCAGCAACGACGTCACAACGACAATGTCACGTTCTACACACTAACCACCCAAGTAAGGCACAGGGGAAATTATTCGTTGTTTCGTTAACTGTGTATAGTAATTGTGACATAAATGAACGGAATCGAAGTGGACTAAGAACAACTTACCGGCGCTAGAGACTGAACCTCGCTAGACTCAGTCTCAACAACGCTGTGAAACGGATTTTTAAAGTCTCCTTCCTCGCATAACAACGCAGTCATGTAGTGAAGAATACTACAAGTGGAAAGAGGCCACTCCATCGTTGTCACGGAAGATCACACATTTTGTACGTTATATTTATTAACAGCGGAGCTGTTTAGGCTGACGTTCGTACGTCCTTGGTCACCAGGAAACTATCGTAATCATTATTTCTCGTCCCCGAGAGCCTGCGTGCACTTACTCCATGCAACGCCCAATGTGAACTGTACACTGAAAAAAAAACTATGGCTGGTGGGCGCACGTGTTGCACGCGCACACAGAAGAAGAAGAAAACAAAGACAGTGCGCGCCGATTTGTCTGGTGCACCGCGTCTCGCAACGCTATGCGTCTGTGCACAGCTTCGCACCACGAGAGCATATGCGTCCTCTCGTGTCGTCCAAGCAGTTCCTATAGAATAGTATAGGAATGCATAGTGTATATAGCAAAATGGTGGAACGGCGTCAAGCCGAGGCCGCGTGTGCCCCGTCTGTGGCTTTACGCGAACGTGTTTACGCTGAGCTCGGTGCGAGACGTTGAGAAGCTGGGCCTCTCAGTGCTTTGCGAGGCGTTTCCAGAAGCCTCGGACCACGAGGAAATGCAAATGTGCCGGAGGCAAACCTGGACCAGCCAAGTGGCCATCACCTTTGTAAAAATTATTACTGTACGCGCATTTTTACTTTTACGATTTCTTTTTTTTTCTGTACGGTTCCAAGGTACTTCATTTACACCGTTTATTTTGCCAATGCTTGTGTGCAAACTGTTGTTTTCAGTTGGGAGGACCTCGTCAGGCGTTAATGCCTTTAGTCCTCCCTCTCCTAAGTGTATTTGAACGCTTGAATAAAAATCAATTTCAATTTCAATCTTTGTTGCTTCGCTCGCCTTGTGTCAATAGTTAAGCTTCGCTAATTTTTTCTCCCCGGGTATTGCCTTTTCTCCGGAGCTTCTTTTTCTGGAAGAAATGAAATAAAAATTTTTAAAAATGCGCAACTGGGCTAGCTTATTGAATCTTACTTTCTAAAGCGATTAAACGCGCTTCATACGTAGACAAAAAGGAGGACAACATGACAAAGTGCTTCATCTCAGCCGAAAAGCTTGCGCAAAGGGAAATATTGCAATGAAGAAGAAGAGCCTCTGCGCCAGTGCCGGTGCTCTTCTTCTTCATTACAATATATATGAACGTACAAAAAAAAAAAGTATGGACTGTATGTCGCGCGTGTCGAGGCAGACGCGTAAGCAAAGAAATTAATCACGGAAAAAATAACAGGATGTATCTATCAAGAAAAACTATCGAGCAAATCGAATTGCTTGTCATGCGGTGCTACCGAAGGGCAACTGAAGCAATGGACTTCTCTTTCTTCTTTTTTTCCTTTGTTTTTTTTCTTTAAATGCGGTAGGCCTCTTGTTTTTTCTCGGGCTACATGACAAGGGATTATCTTTTCTCGATAGATTTATCGATGAGCAATCCATATTAAAAGAAACCCCACGTTGTGGTCTTCTATGGTTTTCCTTTTGTTTGCCTAAACCTTTGTCTCGGTACGCATGCGTTTCAGTGCGTTTTACTGTACAGTGCTCAGCAACTGAAACGCGATATTCGGACCGCATGGCGGCCGGCGCATTGTTCCTTCCTTCTTTTCATGTTTGTTTTTGTTTTAGACTTATTATAACTATTTTTTGCTCATTATGTATTCTCGACACTTCCTAATGTTTGTTCGCGTTCGCGTTGTCCAATTGTATTTCTTTGTACATTTGCCCCCTGCCTGGGCCCGTTTTTGGTCCTACAGTATTTCGTAAATAAATGAATAAATAAATCTGTAGAGAACATATCCTTTCTCTAATTTTACAGAACTTCCGTGTAAATTATAGATATTGCATAAAATATTCCTCTCTTATTTTTCTTACATTAAGTTATATTCGATTTTTCCTTCTAAGATGCCCTGCGTCACACGTCTGCTCCAGGCCTCCCACACAGGTTGCATTCATTTCTCACTGCGGCAGCCGTATATGCATACTCTCTTCGCTAACCTCACATAGCACTGGCAAGACGCGAACTCAGAAACAATAGTTACGCGTTACTGACTAAAAGAAAAAAAAAATACTGACAAGAGAGAGGTTGCCTAGTCTATCGTTGATAACTGCGGTTGAATGAAATTTTGGAACTGGTTGGCTGCGTTACTGGCTTTTCTTTGACACTTCGTGAACACGCCGGCGGACGATATGTTCATTCCTGGAGTGTGTCTATAAGCTTTTCAAGTTTGGGGATTTTCGCCTGGTGAACGCTTTGTTGGAACGTGATTGATTTGTTGATTTTTGGGGTTTAACGTCCCAAAACTACTTCTGATTATGAGAGACGCCGTAGTGGAGGTCTCCGGAAATTTCGACCGCCTGGGGTTCTTCGTGCACTGACATCGCACAGCACACGGGCCTCAACATTTCGCCTCCATCGAAATGCAGCCGCCGCGGCCGGGATTCGATCCCGCGACCCTCGGATCAGCAGCCGAGTACCATAGCCATTAGACCACCGAGGCGTGGCTGTTGTTGGAACGTGAACAAAAAAAAGTAAAAAATAAAAGAAGAAGAAGAAATTGAGAAAATTTGTTGAAATCGCATTGGTGCAGGGCACATTATTTTCTCATACACGGGAGTTGAACTGTGCGGATGTGGGAAATAAGTGCGAATGAGTTTGTCCGCTATACAAAACCAATTTGTCAGTGCTTGCACAACTTCCGTTGCATGGGACCTTTTGTTGAGATATCTGGGTTTACGCACGTCGATCGCTCGGTCGATGCTATATAGCGGAAGTTCTCGAGTGCCGCCTCTTCCGGTTCGCATGCCATCGTCAGCGGTGACTCCCGTGCGATAACACACTTTGTGAAAGGCCTGGGAGTACACGTCACAACCGCTGAATCTGGAGAATGCGAAGTTGCTCTCTGTGTTGAGGTGATGCCGCTGTGTAAATGCAACCAGTGCGGCTTGTGTTATTGCGCACAAGAGGGCGTTTTCTTCTTCCACGCCGCTTCTCGCTCGCCGTCCGTGTGCCCCTTTGCAGGATAAATATCTCAAAGGCTGCCTCTACCTCGTCTTCTATCTATCTATCTATCTATCTATCTATCTATCTATCTATCTATCTATCTATCTATCTATCTATCTATCTATCTATCTATCTATCTATCTATCTATCTATCTATCTATCTATCTATCTATCTATCGAGATAAATAGATAGATACGGTGAAATTGACCTAATTGGAGAAACGTATGGAAAAGGTCTTTGCCCTGCAGTACTCGTAAACAGCTTCGTGATGAAACATTGTTCTATAGAATTTTGTATATGTGTCACTACACCCTCTATAGAGCCCCTATAGAGAGCAGACAGAAAGGCTGTCCATGGAAAGGTTGCGTTAGGAGTTCTAAAGACGTTCTATAAAACTTATTCTCTGGAGACAGCAAGGTGGCGTAAGAAGTTCTAAAGGCGTTCTATAAAGATGATCCTATAGATTTTGGCAGATATGATGTCATTACATCTTCTGTAGAGCGCGTTTGGATGGCCAGTCTATAGAAAGGCAGCGTTAGAAGGCAGCGTTAGAAGTTCGAAAAGCGCTTTATAAATGTTGCTTGTATAATTCAGTAGATATGGTGTCAATACATCGCCTATAGAGTGCGTTTGGTTAGCCAGTCTATAGAAAGGTAGCGTTAGAAGTTCCATAGGCGTTCTGTAAAAGTCACTTCATAGAGGTCAGTACACATGACGTCAATAGACTTTCTATTGTGTGTGAAATGGCGCATTTCCATAGACAGACTGCTGTGGACTTTGTATAGACATCCTATGAAGACCATTCTATAGGGTACGAGTTCCTATAGAATTTCTTTAGGTTCTATAGAAACTCATCAGGTGTTCTAAGCGAGATCTAAATCCATTTTCATATGGGAGAGCAAGTCACTTCTGTTGCGGTTAAGACGTTTATATGTGCATTTTGCGATAATCACTTACTTTGCGTGCATTCGGTGTAATAAGCTTGCTCAGCAATCAGACCAAATAAGGTGAGTCAAGTTCTCACGTTCCTCACCTTTCCTTTCTTTCGCAGCGCCATGCGGGGCTGATGCAACGTGCGTAGTCGTGGCGCGGCCGCAACGTCTGCCCCCAGGCGGAACCAGCGGCAACACGTCTAGCCATGGCGGAACCCACCAAAGGTGAGCAGCAACACTGAGCAAGTCCCGTGTACGCTTTCCTATTAATCTAGGTACTACGTGGTCCATTCTAGCTGGCGCTACGACAACGCGGCTACCGTATACAAGGACCAATCTGTACCATTGACCCGTGTGTACTCGCTCTTGGTTCGTTATATGGTGCGCTGTAAACGCGTCGAACTAACGAATTTAGACACTATGCGCATTGTTGCGCTTGTATAACGTACAAGGTTCCTTTGAAGCCGAAAGGGGCGAGCTTGTTAGAAAAGGCTATTTGTATAACCTATGCAAACATCCATATTGGATTCCTTCTGCAGCCCCCGCAGACACGACAGCGCTTCGTAATTTGTTGTTGTTGTTGTTGTTGTGGCCTCTATAGTTGGCTTCGTAATTTTTCCTGGAGGCTCCTCCTTCTCTCTCTCTCTCTCTCTTTTTTTTTTTTTAGTGGAGACAGAGCGGCATGGGGTACTTCCAGGGATCCTATATTTCTAAGCTTCTTTTGGTACTTTCTTGCTTTGGGTGTGATCGGATGAAAATTGTTGTTTAAACAAGTTATATAAGCGCAACTTTTGTTCCTTTTCTATTTTTTTTTTCAGAAGACGTAAATATGCGCATTTCTGAAGCTCGCGCTTCTAAACAGTGACACATATTGCAGTCGGATTGTGGGAGTTTTCATAACGATGTAGTGTAGCTTCCTTAGAGCCGTAGTGAAAGGACATATCCCCGCGATGAGAGGACAGTACGCTGAATCGAGAAGCCGTTATGTAACGTGTACTTCTCGATCGGATATGGTGGTGATGGCGATGGTACGTTGTATGCCTTTTATTATCTGAGCTCAAGCTCTTCTATGTGAAGAATGCTGCTTTATTTATTTATTTATTTATTTATTTATTTATTTATTTATTTATTTATTTATTCGTGTATATTTTTGTGAGTCATGGTACACTATAGTACTTGCAGCTATGCATAACGACTTGTGTTATGGCGCTTGACCACTAAAACGCGGAAGACGAGTGTTGGATAGCGGCTGCGGTGGTCGAATTTTCGAAGGAGGCGAGAACGGTGAACGTCAAAGAACAGTGCATGTCAAAGTGCACGTCAGAGAACCCCAGATGGTCAAAATTTCCGGAGCCCTCCATTGCGGCGTGGTTCATACTAATTTCACTGTTTTGGCACGTATAAAACTTCGCCGATTATTGTAAAGTCGTTAAGCAGTGCATAGAGCTTTTTATGTCGGTGGGCGCCGTATCGCTCCGTCCCCTGTTGGGCAATCCTATCCATATCGCGAGCGCGAGAGCGGGAAGGGAATCCCTCAAGGTTTTTTTTTGCGATCTGGGGTTCGTGCTCCCGCTGTTATCCGGCACGCAGATCGCGAGGCCGGCAGGCGCCTGATAAAGGCCGATCCCGCGACTGCCAGGCGCCGTCTCGCACTCGAGGGCTCGTCTTACTGCGAAATGACGGGCTCTATCTGCTTCTGCGTCTATGGGTTACTAGAATTCCTGCTATTTCCAGCGCCTGGTGGGTGTCCGTGTGCGTGCGTGGTGAAACCTCCGCGAATGGAGCGTGTGTGTGTGTGTGTGTGTGTGTGTGTGTGTGTGTGTGTGTGTGTGTGTGTGTGTGTGTCACACTTTTGAATAATGCCTCGTGACCGTGAGAGAGAGAGAGAGAGAGATAGCGTTGATGACATCCTGTTCGTCCTCCCCTTTTTCACGCGTAAGGAAAAATAGTGCAAGGACAAGAGCATCTGATTGTGGTGCTGTTGCGCAAGCGCTGCTCTCCTGACAGCCACTCGAAAGCCATCCATCACCGCCGCGCTTCTTGATGAGGTGATTTCTGCGCCGCTGGACAGCAAAAACAAGCTTGACTTTTTTTGTTATCTGCATATAAACAGTGAGTCGGCACAATTATAAGCTCTTGAAGTGGCCGGCGCGATGCGTTCGAAGATCACAGGGGCACTTGCGAGCACGCACGTGTCAATTGCGCACCTTCGACGCCTTTGTTCGATCCCTCTTTATGTATATGTGCCGCCTTGGGATGATCGACTGTCGCTCGTTATCGCGTTTTTGAGTGCGCTCTCGTCGGTGCTTGTTCAAAGGAATACGCGATCTCTACGACAGGTGCTGGTTGCGTAATTAGTAGCTCTAGAAATACCGCATACGGCGACGGTCATTTTGCTTTCTTTCCTCTCTTTTTCTTTGGTCTTTTTGCATTCTATCATTACGCACGTCGTGTGCGAAGAATGCATGATGTGCGGGCGCAGCAAATCACTTCTGAAGTCTCGGGATTTGATTTAATGCAGTTAAAAACAGGGATTCTCTCGGAGCCAGGGGTCTCAAACACATGGCACGCGGGCAGCATGCGGCCCGCGGAGAGGGGCCCCATCCCTGTACGGTCACCATGTGTTGGGACATAACCGTGGAGCGAATTTTAGGATCGGTTTCCATATCATTTGTAGTCATTCTGGAGATCGGTATCGATATGTTTCCGGAACCTATAGATGCCAAATACCCTTCAGAAACGTTCCGTATATACGAGATGCGGGAAAGGCCCTCGTTCAAATGGCAACGTTGGCTACTGACATTTTATTGTTGACAGAACACGTGTAGCACATGTGGCTTTGAAATTGAAGACAACCTTATTTCATATGTTCGAAATTGGGGTAGTGCTTATGAAGCCGACGTGTGTTTTCTACACCTTAACAGCTACCAAAACTGTGACGATGCTGTCGACAGATGTGTAGTTGCCTTCATGAAGACACACTCCACATTAATTGGAACGACCGACAGTGCAGCGTGCGAAGTCTGCGGCACCGACGAAACCCTCAACCATTTGATGTGTCAGTGTCTACGATCCGACGCGGAAAGAGAAGCACTTGTTCGCACGCTACGACAACTGAACGATCGGCCGCTTTCCGCGCAGGTGCTGCCCGTACACTGCTTACCGCTCGCCGGCCTACAAGGCACTGATAGCACTTTGGTGTTTCTCGATAACTGGTTTGTGCGAATGCCCACGTGACAGACTGCGTTATACCACATTTTTCCTCCTTTCCCGCCCCCCACCTCTTTCTATCTCTCATATTTTTATCCCCATTTCTCAATCCCCCAGCGTATAGTGTAACCAATCGGAAGTTTTTCTGGATAACCTACCTGCCTTTCCGTGCCCTTCCTTCCTCCTACACCTCTGTGAGATGATGGCGACCTTTCACCCTACCCAGGCCACGAAATGCCCCAGCAAGAAAGAGAAGTAACAAATAAAAAGAATCAATAGAATCGGGAGAAAGATGCGACCTCGGTCAGAAAGTGATGACCTCGCAGTGCGTAAACGGAACGTCGTCGCCACTCTTTTAGCGTTTGACAGTCGCGTTGATGGTTGGGCCACTGAGCCAGACGACGGCGGTCGCGTCGAACCCGTTTACGGTTATTATGGTTGTCCCTCGCCAACTGGCGGGTGGTGGCGACGTTCTCCGTGACGCAATTTCTGGGCGCGTTGCAAAACGGCGCTTCAAGCCCGAGCCGGTGCAACCTCGTCTCTTTCACGCGCGCTTCGGTGGAAGAACGGGCGACAACATGCACGGCCGAGACGCGTTTAGAAATGGTCCCCCGTTCTTGTGTCGATTGCCTGCCCCGGTCGCAAGACGAGAGGGGGGTCTCTCTGGGCCACCGGCTCCGGCGAAGCCACCATGCGGAGAACGAGGGGCTCGTTGCTTATTTCACGCAGGGGTCGCCTGCGACCAAGGCGACGCGCCGGCGGTTTCATCCATATACGCTTCTATTTATACAGATATGCCGAGCGAGCGCGCGAAGAAAAGGGGGGAAAAACATAAATAAAAACACGAGAGCAGGATGGCATCGCCAAGCGTACCAAAACACGCGTGAGAAGAGGGCACGTCTTTCATGGTGGCAGCGGACGTCGTCTCCGTAAGGGCCCCTGGCGCAATCCGCGGGGACGTGGCGGTGGTGGTTGCCATTTTTGGCGTCGCAGTTGAGGTCGCTCCGGGGCCCAGCTGTTGTGGCGCATAGTTGCGCCGTCATAGTAACAGGGATGATTTGTGTGCGCATATACACTTGCCTTTATTTAGCACTCACATGAAGTAAATATCATTAAGGGGGAAAATATGTGAGGAGGTGCCATATGCGCGTTTGTTGATAGTGATTATGATTACAAGGACATCTGTGTAGGATGGGAGCGAAAAGTGGTCATGTTGAATCGTGGATGAATGTATGGTTATACGTTGCATATATAAGATATAACTCGAAAAGTTGTCGCTATAAAATGCAGATGCTACTGATAATGCGCGGATCAGCCAGTTCAGACGAAGAGAAAGAGCATAAATGCTTAGCGACGCGTTCAAAGCTTGACGAACAAAATTAGGCCTGCTGTATGCGCTGTATATACGAGCCCGGTCGCTTCGAAACGCACATGCTATCCGGTAACGCCAGCAGTAATAATTCCTCGTGTTTTATACCTGCCCAAACTACGATATGGTTGTGAGGCACGCCGTAGTCCACTACGGTCTACAGTGGGCTCCGTAAATTCTGGCCACGGGAGATTCTTTGACGTGCACTGACATGGAACTGCACACGAGTCTCTATCATTTCGCCTGAACCGAAATGCGACCGCCTCGGGCGGGATCGAACCCGCGTCTGCCGGGTCAGCAGTCCGCTGGAGGACCACCGTGGCGGCTGCTATAGAATAGCAGAGCTATAGCGTATACAGGTCCTTGCTTTGTGTGGGGATATGGAGTAAGTTGATTCTCATTCGCTGCCATTAGAATTCTGTATAATGTGCTCCTATATTTTGTACCAGGGCGTGGTGACGAGGTAATTCACGACCCGCCACAGTGGTCTGCATGCGGGCGCGGCGGCTGCATTTCGATGCAAGTTGAGATTCGCGTACTGTACGTGAGATGCCAGTGTGCGTTAATGCGTTAAAGAGTCCCAGGTGGTCGAAATTTCCGGAGCCCTCCGCACTATACGGCGCCTGTCATGTTCATATCGTACTTTTGGGACGTGAAACCCGAGAAATTATTGTTAATTAGAGACCTTACAGAAAAGGTGGAAGTTTTCGCCTGCCTCACGGCTTCGTGAGCTGTGTCATATTAACTTAAAGAACTTTAACTAGTGGCACAAGGCTTGATTGATTGATTTATTTGTGGGATTTAACGTCCCAAAACCAGCTGTGATTATGAGAGACGCCGTAGTGGAGGGCTCCTGAAATTTCGACCACCTGGGGTTCTTTAACGTGCACTGACATCGCACAGCACACGGGCCTCCACATTTCGCCTCCATCGAAATGCAGCCGCCGCGGTCGGGATTCGATCCCGCGACCTTCGGATCTGCAGTCGAGTGCCATAACCAGTAGACCACCGTGGCGGGGCTAGTGGCACAAGGCTAGCGAATCTGATGATAGGCACATTGCTGTGGTCCGGGTTTAACTCCGGCCCACCCGCATTTGTTGTTGTTGTTGTGGCCTCTATAGCTGGCACATACCCACGAGAGGGATTGGCCACACATTGTTGGTTGGTTGGTTGGTTGGTTGGTCCTTGGGTATCTTGGCGCAACCCACTCTGGGGGATCGGCCATGAACCGGAAAAGAAATTTGTGTGGGAGAGAACTCCTAATAAAATACAAAAAAAATTGTAGTACGAATATGATAATCAAATTTAGGTTAAAGGAATAGTTTTCTGCGAAGTCTGAAGGCATATAATTATAAAAGAGAAGCGAACGCTATGGAGATTGGTTCTCACGTACTGAGATCATGATAGAAAAGAAAAATAATAAGATAATGAACTGAGCAGATCAACATTTAATTCTTTTTGTCTCACGAAGAAAATTGTGGTCCGAGGATTCGTCTTCTTCTTGCTTATCTTCATCTTCTCCATCATCACCTTCTTAACTTCATATTCATCATTATCATTTTCTTCTGCTACTTGTTAATATCATCATCTTCTTCTTCTACTACTACTACTACTACTACTACTACTACTACTACTACTACTACTACTACTACTACTGGCGCATCTTCTTCATCTTCCTGTCACCTGTTGTTCTGACTTCGTGTTACGTGATGTAGCATGGTTTCGAGGCCATACAAGGTTATGCTGGTAAATGTGGCATCTTCATCTTCATTATCATCTTCTTCTTTCACTAACGTATCATTCTGACGTCATGTTACGTTATGTAGGATGATGTCGAGGCCACGAAAGGTTATGCTGGTAAACGTAGCGTCGCTTGGCTGCTACGCAAGGTCATTTCAAGGTCATATTTCGTGACACGGCAGAAAACGAAAAGCTGGAACAGCGTCACTTTTAAAACACCACGCGATATGCAACTGCGAACGGCAAACGTGCACGCCGTTCGCGGCCAGAAGTGCCGGCCGCGAGGTGATATCGCGAGCAGAAACAAACGAGATAGCTGACGGTTATCGTCGCGGGTCAAAATGACGGCCCGAAGACGCCCTTTTCACTTATAATACACGCCGGGAAGACGCCATATTAATTACGCCCTTTCTGTTCACAGAGCGCAGCTATCCCGCTGCAAGAGACAGGCAATCGGGCAACAAACACGTTAATGCGTGCTGTAATGACAGTTAAAATTGCCTTTCGCAAGCGGCGTTGCCTCTCTTGACGGTGCGCAAGTACACTGATGGATCCGTGGCCTGCGTTTTTTTGCGTTAGCCAGAATCGCTCTGGTTATGTATAGGAGCGCACGCGCTTCCGTTTTCGCACGCCCACGCGGCGACTGAAATGCAGCCTGCCGCGAGCAGTGGTGCCTCGCTTGGACGATGGCCAACGAGGAAATCCCTATAGCATCGAGCGAGATGCTCGAACCGTGTGCGCGCTGCTGCAACGCCTGTTTATATCGTGACGCTGTCGTCGTGTGTCAAGGGGCGGAAGCATTGTGTGTTGTGGTGCTCTTCTGGCGCATATCCGTTGGGACGACCCCAGGTCCGCCTTCTTGTTTGCACCCTCCATCTGTTACGTATCACGCGTCCGAAGTTGGTGACGGACCTTGCTGGCATCCACTCACGAGCATATATATATTTGGCCATTACTTCTGTGAGAAAGCGAAAAAGTGAACCATTCGGGAACTGACGGTGCTGATCACAGACACACACACTCGGTGTGTGTGTGTGTGTGTGTGTGTGTGTGTGTGTGTGTGTGTGTGTGTGTGTGTGTGTGTGTGTGTGTGTGTGTGTGTGTGTGTGTGTGTACACCTTTACAGATTGAACGGCGACCGTCGTTGTTCTCTGTCTCCATTGGACAGCTTTCGCTGTGACGAATTTAACTTAAATGAGTTTTATGGTTGCATACATTTTAACAATCTGTGCTGTCGTTGTGATATTGTTTCATAACCGTTTCAAGTGTTGTTCGCGGTTATGATACATATGTCCTTTCTGCCAGCTTTGTTTTGTCTGATTTTTCTCTTCAGCATAGTTCTTTTATGGCTTGTGCCTACTGCTGACATGTAAGGATGGCGAGGCCCATGAGGTAGCGAAAAATTTGCTGCTTTTATGTTGCCATCCCCAGTTTGTATGCCCAAACTGAAATAAAGGATTAATTAATTGATTGATTGATTGATTGATTGATTGATTGATTGATTGATACGGGCCCGCGTGGTTATGTGCGTAAAGCATATTCGTCCTGTGTTACGACTATTGCTTATGCTGCTTGACTGCCGACCCCAAGGACGCGCGTTCGAACCCGGTAGTGGCGTTCGCATTTTCGATAGACGCCAAAATAGCAGAAAGTTGTGTACTGCAAGTCGTCAGTGCACGTTAAAGAACCCCAGTGCGCCCCGCCACGGTAGTCTGGTGGTTATGGCGCTCGGCTGCAGATCCGAAGGTCGCGGGATCGAATCCCGGCCGCGGCGACCACATTTCGATGGAGGCGAAATGTTGAGGCCCGTGTGCTGTGCGATGTCAGTGCACGTTAAAGAACCCCAGGTGGTCGAAATTTCCGGAGACCTCCACTACGGCGTCTCTCATAATCAGAGCTGGTTTTTGGACGTTAAACCCCACAAATCAATCAACACGTGACGCTGCTGACTGGTTTCCTTTATTTTTTCCAGATTCTACCGTTATCTTCCTTTTTTTTTTTTTGTACGCTTTTTGCCTGTATTGTGTGTGAGAGTTTATGGGTCTCTATATAGCTTCCGTGCATGAACGTTGTATGGGACACCCGGCTGCGATGTAGCATATCTTCCCGCTCCTCAGCAGTGATCAGCCACAGCACAAGACAGTTCACGCATTCCGAGTCCAAGATCACCGCTTGCCGAGGTCAGTGTCCTCGCGAGGAGACACCGACGACGGCGGTGGGATCTCTCGGCTAAACAGAGGGGGCGAGAGCGAAAGCGTTCGTGGAGCGCGTGTATAGCAACAGTGACGGACACGGCAGTAACATTCTTACAAGCCCGCGACGGCTGACTCGTGCCGGCCGCGCGCTTCCCAGTGCAGATACATTTCGAGCTCCGTATCTCTTCCGGCCGCGATTGGTGGCCCCGGTGTCCGTCGCCATGCTGCCGTCGCGGTGCTGCTGGCGCATCATCGTCGCCAGCCCCTGTGATAACCTCGGCGTGAAGGACCTGGCCGGACGAACGAGGGACTCTCGCCTCGTGTATGAAATGTGTGTGGTGGACGGTGCTATATACAGCGGTGACGGTGCTCGGCCGCGGACCCACGCGAGTTCAAACCCGGCCGTGGCGGTAGCATACCGATGGAGGCGAAAATGTTAGAGGCCCGTGTATCGTGCGTCGTCGGTCGACGCTATAAAGAACCCCGGTTGGTCAAAATTTCCGGAACGCCTCATTGCACCGCATTGCACGCCTCAATAAAAAAAATTACAGCATATCCACGGAGTGAATGATGATGAGTGGGCGAAGCTCGGGAGGTTCATCGTAGATCGTGCCGAGTTCCGGATTAATTTAGTTAACGCGCACGCTACGAATCCTCATGGTTCAACTACGCACAATTAAGTGAAATCTCCCACCGGCACTTCATTATAAGTCAAGATCCAGTGCATATATATATATATATGTTGTAATAAAGAACGAGACAGACACGGCGCCTTTGCAGCGGCCGGCTGTTCTAATCTGACTCCATCTTTCTCTGCTTCTCTAGCCCGCTTTGCAAGCGCGAGCGTCCGAGCCCCATTGCAGCTTTTCTCCATTACAATATATATATATATATATATATATATATATATATATCTATATATATATAATATATATATCTCTTATATATCTACAGCGCGAGCAGTCGGTATTTTTCAATCAAGAACTCTCTAGAAGATGCTGCCTGCGCCAACGTTGTCTCTCGCGGGTGAGGGCACGTTCTCCTTCTTTGCGAGCTGGTACAGCGTTCCTCTAAGAAAGAGCGTTTCCATCAGCCAACGCGCGCTTTCGCTCTCTCTCTCTCTCACCCAAGACCGGCAGAAGGAACGCGCCGGGAGAGAGAGAGAGAGAGGCACGCGCCGAGGGCGAGCGCGTGCCTCCCGGCACGCGGGTTACGCCTGACGACTGACGCCTGACGCGTGACAAGGTTAGACTAAGAGGAGCTTCGCCCCTAAAATGCGTTCGTAATATTAATCTGCGAGTACCACTACACTGGCGTGACGCGGACCCTTCGGATCGCGGTCGCGTCGGATCGCTTGTTATTATAAATTTTTTTGCCCATTTGCGATTTTTCTCTTATCGATATGTCATCTATTGTTCAGAAGTCAGAAGTACCCTAATGTTCGTACTGTGGAGTGGCATTCGAAGCAGCACCTTTAGCCAACAACGTCTAAAAGGGCCATGGGAGAAGACTGTAATTTCGGCAGGTAAAGTTATGAAAACACTGCACGCCTCGGAAGACCGCAACATGGCGCAAGGAATGGTTAAGTGGGTCTGCACCACGCGTCGCGGTAGTGGTGTTTGCAGCGCAGTTGTACATAGAGAACTGATGGTAAAGACAGATATTCGACCTACTATACTGTTAGAACACTACACGACGCATGTTCACGTAATGCTCGCATATATCGCCGTCCTTCTACGTAAAGCACGTAACACTGCCCACAAACATAACGGACACAAAGAAAGCAAAGTATAACACGGGCGCTGATTTGCAACAATGGAATTTTTATGAGAGTTTTACAGTGATGGATCACTACCAACAGGGCCCTAATCACAGCCATCTTATCCTTCTGTATTGAGGACAAATATCCCCGGCGTAAGCGTCCGGCCCGCAGATCAATGTTTACCTATGTCCTTGAAAGCCAAACACTACATATAACTTCCTGTTGTTTTGTTGGTACACACTACCCACCCCGCCGGCGTCGCCCCGTTATTGAGAACGACAGTGCACAGCGAACGACTGAGGAGGACGCAAAGTGCACTATAGGGAAAGACGGAACACCCATAAAACTTTGTTAGCGGTCGCTGTTCGAAGTAATCGTCGGTGCCAGAAAACGCCCGTTCGCTTCATCGCGAACCCATAAGCAACGGCGCCCGTTCGATCTCGGCGTGCGGCGCGATAAAGGCATGTGTGCCAAGCGCCGAGGCACGGTGGGAAAGTAGATGCGTCGTCATGGCCGAATCTGGCAAACGCGTTGTGCCTCGACGCATGCTAAATATAGCGGGCGCGCCACTCTCCGTTCGTGGCGGCAATGTGTTTGCCATTAAATATATGCTGCCCCGCCTTGCCCCGTCGTTGTATCTTTCCTATTCGTATATTTGGTAATGTGAGCCTGTGTGCATGTGCTTTTCTCTTTGTTTCCTTTCGTAGGTACTTGCGCATATTGCGTAAGCATTCGTGTGTCGCGTGTGGATCGAGTTCACGGTTTAGTTCCGGTCCTTCCAAATTTCTCCTTAGGTTATAGTTTGTTTCTAAACGGCAGTGTAAAGGGACGCTTAAGTGAAACGCTAAAGTTGTTTAGTCTGAGAGGTTATTATTGGGGAACTCTATATACTGTCGTCAACTTCGCCATTTCATGTTCAGTATTAGAACAGAAAAAGCAGTATCAAAGTTTCATCTTGGTTTCATCTTTAAATCTCGCGCCAACCTTCGAGAAGATGATGTCAGGAACCCCATTCCTTCTTTTCGTTTTCTCGCTACATTGGCCCAGTCAAATTGCTTGAAACAGGTCGTAATAAGTATCCGGCTCAATTGGAATGCAATGTGCATCTCTTTTACCCATAAATAGTTATGTAGCCCTTACTAGGTGCCGTCAAAAACGTATGACATCACGCATATTATATAGTACGGGAAGTCGGGAACATCCGAGCAGGCGTCGCCACTTTTATTTTCTTTTTGCATAATTTCTAGTTTACTAAGCGTCTTCTCGCAAGACAGGAGCTTTTGGTAACGTGAGAAGGTAATCTACCTGTGCGGGGAAAGTGGTAATTCACTTTAGTGTCCCTTTAAGAAAGACACTGCGCAAAATATAAGTTTTCTCATGCTTTCATTGGCTGTATGAATTTCACCTGGGTTTTGTAAAACTGCTCATACATAATTTCAGAAAATCGCAACCTGCAGGACGGTGAAACTCACAGAACGAAGTGCTGACCATCAATTGATAGTAAACGCTCTGTTCCGTGTGTTTCAGTGTCTGTAGTTCGCGCTGCCCTGCCATGTAAACTTTGTGAACCAACTAGCCCACCTAAATGCCCTTCGTTGTTATGTTGGGTTTAGCGTCCCGAAACCAGCTCTGATTATGAGAGACGCCGTTGTGGAGGGCTCCGGAAATTTCGACCTACCTGGGGTTCTTTAACGTGCGCTGACATCGCACAGCACACGGGCCTCAACATTTCGCCTCCGTCGAAATGCAGCCGCCGCAGCCGGGATTCGATCCCGCGACCCTCGGATCAGCAGCTGAGTACCATAGCCACTAGACCACCGCGGGGCGCAAATTCCCTGCATCTTATAGACTAGAAATAGTCACAAGAAGAGACATTGGGACAGGCAACGTGTTGCTGTTGAATAGTTATCAGCATATTTCTAAGATGGAAAGCTTTCTTCGAACCTGCCGTCTTCTTCCAAGCTGTGCCGCATCATTTGTGCATAAACACCACACCGTTACGACGTATCGTTGGATATGTAGGGTTTCAGCAAATAAGGTGCATAATTGTCGGCAATGAGGTAGCAGGAGACCTCGTGCCACAATCAGCGAAATTTTTCTACCGTCAGCGACTAATCAACCTACATATTGATTTAGTTGGATCATTTGAAAGTGCTAAATCGACATGTGACAGGTATTCTTCCAGTATTTACTACTGCGACATTTTCCGCTAAAATTTGCTACCAAATTCGTTGGTACATAGCACAAAATTCTCCTGTTTCGTCATGCGTGTAATAAACGTAAAAATCGTCGGCGTAGGGCTTGCCGCAATCCTGGGCACATCTAGAATTTTATTCGGTGCTATGGTACATCGAACACTTCATGCCAGGCAGGACTTTCTGCTAGACTCAGTGCATAAAAAAATCCGGCATATCCCACGCATTGCAGGAATCGATGTTATGCGAAGCGATCAGGGAGGAATTTGCCTATACCGAACTGTTTGGCATTCAGCCAAGTGTTACGACTAGGGTTAACGTCTGTGTTCCAACTGAGCACGGGTGACATAACCTCGACTGCAGACGCGATAAGTTTATTTACAATACGTGAAGCACTGCAAGAGCATCCGTGGACGAGTGGTAGCGCCCTTGCATCGCACCCCGGTGTCGCAGGTTCGATTCCTTTACCTACCTAACTTATGAGTGGTGGTAGCTCGACGCTTGTCTGTGTCTCTCCGCTTGTTATATCTATCTATCTATCTATCTATCTATCTATCTATCTATCTATCTATCTATCTATCTATCTATCTATCTATCTATCTATCTATCTATCTATCTATCTATCTATCTATCTGCACTTATTTTTCGTGTAAGCTGCAGCGTATCTACAACACTTCGCTCAAGTAGAATTACATTTGGATGTGTAATGAATTATATTGTGGTAATGTATAGAGAGACTGTGCGTGTATCACACTTTTAATACTGCATGTTCGCGCCATAATGATGATTCTGCAATTCTTGAGCTTACCGCGTGTGGTACGTCACTAGTATGAATCGTGATTATTTCGGAGGAGGAAACGCACACCATCCACACCTTGTTGCCCGCCATTCTCAGTGATAAATATTATTTGCTCGTATTTCTTGAGTGTCAGCATTACGATCAGCAAACGCTTGCGTAGATTCTGCGCGACGTAAACCCCTTTCTCGTTTATGGTTCCACCTCTAAATGCGTTTAAGGAGCACGTCTCCGGCGGTTCTCTCGCCTTTTGACGTCATCATTACGAGTGCCTGTCGCAACCCTGTCACTTCCAGATGGATGCTGGATACGAGATCCGCGCGCGAGCAACAGAGGGTCCCCACTGTTTTCGTCTACGAGTCCACGGGACCGCGAAAACGTACCCGCCAGTGCACGAGCGTTGCAACTGGTGCGCTTTTTTAATACGTCCAACCTGGAAAGAAAGAGGGTCCCCTGTGCAACTCATTGTTGACCGTGTCGCAACTTTGAGCAGAGACACACACACACACAGGAGCGGGGAATACGCAGTACGTGCATTGCACCGGTAGGCCGCAAGCTCGCGCCTCTCGGAATAAAGAGCTTGGGAGTAGAAGAAAAGCGCGAGAGATGCAAGGAGAAGTGAAACAAAAAGAAAAGGTATAGGAGGTGCGCAAAACGGCTTCGCGTGTGTCCCCTGGCTCTCGTCCAGAGCGAACAACAAGAGCTGCTCGAAAGTGAGCCCGGGAGCCGCGCGAGGGGTTCCGGGCCGCTGTCCTCGAGAGGCGAGTGATCCTCGAACGAGATGAGAAACGGCGCGTCGTCTAGGGAGACCTCTCGTTTACCCTCGCGGCTTCCTTCCGTCGTCTCTCTTCGCTGCGTTGTAACCTTTCCACGGGGCATCCATGTTTGTCTGCGGAACGAATGGGATGGCGGGAAAGGGACGCTGCGCGACCCGGACGTGCACTGGGCATAAGGCGCCTTGCGCGGTCTGGTCGTGACTTGGCGCAACTCCCGTCGGACAGGCGGAGGCAATGGGCTGTATACGCGTCTCAATCCACTCGCCCGCTCCGGTGTTTTTCGGAGGGCGTTGGGTGTTGGCGTCGTATTTAATGCCTTGAGCACGGTGCGTTTCCTGTCGACGGGTGTATGCCCTCTTGTGTGTGCTTGTGCTAAAATACATTGCCGATCCCCGAGGAAACTCGCAGCTGTTCTCCGTTATTGCGGTATCCTCGGTGCGGGGAATATAAACTTGCCGAGTGAACAAGAAAATGAAGTTCTGTGCAAGCGCCTGAATTCACCGCACGCAATGAGTGCGCCACTGTATTGCGTTCAAGGTTCGATAAAATTCCCATCGATTTTTGTCTAGCAGCTATTCATATATGATAACAGCCTCTTTCAATCTTCCCGCGCGACGTCGTGTTCATGATATCGAAAACGGCTGCTACGTGACTTCCCCGCTCATTTCAGATGTTGTGAGGCTTAGGTGAAGATAAGGATATCGGCGATGGAGTATTCCTCCATCTGCCCATTTCTGGCGAGTCTTGTCGCAATTCTGTTTATATCTTGGATGTGTAACAACAACAACAACAACAACAACCGCGATAAATAAAATGGGCACTGTTTAAGTTACATGTTGGTTCTCGTGTTACATGAACTGCGTTCCTCGTTCATATACGGTCTCTGAACCACTCCGTTTTTCGTTAGGTAGCTGCGGCCACGATATGGACTTCGCTTTGGAAAACAATGTGATTAATTGGCGTTGAAACGGTCTGGCGCAATTACACTGTGCACAGTGAGTCATCTAGCGCTCAGTCTTTGGCGGCGAATTCAGGTCGTCGTCTCAGCTGCAAAGGTCGCACATGATGCATAAGCGTTTGGTGCCAAGTGACGAGGTTCGCCGACCTCTATTCTTCTTTTCTGAGCAGCATCTGGAAGTTTTCGAAAAGGCCACTTAACTTTCAAGCAGCTGCGTTTCGACACCTTCAGGCAATCTGCAGTGTCAACTGGTCGGCAAGAAATATAACTGAAATATAAATAAAACGGGATTGTGTACGGAGACCTTAGAGGCAGCTTCTTGAAAGTTGTTATTTAGGCGTGGTTATTCTCTGAATACGTGTCGCACGGCTATGTCTCCCCGGCATTGCGACTGCTTTCCATTTGGAATGGTGCACAAATTCATATTGCGAAATAAATGACTTTAACAGCTTTCACGGGCCCACCGTGTTCGCCGTCCCTAATGTCTGCCTGTGACGTAGAAGGAAATATATAGGACATGCTCTTTCCCTTGACCCACTACCCACGCTGCTACATCGTAGTAGTGAATATGCGAATGACAAGAAAGAAAGAAAGAAAGTCCTCAGGTTGCCCATCAGGGAAAAGCGAATCCACGCTTGCCCTCGACCCCAGACCCTTGCACTCAGCCCACAGCTACATGACAGTCAACTTGACACCCTCGTATCAGCTCCGATGTTTGCTCGTATTTCATAGACGCGGAACTGGCTGTAATATTTTAAAATGGTAATTGATAGGATTTTACGCACGTGCCAGCTTTGATCATCAAGCATGCCCCGTATTGGAGGCTAAGTGTACATGGCTGTCTTTTTTTGCATTTCGCCCCCATCGAAATGCGGCCGCCATGACAGGGATTTGACCCCGCCACTTCGAGCTCCGGTGGGAGAGATGTTTGAGGCGTCCGAAATTGCAGAAGTGCTTGGTCACGCTTTCCGTGACGTTAAGGGACGAATGAATGTTGGCTTTGTATATCCCTGCTTAATTTCACCATAAGGTGCCCAAACGTGTTCGATCGGACGATATATGGTGCCCATGAATGTAAGCTATTCTTAGTTATCATTTCTGTTCCGCCTTTGTATATAGTACACAAACCACGCAGAGGCTAAGTAAATTTAGTAACTAAAATTTGCGTTGCACGTCTCCGGCATAGTTTAGTCGCGGTGCATATTTTATTCATGAATCGCATGCGTTGGACTTCCTTGCACGGGAGGCTCATGGAGACGTCTCGCGAAATCCCTCGCATCACATACTCCCTGCGTGCGCTCTCTGCGTCTGTGACGTTCGCATGACAACTCTTAATGGACAAAACAAAAGGACAATTTTATGGCATATTTCTAACAAACAACATCAATATTTTGTGAGTCCTGTAGTGAGCTCGATGGCAGGTGCCATTATAGATTTAATATCGGTACATATAGAGCTGTACCCTGAATTGGTGTTGGTTGCGCCGTGACAGGCGGCATGCAACAGCGACCGACTTTGATGGTGCGACTGCGCTCTCTGTTTCTTCTTTTGCTCTCTCATTTTTCAACCCTCTCCCCTCTATCCCATTGTCAAGTATAGGAAACCGGATTTTTCTTTGTAGTTACCTTACCCGCCTGTATCTTCTCTGCGTTTATCCATAATTCATTGATTTCTGGGGCTTCACGTCCCAATATCACGACATGATTATGAGAGACGCCGTATATAGCGGAGGTCTCCGGAAATTTCGACCACCTGGGGTTCTCTAACGTGCACTGACATCGGACCTCACACGGGCCTCAACATTTCACCTCGATCGAAATGCAGCCTCCGCGCGACATTCGAATCAGGAGCCGAGTGCCATAGCCACTAGACCACCGTGGTGGCGCTGATCAATGAAAATAAATGTGGAAAGGTCGACCACACATGAGCTTGCCCCTGGCATCTATTACCCTACGCTGAGGCGTGTGGCTAGGAAAATAGAAGGAAAGGAAGACCCGGGTTGCAAGTGGCTATAAGTTACATTACTATATACTACATTTCGTCAGCGATGTGTCCAGTGGACGACGCGCGCTCTATTTACAGCCGCGGTACTGGGTGACGTACGACGCGCATGCCTGCCGAAGCAAGGGGCATTCGGGCGCCCTGTATACCGCGCTCTTAACCGACACTGGCTACGTGCTTCTGACGCGGTGAAAGCCCAGTGATTGATGGCTGCAAAGGCCTCCGCATTCTCTGTACCGTCCAGCTCGAGTTCAGCTTCGATGTCGGTGCGGTCAGCGTGTTGCTCCGAGCCTTCAGGCGGTCAACATCGCTGCTGCGTCGGCACAGCGTGCATGCCCGAAGTGCCGCTGACCCTCGATGGTCAACGCGGTGTCAGCGTACGGCCCGAAATCAACAGGAAGCTGCGGTGGAGAAAGCGAGGATAGGCGCACGTGCTACACGGCGACGCGCGAGACGTCGCGCTGTCTCGCTGTGCATGCGCTTGCTGAAACCTCTCTTTCTATAGCGTGGTCACGGGCGGCCATTGTAACGTGAGTTACAACAACGGGATGTTTTGCCCCGTAGCTGCGTTAATATACCGTATATGTCAGCAATAATACTGATCAAATAACGCAGGCTGTGGATAAACGAAGGCTGGAAGGAGAGGCGATGGATTTATTTAGACATGAGTTTTAGAAGCGCCCTATTTGTTGGATAAAAGCAGCCCCGGACAGGGTTTCTCTAACGGAAAGTTAGTTTATAAGAGGAACGACGGATCGGATGACCCGAATTACAGGTTATTGATTTACTGTTTGCGTACCACCGTTGCGCAAGACGTTGCGGTCTCACTTGTGGCGCTATTACCGTGCGCGGGCTGGAGTGCCTCTATAGTACCGCTTTGAGAGAGAGAGAGAGAGAGAAAATGAAAGGAAAGACAGGGAGGTTAACCAGAGAAGACGTCCGGTTGGCTACCCTGTGCCGGGGAAGGGGAATGAAAGAGGGGAAGGAGAAGAGAGTTGAGGGACGTATCACCATCACTGTCACTTGTCAGGGCACTGTCACTATCGGTCAACAAGTCCTGTTTTTCGAAGAAATCGGAGCAATGCCCTGACAGCGACTCGCCTTGAAGACTTTGTAGGCCACTGTCCTAAAATCATGTGTTCGGTGAACGGGCGGTTGTCCAGCTGACCAAGCGTAGCTGAAAGGGCTGCTCTTTCGGCGTTGAAACGGGCGCATATGCAGAGAAGATGTGCGATTGTTTCTCCGCACTCACAATGTTCACATAAGGGGCTATCAGCCATTTCAATGGTGAAGGAATACGCATTGGGGAAGGCTTATACTCCAACCTACAGACGCACAAGGGGGGTGGAGTGGGAGCTCGGGGAGGTGTAAACTCATGTGCTTGCGAACCTGGTGTGATGATGATACGAACACGCAATGCGCATGAAGTTTGTGCATACGCAGTGTGCAGATTGGGTTCGAGCGGACCTGCCATGTGACCATCAGACGCAAATGTCTCGCCGTCTATTCTTCCGAATTTCATGAGTACAGTGGCGACAAGGCTCCTTGGCACAGATCTGTCAGTCACAACACCATTCACAGAGACAAAAGTTCAGATTTGAGACTGAGGTTAAGGAACGAACAAATAAAGAAAGAAAAGACAAGAACACTGACGAAGGTCGTCTACATGTACGCACCAATGCAAGTGGTGTCTGCGAGAGATTATATAGCGCTTAAAATTTTTTTCTTCTTCTTTCTTACTGCTTTCTTGCAGGACCGGCTTTCAAGTGCGTGGAGAGCTTGCGTATCGTATGCGATGCAGCCGATGCACGTGTAGTCTACAGATAACTTCCCGTCATGAACTATACAACCGCTTTTAAGGCTGAAATGTGTGTGCACACAACGGCCACTTGACACTTGTTTTTACTGCTTTTCGTCACCCGTTCGAAATCGAGTATCGTAACCGCGGTTGGCCGATTTACGCACGATGCAGAAGGGAGCCAATCGCTGGTAGAGAACATAGGTCCAAGTCGGATCCTGTCGCACTGGAAGGTTTCTACTGGACACCTGTACTATGTACTCTTATCAGCAATAGCGTGCAACAAATCTGTAACTGGCTTCCCGCGATTCTGTCGTGTACCCCCAGCAACGTTCAACGAACGGAAGAGCTAGGCTTGTATTCGACGATCCGATGGACATTTTCGGTAGACACGTGGATCCCTGTTTAGCCCGTCTCGATTCCCATCTGTGCACACCCCGCGACACGACGGTGATCCGGAATCCTAACCCGCCGGGGTCTCTGCTGCGGGGCTTGATGAGAGCTCAGGGGCAGCCGAGCGTATCTTTCAAGGCTTTCCCGTGTTTAGAAATCTCGGCCAACATCCCCCGAGGAACACTACAGACCGTGATTGCACACTGTCACGCGCTGGCCGATCCCAGGGTCAGGTAGCGTCGCGGTGTCTATTCTTGTATCCCCCCCTTAACACACGCACACACACTATATGTTTAGCAACCGGATTGTCTTGGCCTGCAGGCAACCCGCGAAACGTTCGTGCAGCGTTATGAATGAACGCTGAAACTCTGGGAATTAAAGAAAAGGGAAATGAAGGAGGCGTTTCTGAAATCCTCACTGTGTATAGCCCGTATATTAGCGCCGTTGTTTTGTTCCTTGAAGGGACAGGGGAGTGAAAAAGCAATTTCCCGCGTATAAATAACTCACCTTTTCATAATACGGAAAGCATGACCCCTGAAAGGAGACGGCGCTTGGCAAGGTCTAGAAAGCCCTCTCCCTCCCCCTCCAAAAAAAAAAAAAAAATGCCGCCTAAGAACGCCGCTGTGTGGTTGCAGCACCACTGCGCCTAACTATATGTGACTACTAGATCATGACGGCCTGTGTTGTCGCCCGTATATATACGCAACTTCTTATTGGTAAAAATGACATACACAGTGCCAAGCAAGCCACAGACCTAAAGGGGCCCTGTAACACTTCTTGTTCATAATACAAGTACGGCGCCGACTAGTCGTCGTGGAATCTCCTGTGAACATCTGAGCGAAATATCATCGCGCTGAACGCACCAGGGAACTTGGAATTTGGTGTCATACATTTTTTCGTTTATTTGAATTGAGCTCAAAAGAACAAATTAAACATGACTGAGGACGTGCGCATGGACATGAAATCTCTCAATGCTAGTTTTGCCTCAAGCGACTTTCTGATCCGAGAACATCCGAGAAAATTGTAGCGCGCAAGATTTAGTATAACGTGTTCGCTTCAGTTTGCGTCCAAACACAGGCTGAGTTCTTCATGTCGTTGCCACTTAAGTGGGCGAACTAAACGTCATCGTGCACGTGGCCGCAACATGACGTGACACAACTGGCATGGACGCAGCCCCTTGTCAGCGGCATCTTTCAGTCATCGGCGGCTTCAACCCTCTCGAGCGAGATGCCGGTTTTCCTGCTTCATTAGCGAAAGCGCTGCTGCAGTTTTTGACCGCCACTGGACTCGTTGACCGTCTTCGAGAATGGAACATTTAAGACGTCGGCGGTACCACGGTGATCGTGACATGCATGTCATTAGCGGCATGATCCACATGCCACTCGTTTCCTTAAAGGGATGTATACCAAAATTTCTATGGCCCAACACGACTGCATGACAAACGTAAATGACAAGTCATAACGTTAGAATCATGACATGCGTGTATGAGCGGCATGGTTTTCATGCTACAGTCATGGTGCTCTTGCGGCCGTTTCGTTAACTTCATATGCACCAAACTCGGTATAGCTAGACAACAATGCAAATCCATTTTACGTTCCTTATGCGTGCTTCGCATTTCCTTGATTCCCACTGCACGTGGGATCTGCCAATTTTTTTCTTGCGCGTTTGCTAGCCTACCAAGCGTCTCCTCCTCGCGAGAGTGGTGGTTGGGGTAATGGGAAAAGGTAATCTGCTATACGAGAAAAATTGTCATTCACTTTAGCGTCCCTTCAAAGAAATCGAATTGTCACCGGGCAGCGCTGGGCGACGCTAGTCCATCTTGGGACTTTTATGGAACTTTCTTTTAGGGGCGAAGCTCCTCTTAGTCTAACCTTGTCCTGCGTCAGGCGTCAGGCGTAACCGGCGTGCCGGGAGGCACGCGCTCGCCCTCGGCTCTTTCTTAGATGAACGCTCTTTCTTAGATGAACGCTCTACCAGCTGGCAAAGAAGGAGAACGCGCCCTCACCCGCGAGAGACAACGTTGGCGCAGGCAGCATCTCCTAGCGAGTTTCTTGATTGAGAAATACCGACTGCTCGCGTTGGAGAAGCGTTCACCGGCAACCCATATATATATATATATATATATATATATATATATATATATATATATATATATATATATATATATATATATATATATATATATATATATATATATATATATTCAAAAGAAGAGATTCACACGATTAACAAAAAGAATATAAGTTTACTGACGTTGCGGCCGGTGGACTGGCCTTCATCAGAGTAAAAAGCTGTTGCCGAGCACCCTCCTTTTAAGGGTACAGGAAGGGGAGAGAGTGCGGCTACAAAGGCGTATTCTGTACACGGAATGGCTATGAAGTCTTCCTGGACAGAACACGTGGTCGGCTACGGCGAGTCACGAGGCGACACCGTAGCCTACCAATTAACAGCAAGGCGGAACACTTGCAACCCCGAGGGATTCTACTACCTGTATGTAACGGAACTATAAAGCCACTGTACATTGTAAAAATGGCAATCACCACAGCATAAATGACAAAAAAGGATTAAAAAAATAAAAAATAAAATAAAAATAAGTAAATAAATAAAAAATATACAACAAAAAAAAACGAAAATACTGATTTATTAACAAACGGCCGAAATATTATTAACAACCCCGAAACGGGGTTGCAAGTGTTCCGCCTTGCTGTTAATTGGTAGGCTACGGGGTCGCCTCGTGACTCGCCGTAGCCGACCACGTGTTCTGTCCAGGAAGACTTCATAGCCATTCCGTGTACAGAATACGCCTTTGTAGCCGCACTCTCTCCCCTTCCTGTACCCTTAAAAGGAGGGTGCTCGGCAACAGCTTTTTACTCTGATGAAGGCCGGTCCACCGGCCGCAACGTCAGTAAACTTATATTCTTTTTGTTAATCGTGTGAATCTCTTCTTTTGAAAATATTTATTCGGGCTCACGGATATCTTCTTTCTGAACTATATATATATATATATATATATATATATATATATATATATATATATATATATATATATATATATATAGGCACTGCATCTTGACTTGCAATGAAGTGCCGGTGGGAGATTTCACTTGTGCATAGTTGAACCATGAGGATTCGTAGCGTGCGCGTTAACTAAATTAATCCGGAACTCGGCACGATCTACGATGAACCTCCCGAGCTTCGCCCACTCATCATCATTCACTCCGTGGATATGCTGTAATTTTTTTTTTCTTGTTGGTCGCGTCAGTATTTCCGACCTGTATCTTGAGGATTCTTGGGATGGCGGAGGTGAATGCGTCGTTGCTCATGGCATACTCACGGCTTTACCACATAGGGAATATTCATGTGACATGAACGACTCCGTTTAGCTGCGCGGTTCGCAGCTTACACTGTGCTTCTGGAGATAAACAAGTCAAGAGAAGGCGTAACGTTTCGCTGTTCTAGCTGTACAACGACACGGCAGCCTCGATGACGTCATTGTATAGCCTATGTTGTGCACTGGCCTAATTCTGCCATTTTGTTGCACGGCCAGAATCGAGAGTTTCCATGTCTTGCTTGTTATCTGTGCGAGAACAGCGAGAACTGCGAATTTTGTATGGCAACATGGCACACTTTAGAACTGAGCTGTTTCGTAGGGGTAGTAAAAAAAAAAAAAAGTTAGGCGTGGGGCGGGTGTATGTATGTTTAGGGAAACGTATCCGCACAACACTACCTGTTCACCTTCATTTGTGTTCGCATCTGTTTCTGCCGAACTTTGCCTACGCTTCGTCCGTGCGGTTGTGTCACATCTGCCGGCCACCTTGACGTCGCGTACGCCGTCGATTTGATCGATTTCACGGCGCCCCTTGGGCCGCCATAGATTCAATCGATTTGGCTTGTGCCCAAAAATAGACTCTGTTTTCGCTCGTGTCCTCCCTTTCCTGTGTTCTCCCGCACCGGTTTTCTCTTTACTTACTCCTATAACGCGCTGTTGCCGAAAAGTTCTTCTCGACTGATCTGCGCTCTTATCTCGTTCGCTCCATACCGGCGTCAGTGTTTGCTCAGTGTCTGTACTTCAGACCCGAAGTGATGTCGGTTCGTTGCGACAATGTCAAGGTCTCCTCCACTGTTGCTCTCGTCTGCTTTCTTTTTTCCGAATGCCTTGTTTCGATGTAACGCCTTGTCCAGTTTATTTCTTTCCTTTCAATGATCTCGTCCTCCGCCCAGTTTCTCAATCTGTGTATTTGTCAGCTGAAGGAGCAGTTCCGACTTTGTGTTTAACGTTTGAAGTTAAGCGGCCGTCGAGCACCCACCGCAATATCGCACGCTCGATTTGCGTTATCGCGACGAGCGAGCATCTATCGCCGGCACTGTTCTATTCTTCTGTTTCTTTTCTTTTGATTTCTTGATTTCTTTGCGTGCGTGTGTGCGCGTGTGTGTGTGCGCGTGCGAATTGAGTGGCACTTGCGAAAGGTTTCGTCTTTGCGTTTGTGTGTCAAACGCAAAGACGAAACATCGGTGCTGTACATTGCGAATTGTTTGCGTCTGCTGTACTATAGCACCGTAGCAGGACATATTTAATAATCGTATGAAACAGATTGAACCAGACGTGTAACGCAGTACGAATTCATTTTTACACCTGTACGTCCAGGCGTCTAACGTAATGCTCAGGAACCGCTTTGTAAACATATCTACCGCATTTAATTACAGAGCAGTAGGTTCTGGTGGTGCAGGCGCTCCCCTCCCCACACCCTTCTTTTCTCGCATTCTAATAAGCGGGAAGGGTGGGGGAGAGGGGGTTGCTGGAGGGGAGGGGAGGCAATACCTTATGGCCAATTATCAGCTGACACTAGTGAGACTCGACTCGGGCGCTGGAAATCATGGTGGCTGAGGACCCCGAGAAAGGTAATTATGATCATTGCAGAGCAGCTTTATAAGCACATAGCGAAGTCAAGAGCTGTATGTAGCGGCCGTGCAAGAGCCAAGCCTCACGGCTGCCAACTTCTGCGGCCAAATGTTATCTCCAGTCGTGTCTCCATATGCAGAGCGAATAATTAGGCAGGTGAAACCGTCGTTATCTGCTGCTTATAGATAAAGCAAGGGCATGCATGCTTGTTCGTTTTGTCGACACCCTAGTATTCCAGTCTTTTTTTTTTTTCTTTTGTGTATTTATCCTCGTGTACATTCGGCAGAGGCAGCTAGGATGTTACCTAGGGGAAAAGGGCGAGGCTCCGGCCACCATCTTTATACTGCCGAGTGGGTCAGGGAAAAGACAAGTGTAGCCGACATAATAATCGACGTTTAAGGAGAAAAAATGGACATGGGGCAGGTCACGTAGTGAGAAGGCTAGATGAGCAAGAGAGGTGCCGTGGACGACAGAGAGTAAGATGGGGTGACGAAATTAAGAAATTCGCAGGCCGCATAAAATGGAATCAGCTCGCGCAGGACAGGGAAAGGATGGAGAGCATTGGGAGGGGCCTTCGTGCTGCAGTGGACATAAGATGGGCTGATAATGATGGTGATACTGACTCGTTCAGGCTGCGCCTGCGACATGCGGTAACCATAATAGCACTTCCAAGACCACAGCGCTTAGGGCGACACTAAGCACACGAGGCACACGGAGCGTTGACTGACAATCAAAATTTGTTGGATAACAATTCTCAGCCAGTAACACGTTTTGTTGAAGTGAATGAACCTAGAGTAATGCAGCGCGGAAGCTTACCCTCCTCGGCGTACTTCTAAAGAAACACGTCGGTGGATACCTTGCAAACAGCAATGTGGTGCGACAGTAAGTGTGGTTACCAGTGCGCGTGCATGGTTGCGTGCGCGCGCGCGTGTGTGTGTGTGTGTGTGTGTGTGTTATCTTTTTTTTGAACCTGGGCGGCGAAATATAGTTAACCATCATGGCTGGGCTTACCAGGTTTTAATGCGCACATTGCAAGAGGTTAGCATTTTCCTACTCCTGCTTTGTTTACTTTCTCTATCCTCGGTGTCCGTGCTGTGAAGTTACCTATACGCCTGTGACGACCCTGTCTCTACCGAACTTGCTAAACGGGCAGCGGCGCCAGCTTACGGCCAACTGCCTCACCATCGAGCTGCTTCTTTTTCGTCCCGATAAGACGGCAGCACCGTGCCCCCGGGGCAACTCGTTCCGCTTCTGTTATCTTTCTTTTGTTTCCAAGTAACGTCACGTACGTACACACACAGCGAATCTCCCATACTTAGCGAGGTTCCACTATACTTTTTTTTTTCTCCTCTTGTTACGACACCCGCACGCGCGTATGCACGCGAACGGGCGTCAGGCAACCACGCGCAGCGCATCGGCGATAAGATGGCACTACGGGGAACAACTGTACGCAATTGGAGTGGCCTGCGTGCGCAAAATACGGCAGGAAAGGGAGGACAATGCAAACAGAAAACATAGCAAAGTCAAGGACGCGAATGAGATCGCCCTTCGAGACTGTGTCCTCGGAACGGCGCGCACACGGACAAGGTCGGCTGTGCAAGGCATGCAGCCGTGATCGGCGAGCGATGAAAGGAGGCTTTACCTCCGCAAGGCTCGTCGTCACGTCACGGGAGCAGACAGACAGACAGACAGACAGATAGATAGATAGATAGATAGATAGATAGATAGATAGATAGATAGATAGATAGATAGATAGATAGATAGATAGATAGATAGATAGTGAACTTTTTTGAATCCTGAGGAGCTACTGTAAGGACTTCTTAGCGGGAGGCAACAACTGTTCCTTTTCTTGAACGGTCATTCACGACGCTTGCATTGAACACTCGCGGTTTTGAGTTTCCCGGTATACGATTCAACACTCAACTGACATTTTTTTTTTTTTTGTTCTTTTTTCCAGTACAGCTTACTTTTCGTGTGAGTGGAGGAATCGTGGTCGAGGCGAAAACTGAATTATGAACTTTTACCAACTGCAGCTTAGCTTTCTATCGTTCGAAAAGTGAAACGCAATCGCGTACTTTTCTTTTATTAAGTCAAGAGAAATTGGTAGGTACGCCTTCTTGAGACCGGTACCTTATCCCAAAATTATGAACACTTCTCCGAAAACTTTGCTAGTGCGCGTTCAATACGGAATCAAATACTTGTACGGCGTGATCTGTACTGCCTTCAAAAACACAAGGAAAGAGGCACCAGCCTTAGGTCTCGGTATAAAAAAATTCAACTGCCCGAGGACCCCGTAAGATGTTAAAGGTGTCCTGCAACACTTTTTGAACATCGTCTGGAAACAGTGCCTACCTGTCGTGAAAACTCCTGTGAACACGTGAGCCAGATATCAGTGCGCTGTATGCAGCAGACATATCGCAATTTGGTTCCAAATATAACCGGAAATCGCTCTATCTCCTTCTAACGAATGACGTCACAAAGGTGGCACCGACTACGTCGCTTAACTCCTTTTGTTGTTCCGAAAAAAAGATACACACGTTTTCTTTATTTATTGAACTCAAAACGAACAAATGAAGAGTTGACGAGGACAGTCTTGCGATTATGGAATCACTATAATGCTAGTTCTACTTCAAGCGACCGTGTCAGTGTTCTTTGTGACGTCATATGTTGAAATAAGAGCGGGAAGTTTGCAGCCGTATTTGAAACCACATTGCGAATACCCTGGCGCGCGCTCACCTCATTAATATTTGGCTAACGTGTTTACAGGGGCCTCAACGACTGAGAATATGCCAAAAGAATGTTGCAGGGCTTCCTTAAGCTGGCCAAGATGATTGATTGCGGTTCGGTTAGGAAAAGGACATTAATTTCTGCAGCCCATGTTGGGAGCACCGCTAAGCGTCCGTGGTAGGTATAAGGCAAAGGGGATGAAAGAGATAGAAAGGAAGAGAAACGCCATAATGGAGGGCTCCGGAAATTTTGACCATCTGGGGTTCTTTAACGTGCACTGACAACGCACAGTGCATTTTCGCCTCCATCGAAAAATGCGACCGCCTCCGCGGCCAGGATCGAACCCGCGTTTTTTTTCTGTGGCGGCCGAGCACAGCAACCACTACACCACCGCGGCGGACAACATGTGAGTCAAACATTCTTGCACTGCACGCGCCAGGGAATTGATAGCTTGGTTTCGAACACATCTGCGAAGCGCCCGCTCTCCTACCAACGAATGACGTCACTGGTGGCACTGACTTTACCTCCGCCGGGTCTGAAACCTCGTTTTTTTTTTTTTTTTTTTTTGGGTGGCAGCCGAGTACCATAACCGCTACACCACCTGAAATATACGCCCTCGGGGTTTATCCAACAGCAAGAACAACAACAACCATCGCTGTAAAGCGTCGTTGGTGTGATTTTATTAGAGACTTAGACATGCCTATATTATGAGCATATTCTTCCTATTTTGGTGCTTTGTTTCAGCGGATTTGCCTCTCTTTGCTGGTCATTGGTTTGTTTGTTCTCTTGTGACTGCTGATTGCGCCCCTACCTTACGTAGGTTTCAGAGACCCCCCTCCTCTTTTCTTCTTTTTCTTTTTCTGCGCTCATATCCAGCACACTTGTTATCGGCTTTTGCCTGTCACCGACTTATATCCCGGAGATAAAAAGCGAGGGGGATTGCGGCCACATCCGGAGGTGCCGAGTTCGCTGCGTCCGTTGCTTCGGCTCGTGTAGCGTCAATAAGGAGCTTTAATGATGGGTGGCCAAGCCGCTGGGCGTACACACGTGTTTGCGTTCTTTTCTACTCCCCTTGGGGGTAGGGAAATAATAACACAGAACACAGGAGCGCTGGGCCCCTAGCGCTTGCGGGCCCGAACGCTAAACCGGCGTTCGTGGTGTTCACTGCTCTTCTTGTGTCCGTGTCCTGCACGCCTCTTCTTTTGATTATGAAACCTCTAATATCGCCTTCAGAACATCAACATAAGATTCTTGCTATATGCATTCACTCTGCTCCGCCTACCTTTCCAATGAGAATGAAGGTAATTATATATGGCTCTTGATCATATAACATGCCGTTATCGTTAAATTGACACAAGCTGAGCGTAGAAACTGAGCTTGTGTACGTGTTACCCTATAGAGTGACTCATACGGCTTGCGCCAGTCTCGGCTGGCCGCCCTGTCCACGCGCTGCGCGTGTTTCATAAGGACGTAACTGTAGCGCAAGAAAGGACCACCGTACGGAAGAAGAACCGTCACAGTTCATATTAATTTCTGGGGTTTTACGTCGCAGAACCACGCTATGATTATGAGAAACGCTGTAGTCCCGGCAATTTCGACCACCTATATGGTTCTTCAACGTGCACCGAGAACGCACGGCACACGGGCCTCAACATTTCGCCTCCCTCGAAATGCGGCCGCCGCGGCCTGGATTTGATCCCGCGACCTTCGGATCAGCAGCCGGGTGCCACAGCCTCTACACCACCACAGCGGGGATACAGTTCATGTTGTCCACTTCGGCTCGGATGCTGGATAGCTCACCTGAAAGACGCGCGTTCGATCGCGGCAGCGGCGGTCGCATTTTCGATGGGTACGGAAATGGTAGGAGCCCCTGCGTAACGTACGTTATCCTTGGATGTTATAAAGAACGACAGGTGGTCAATATTTCCGCATCCGTCCACTAGGGCGTTCCTCATAATCATATAGTGGTTCTGGCGTCGAAAACGTCATCTATTATTATTATTATTATTATTATTATTATTATTATTATTATTATTATTATTATTATTATTATTATTGATCATTTTCTCTCTTCTCCCTTTTCCTCTTGCATCATCAACATTTGTGTCTGCAAGTGTACGCGAACCCGCTCAACAGCGTTTCCTTGCGCTTCGAACGTGTGTCAACAGGTTCGTTTCCGCGACGCGTGCATGTCTGTTGCCAGCAGTGGTGATTCGAATCGCGTGGCAGTTCCTATGAGCAGTGTAGTTAAAATTTTTCATTTTCTTTGGTTTTTGATAACAAGCTGATTGCTTTTTGGTGTTCAGCTTTGAGCAGGGAACCCCGGGCCATCCCTCTTTAAGAAAGTGCACCGTTCAGCCGAATCTAGTAGCGAACGTATTCGCCTCGAGTCCGTCGGTGACACGGAATTTTTATGCGCGAATTACTCCGCTTTACCTCGAATCTCTCTTTGACCAGCCGATGGGCCAAACAGATCCCGAGAGATACGAGTGTTGTCTGGCGACGAGGGTGCGCCTCTGAATTGTATTAGCCCACACGTTCCGAGCCGGGAAGGTGATAAAGAAGAAAATGGAGGATGCCTCTCCACGGAGTCCTCGAGCGAGGAGGACACTTCGGGGCGGCGCCAGCGAGTGCGTATACGTACGTGTATGCATGGTCGGGGGCGTGATGTCGTGATAACGGCGTCTGACGCGCGTCACACGAGCACGCGCGCATGCAGGCCAATACCGCGGACGAACGGGACGAAAGATAACGCGTCCGCAGACAGCTTCAGCGACTATTATAAGTTCGGGTCGGGCTACGTACACCGCAGTGGTTGTGCAGATATAATAAAATTAAAGAAAAGGAAAAAGAAGGAAACGCTGGCAGACTGCTGGGGAAAGACCCCCAGCATCGCGCGCTGGCGTCAAGACCGTTGCGCGGAGTCGCGCTCTTCCGCTTTGCGCCCGTGCCAGATACGAAGAACACCGCCGCCGGCGCCAACCACACGCGATGTCCATCGAGACGTCCCCACTGCTGACGTCAAAACGACGTCACGCAATTTCCCTGTCGGCGCCGTCGTCTGCGCAGTGTGTTTTTGCTAGCGCGCCTCATTGCGTCACTCGCTGGATTCTCTTTAAGAGTAGGCCTGCATTTCTCGCTATTAGATTCTCGTTTCGTTCTTTTTTTCTTTTTTCGCGGGTTTTGTTTTAGGCCTTCTACATTACTCAATTCTGTTATCTTATTGTGTTTCTGCAGGTTTTGTTATTCCGCGCTAGATTACGCGGAACTCGGGCGTGTTTGTGTTCCTGCATGGTTGTTATCTTTGTGTACTTGCACGCGCGAAGAGCACATGGTCACGTGCCTTTGTTTTCGAGAAGGGAAAGCTCCTTCCTAGGTGATATTGTTCGTGTAGAAGAGCTGCAGAATACGGCCGCGTCATCCTGTCAAAATGATAATTATTATTGTATGGTTGTCACCGCTCTACTGGCTCTCGCTGCATGACCGGTTCCATGTTTATGAAGCAAAACAAACAAACAAACAAACAAACAATCAAACGAACGAACGAACGGACAGACAGACAGACAGACGCTGCCCCGACCTTCTTCGCGTTGAATTGAGCGGAGCGCGCTTCCGTCTTTTAAGAGTTATGCACGCAGCCTTGTTGAATATGCATACATCATACCGCTTTATTCCCGGAGCGCAAAAATAGTAGCCATTACGTACAGAGGCGATGCTCCGCCGTCGTTAAATGTGCTCCGACCTCGAACTGCTACAGTAAAATGCGTCAATGCGTGGTGCATGCTATATGCAGAGGCGGCAGCGTCGTGTTCGCGCTGTCGCATCCGTGTACACAGCCTTGTACACAGTAAATAACAATAAGAAAGCGTGATATATCGGTATACACAAGAAGAACGTGCTGGTTGTGGTAAAGAAAGCGCATGTTGAAAGTTGCGCTATGTGCGTAATCGACGTAGAGTACCAGACGGAACGCGCAGTAATGCACCTCACGCTCAGATGGTTCATGATCAAGGGAAAAAGACAGCGCGCATTTCACACGTATGGTTCCGAACCCTAGGTGCAGAGGCCTCCGTCAGGCGTATGTACGCCTTCTGTTTCTGCGCTCTTTCTTGTACAAATTTTGCAAGAAATAAAGACTACTATTACTACTACTACTACTACTACTACTACTACAAGAACGCAGTAAAGGGGAGACTGCGCATCGTCCTCCCTTTCCGTTTTCCTGAAGTGCGCGCTGCTTTTTTTTAGGGGCGAAGCTCCCTAGGGTGTGGGTCGTTCCCTCCTCTGTAGTAGTATGTATGTAGCCACCTCGAGCCGCCGGGAGGCTCGCGCTCGCCCTCGGCGCGTGCCTCCCGGTGCGCGAGCTCTCTCACTCTTCCATCTGCTGTCTTGTGTGAGAGAGAGAGCGAAAGGCGCGCGTTGACTATGGAAACGCTCTTTCTTCGATGAACGCTCTACCAGCTCGCAAAGAAGGAGAACGCGCCCTCACCCGCGAGAGAACGTTGGCGCAGGCAGCATCTTCTAGCGAGTTTCGTGATTGAAAAATACCGACTGCTCGAGCTGGAGAACCGTTCACCGGCCACACACACACACACACACACACACACACACACACACACACACACATATATATATATATATATATATATATATATATATATATATATATATATATATATATATATATATATATATTGAAGTAGCAGACACGACTTCGCAGTTATCGTTTATTGCCAACAGTTTCGACCGCTTGACCGGTCTTTTCAAGGCATGGAGAGAAGTCTTCTCTCCATGCCTTGAAAAAGACCGGTCCCGCGGTCGAAACTGTTGGCAATAAACGATAACTGCGAAGTCGTGTCTGCTACCTCACTCCAAATACGTTTGGCCCATTGAGCACAAGTTCTCATATATATATATATATATATATATATATATATATATATATATATATATATATATATATATATATGGGCTCTGGATCTTGACTTGCAGCAGTGAAGTGCCGGTGGGAGATTTCACTTAATTGTGCGTAGTTGAACCATAAGGATTCGTAGCGTGCGCGTTAACTAAATTAATCCAGAACTCGGCACGATCTACGATGAACATCCGGAGCTTCGCCCACTCATCATCATTCACTCCGTGGATATGCTGTGGATTTTTTTTTTTTTTTTTTGCATTCTGGACCGCACGGGACGCCTCCTATGTGTGCATTGAAGGCGAAGGCACAGTTTGTCTGTATGCGACGACTATGTAACTTCGGGATTCATGTTTGCTTAAATCATACGCATCTTTCCCTTTTCTTTATCTTAACATGGGTACGTAGGCCACGTTAGAGCCGACTATCCCAACACCGTGATACGGAATATTGAATTAAACACACACACACACACACACACACACACACACACTACATCCTATGTTTATGGGTGGAGTGTTTGTTTTTGCTCCTCGATTAAGGCGGTATATATAACCAAGTTGTAGAAATGACGTGACACCACCGAAGAATGCTTGTTATACGAACACCATTAATCAAGGCAACACAAGTCGCTTCACTCATAAAATCTGGGACAGTGTCTTTCATATTTTTCTTTTAGGGGCGAAGCTCCTCTTAGTCTAACCTTGTCACGCGTCAGGCGTCAGTCGTCAGGCGTAACCCGCGTGCCTCCCGGCGCGTGCCTCTCTCTCTCTCCCGGCGCCTGCATCCCGGCTTGTGTGCCTCCCGGTTTGTCTGCCTCCCGGCTCTGCTGTCTTGTGTGAGAGATTTGATTGATTGATTGATTGATTGTGGTTCGGAAAGGACGCATTTCTGCAGCCCATGTAGGGAGCACGGCTAAGCGTCCGTGGGGGTGGAGGAAAGGGAGTGAAAGAGATAGAGAGGAGAGAAAGGCCGTAGTGGAGGGCTCCCGTGTGAGAGAGAGAGAGCGAAAGGCGCGCGTTGGCTATGGAAACGCTCTTTCTTAGAGGAACGCTGTACCTGCTCGCAAAGAAGGAGAACGCGCCCTCACCCGCGAGAGACAACGTTGGCGCAGGCAGCGTCTGCTAGCGAGTTTCTTGATTGAGAAATACCGACTGCTCGCGTTGGAGAAGCGTTCACCGGCAACCCATATATATATATATATATATATATATATATATATATATATATATATATATATATATATATATATATATATATATAATATAGGCACTGGATCTTGACTTGCAATGAAGTGTGCCGGTGGGAGATTTCACTTGTGCATAGTTCAACCATGAGGATTCGTAGCGTGCGCTTAACTAAATTAATCCGGAACTCGGCACGATATACGATGAACCTCCCGAGCTTCGCCCACTCATCATCATTCACTCCGTGGATATGCTTTAATTTCTTTCATTTCTAATTTAGTTTCTTACCTTGCATGTGTAAGTTCTCTCAAAACAAGTTCCATATAGCGTAAACAGAGAAAATGAAGTGGTTTTCAAGTGCTATCACCCTGTAGCTTCCTTTCACAGAAATTTTCTGCAGTGAAAATTAGAAAGAGATCTACTTCGTTCTATTAAGTGTTATTATTTTCTGTGCTGTTTAAAGCCTATTTTCTCACGGCTTGCTGTTTTCAGAAACGGACGCTTCTTCGATCTCGCTCGCATACATCTATGCCATCGACAAAATGCGCCGCTGGCGAGACGAGAAATCGAATCTCCGATGTGTTGTCCGGCAGTGCATGTGGCATGCACTCGCCTGCGGCATTGCGCTGCAGGCGGCTGCGTGCGAAATTAAAATTTGTTTCGTTAACGCGACCTACATAGAGGCCGACGCTGTCGCTTTCGCCCGGGGATTGACGCTTTGAATTTTCTCTCCTGTTCTAACTTTGAAGTCCGTGGAGAGGTTGAGGTATATATGGCGGCGGCTTCTTCGTTCTTCTTGCAGCAAGGGGGGCAAAAGAAGAGAAATAGCAGATTTTTTTTTTTGTCCTGCATTGTTTCTGTCCGTCGTAGCCATCATCACCATGTTGCTGCTGCTGCGAGCAGCAGCAGCAACCAAAACAATAATAACATAATGTCTACATCCACTTCAAGGCAAAGGCATCTCCCATTTCTCCAAATGACTCGTTCCTGCGCTAAGTGCGGCCACATTATCCCTCCGAACGCCTCGACCTCGTCTGTACACTTAACTTCTCAACACCCCCGCCCCTTATAATTTTTGCCACGCTTGTCTTCTCTAGGAACGCACTCCCTTACCCTCAATGACCAGTAGTTATCTTGCCTTCTCATTACATGCGCTCCCCATGTCTATTTGAACTTGATTAACAACTTGTCATTGACACTTGTTTCCTTGCGTACCACGCTCCAAATGACAGGAAAGAGGGGCTGGGGGGAGAGGGGGGGGGGACTCAGGCATAAGCTACTCAGGTTGTCTTTACTGCCACTGGCTGAAGTACAGTTACCGTCACGTGGCCAAAACTAGCGAAAGTTAGCAATCATACATTTGACTACTTGTATGTTTCAGTTCACAGTATACGCTACGGCTTCTAGGAATGTGGCAATGGTAAGTAACAATTTAACAAAAACAACAACAAAAAAGGTACTGCTGCTAAAATAAGATGTGCTTCGACCTGTTGCAAATGATGAAAAGTGGATCATTCATATCTCGTCTTTAACGTATTCAAAAGTTCTGCGGTTTGGTAATATGTGCGGATATTGCTTGACACTGGCTCATAATGTTGAACTTGACAAACGAAGTGAAACTGTTAACTATATGGTTACAGTGCGCACTTTGTCCTCATCCACAGCAGGTACGGTGAAGTATTAGAATATTCTCTTGTGCCGAACAAACTATGGCTTCCGCAAGGTAATTTCGCTCTCACTCACATTCAGCTAACTTAATTTTTCGTCAGAGCGAATGCACTTTTCTAGGGAATTATACGCGTTCTCTGGTGTAATGATATTGCCGTTGGACATGCGCTCTTTTGTATCAACACGCTAGCGCATGCCGCAGAAGAATTGCATTTTAGCAGCTGCTTAAGCGATCCGCAAACGCTCTGTTACGCCAGTTTTAACGGCGAAGCTCTTTAAGGTAGCCGTCATTTTTCAGGCACGTGACATTTTCCCGCCAAAATCACGTAACGTGATGTCACGTGACATGTTCCCGCCGAAATACCACACAACTATCAATTGGCCTGTCCGCCAGCTTCGCTGTAATCTGTCCTTGCGCGACCTATAGCGGAATCTGCGTATACTTTCTTGCATTTCTCGCACGTTTTCTCCTGGTCACATCCGAATTGGAATGAGAAATTTTCACTCTGTCATGTGTATTATTTGTACATTATCTTTCTCCTTTCGATACTTCGCTTTCATTCTTTTTATGAAGTCGTGCTCTGTTAATGCGCAAATTGATTTGCACGTATTTCCAGAATTGCGTGACTTGTTGAACGCTGTTACATTTCTGTTTCGTTTTTCCGGCATGTGGCGTTTATATCGCAGCTTCTTTCTTTCGCCTTCTAAGTCACAGTTTGTTTCTTTTTTTGTGTGTGTTTTTTGTATATGTAAGAGTGTCCGAATAGTGTAGAAATATTAACAGTCGCGGTTGCATAAAATCGAACTCAGTCGCCCTGCTGCTAACGAGTGCTTCTACAATATGTGAGTAAATATGGTAGGTCAGAACACCGCATGCTCGCCGTCCACAAATCTAAAGCTGTGCTGCACAATTAAGATAGGACTTCGCGTGTAAAAATGCATATACGACAAGTGCCGATCAAGGCCAACGAGATATATGGACTCACCGCAATACTTGCTATAGCAAGTTGGTCGCAACCCGTATGCGCCGCAAAAGTACGTACGTCGGCAAAAACCATCACATCAACCATTTCCAATTTTCGTAATCATGGTAACGATAAAGCCGCCTCCGGGCGAACAGAAACAGAAACCTATTCCTCCTGCCTCCGCATTACCTTGCTATCTCTCTGTCTCTCTTTTATTTTCATGCGCTCATATCGCCCGTCCGATAAGAACGGCGTGAGCGTGGAGCAAGATTATATCGTGTGCGTACCATTGCTAAATGTTTTCTCCGAGCCCGTCAACGAGGTTCTATCTGTTCTAAAATGGGTCGATTTGTTTAGAAAGGAAGAACAAGGAGAAAAAGAACAAAACCGTGGTCGCATAGGCTCTTTCTCGAATTCTTATTTGTGTTATTGACTGTCATGTCACGTAGACGACTATTGCCGGAATAGGATGGTTGAAGTTTCCCAGCTCTTCGGGCCCTTCTTGATATTTTTCTTCCGGTTTCATGAAATCGAATGACGGGAATTCTTGGTCCTTGTCCAGCAGCGGGCTATCGCAGAGAAAGGAAGTTGTTCTCTGATATGTATGTAAGGGGAAGATACGAACGTGCCTATGATGTTCGTGTCTTGTAATTATTTTGATATTCTGGTGATTCGTAACCTGCAAAAGATAGTTGATTCACGCGAATTTAAGCCTGGTAGGCTGTCAACATGTTACGTCCCATGATCGTTTGCTTACGTTATGCGTACTTGTCAGCAAAACTGTGCGTTTGCTTGCACTGTCGGGCTGTTCGCATTGTTTATGTTTATACATTCATCTGCTCACATGTATCTGTGCTTTTCCTGTGGGATCGCATTCATGTACTGGTTCAGTATGTTTCGTTACATATCTACGTAACCTTGTGCGTTGTATTTCGCGACAACGTATGTTTCTTTGTTTGCTAAGGGAGCAGCCTGTGGCCATCCAAAGGCTTCGATCCACTAGTATCATCTCATAAGCAAAAAAAAGATTCAGAGATTGGATGAGGCGGAAGAAGAAGAAGAAGAAGAAGAAGAGGAGGAGGAGGAGGAGGAGGAGGAGAGGAGGAGGAGGAGGAGGAGGAGGAGGAGGAGGAGGACCGTGATCGTGTTTCGCCTTTCGTCATTATGGTGATGCCTGGAATCTTGGCAAGACCTTCTTATTCGAAGAGCGCACAGCACGATCAAAGAGTTTGCGGTCAAGCACCGATGACACAGTTTCGATATTTTGATAAAAGCGCGAGGAAAGTTAGAATTGCAAATGCCACAGAGAGAGAGAGACAGAAAGCAAGGAGAGGAAAGGTGGGGAGGTTAGTCATACGAGCGTCCGGTTCGCCACCCAGAATTTGGGGTGAAGGAAATGGGGCTGAAAATAAATGCGCAACATTTCTGCTAATCTTAATTTTGCAAGAGGTACGTTCCTGTGCAAGCTTTCCGTAGCTTAAATATTATGAGCACGCGCCATAAGCCCGTCACCCCAGATCACGCGCAGTTTGCACCCGCAGTGATAGTCCACGCGGCAGCTGCAGAAACCGTTTACCGTGCGCGATAAAGAACGAAAGAGCTGATGAAAGATATTCGCCTCGGAAGCAAGGGCGCTCTTCGACCATCGCAGCCTGCTCCCATCATCGTTCGTCTCAAAAGCTCTAGTGGCAGTTTTGTGCCTGTGCGTTGCGTGGCGGTCGGCATAGAGGTGTTGTATAGAGGCGACACGCTGACGACGTGGAAGTGGAAAGGTTACGCAAACGTCCTTGGTTGGTTGCATTAGCTAGCGCCGAGGTGCTCGACGCGGCGGCATCCAACATCCGCGTATTCTTGCGCTCGTTTTATATAATAGTAAGCCATGGAACCGCGAGCCTGTGACAAGACACGTGCTCGCTGAGTGGTCTATTCTTATCGCGTCGTTGGTGACGCCGCGTCGCCGTTAATTGCACGTCGCAGCTGCAAGAGGCCGCATTACGAGGAAATTATCCTCCCAAATGCGTGTCCCAAGTTCGGTCTGCTGCCGCTTGATAATGGTTAAATAGGTTTTAAATTACATGTTTTGATAACCTGTGTATGCGACACAAGCCGAATGTGCTGCTAAGGGATCCGCCTTCATTAGCATCATCAGTGCGTCATCGTATTTCATGCCGTTATATGCGGAGCTCCTGGCAGAATTCTGTTGCTATGAAGAAAGAAGCACTGTACTGATTCATGAGCGTTGTTTTCTACCGGCTGCCAGCCCGGTGGTCGAGTGGTTATTGTGCTTGACTGTTGCCCCCAAGGACGCGGGTTCGATGCCGGCCGCGGCTGTCACGTGTTTGGCGGAGGCGGAAATGCTAGAGGCCCGTGTGCTGTGTGTCGTCAGTGCACGTTAAAGGGACGCTAAAGTAAACGATTAAAATGATTTAGACTGATAAGTTATTCTTCAAGATCTCTATTGTGGCAAGTTTCGTGGTTTTATGTTCAATATTAGAAGAAAAAAAATTTCATCTCTGTAGTCCGCACCGAAACACCCAATAAATCACGTCGCAAACCCCGTTACTTTTTTTTTTTTCCTTTCCCGTGCTCTCACCACACTGGCTCAGCAAAATTGCCTGCACCACGTTATGCGAAGTCTCCGGTTTTCAGAAAACACAATGTGTGTCTCTTTTATCCGTAAATAATTATGTATGACTTAGCGGACGCCGTCGAATGTGTATGACGTCACTCGTGCTAGTGCAGAAACATGCCCAGTGGCGTAGTCACTCGTCATTTCGTTTTGCATGTGTTCTCAGTAAGTGTCTTCTCCGCGCAAGAGTAGGTCCTTTGGTGGCGTTAAAAGGTAATTTACGGAATCGTCTTTCACTTTAGTCTCCCTGAACCCCAGGTGCCAAAATTTCCAGACCCCCTCCACTACGCCATGCCCCATATAATGAAATAGCGGTTTTCACGTGTATAATAACCCTGTGAAATATTATTGATTATTCTGGCTTCAGTACTGTGTCCCGTGTTAACTGTGCTACCTGTATATAACGCTCCGTCCAAAGCGATGTTTTCTATTGTTCACGCGCATTGTCTTTTGGCGGACATCCGTACCGTTTGAACATGTTGGCTCGTTACGGCAGTTGTTCGTCGCGTGAACAATATATAGGCTCGTTCGCAGCTGGCTAAGAACTCGTTATTAGAGGACCGCTATTTTTAACACGTTGTGGGACAAAGGAACGCGAGAGCTCTTTGAGACTGTTCACACCCGTCCATCGTACGCTTTCGCGAACGCAGTTTATTCGCGTGCAAAAACCCACAAGAATAAAGATCCTTTCATGATCCATACCTCTTGTCAAAGTTTGCAATGTAGTCGCTATTGTTTCTCGTCCGAGTATACGGGGGTAAAGATGGCCTTCGTCGCAGCTTTGCTCCTGATTGAACATCCTGATTGAAAAAAATAATATTTTGTTTGAAAATAATATGTGAGCAGTACATTTAACGTGTGTTGTTTGGGAAACATCGCCGCCTTTTGTATGGAACTGCCGACTCCTTTCCTCCGTAAGCGTAAGACACTGAATGCCAAAAGTATAGAAAAACTGTCAGGAAATTGTACTTAAAATAATGTCGCACCAGCCTTTCAGTGTAGCTATAAGGGCAACAATCACGTGAGCACTAAGTTCAATCACACACACACACACACCACACACACACACACACACACACACACACACACACACACACACACACACACACACACACACACACACACACACACACACACACACACACACACACACACACACACACACACACAAAACACGTTGGTACGACACGCACTTCAGTCAGAAGGAAACGAATGGCCGACACATAACGCGATGAGGTTAGGTCAAGTAAAATCCGTACAGCGGGCTTTTTAATTACATTTAATTATACTAAATTGATACAGTGAGATGCATAGCGCACTTCTCAATAATTTCCAAACAAATCTCTCGCTTCTATAAATCTGTCGAGTTTTGTTAGGACCCGCCTTTGTGATGTATGTTGACAGTGGACATGCGGGAAAATTTTTCTTGAGAGCTTTAAGGGCTTACTATCGGGCGGTAATAGTTGTCTTCATAATAGCGAAACACGCACATTCACTCCCGAGCTTTTGGTAACCTTAGCCATGTACAATCAGCTGGAAAAGGAAAACAAAATGTGAAACGCCTCCTTCCGCCAAGAGGCCCTTCGAAAAACATCCGGTTCCCGCTGACTCGATTAGATGCCGGTTTGAGCAACACTGCATCGTTTTGAGCTCCGCGATGTGCGAGGCTCAAATGTATGCGTAAGCCGGAAACCAATGGCTCGGCGTGTAAACACACGCACCCACACTTACTCCCGCAGCGGCATGTTGTGGTGCGTAAACTTTGGACTTGCGCTCGATTTAGCAGCGCCTGGCGTTCCACCACAACCCAGGTCCTCCTCTCTCGTGATCGATCATCATCTCATCCGTATCCCCGAACACGAAGCGACTGCGGGACGAAAATTTCCGGCTCGCTCACTTTCTTGCGGTCTCGTACGCCTCTCCGTACCACCGGATTCCAGGCGCGGACGCACGAGGAAATCAAGCGATTACGGTCACGTGCACGAAAGAAGCGGCGACCTTGGGCCAGCGCTGACCGACTGTGCAGTCGGAAAGAGCTAAATCCGTTGAGAGCCGCGAGGTGTTTCACAAGTGCCTCCGGGCCATAGCTATACGTCCTTCTCCTCTCTATCACGTCAATGAAGCGTCGGCTGTCGTTGGAGATTGCAGGTGTAGATAGATGGCCGCCATTTGTCCCACTCTCTTATTTGAACTGCTCTTGGAATGCTACACGACGGAGCAGCAGGCAAGAGCGATCAAGATAAAAAAAAAAAAAAGAACTTAGGTACGTGAGCTGTATGCGCATGAGTCCCATGCAAGGCGTCAGCATGGCGCCTGCTATCATCGCTGACATCTCTTATCCTTTTTTTTTTTTCCACATAGTGCTTTACAAGGCGCACATTACGATGGTCGGCCGGAATCTCTGAAATGTACAGTGGTCAACTCTCATATCTATAACGCCGGAGCGTCGTGCTCGGAACTGCACGAGCGACATCTACAGTTGGAAACGGGACACCTCTGAGCATGCGCAGCGCCACTGACGCACATGCCTTGCATTCTCGACCCTTGGTTATCACCGCGGATGCAACAACCGCTTTGGCCGTCAGTAGCGCTGTCAACGGTTTAGCGCAATAACCAAAAAAAAGAAAAACAAAAAGGAAAAGAAACGAAGCGTATTGTTGGCAGCGCCCGACGCAAGCTGTGCTGCGTTCTAATTCTCCCTTCGCGGTCACATTGTCCCAACAACAGATTTACGCCCACTTATGAACTGTATATGTTTTCTGTGTTTTTTTTTTCTTGGGGGGGGGGGGGGGGGGGGGAGGGTCAGGCTGCTCGGAAGCTGTCTTTTGGCCGGTATAGAATTTTGCACTTCCAAATGTGAATAGAGTGCTCGAAGCATTCTATAAGGAAGGTCGGCTTGCTGATGCTCCCCGTCATCGGTCATTAAGGGCTACAACCGACGAAGGACCGACTGATCGTCGCATGAATGGGCAATCCAAACTACATTTAGTCGCAGGCAACGCATCGTTGGTGAATTACAATTAATAGTTGATTGATTTGTGGGGTTTAACGTCCCAAAACCAGCTCTGATTATGAGAGACGCCGTAGTGGAGGTCTCCGGAAATTTCGACCACCTGGGGATCTTTAACGTGCACTGACATCGCACAGCACACGGGCCTCAACATTTCGCCTCCATCGAAATGCAGCCGCCGCGGCCGGGATTCGATCCCGCGACCTTTGGATCTGCAGCCGAGTGCCATAACCACTAGACCACCGTGGCGGGGCTTACAATTAATAGTAGGTTTACGAAATAAAATGACAGCACGCGGCAATAAACGCAATGGGCTATGAAAAATTCACAGAGCGATGCGCAATATACATTATGCGGCACATTGCCGGTACGATATGATACCGAAAACCGAGAATATAGGTACGCAGAAAACGCGCCGATGCGGGTGATTGCACTTTTTTTTCCGGCGCTATATGGCTGACAGCGCTTCTGCCGGCCAAAGTAGTTATCGCGGCCTTGGCGATAAACAAGGACAGAAACTGCAAGGCAAGCGCGTCAGTGGCGATGCGCATGCTCAGATGTGTCCCGTTTCCAACTGTAGATGTCGCTCGTGCAGTTCCGAGCACGACGCTCCGGCGTTATAGATATGAGAGTTGACCACTGTACGTTATGCGGCCTCATCGTGCTCTTAGCGATGATCATCACGCTTTTGGCGGAAGTACTGCAGGTATTGGTCAACTACCAGAACAGTTGGTCACGCTCCTGGACTTGAGGACGCGCATTCGAATCGCGACCGCGAGAGACTCACTGCACGATCGAGACGAAATGCAAGAACACCCTCCTAATTATATACATGGGAAAAAAATCCACGGGGCGGCGTCACGTGACTCCACTGGCCTCCTGAAGCCAACCTCCTCTGACGCCATCCGACATAGTTGCCGGACTGCTCGAAGTTGTTTGGACGAGGCTTGCCTATCACGTGAACAGGGCCCATTTCCCATGATTCCCTCCATCGAAATTTCATGACTGGCTTCGAGATTATCAAGTGACACCCTCTCCTAGCTTTTTCTTTTTTTCCTTCCTTGCTTATATGCAGATGCGCGTTAAAAGAACACCTGGTGGTCAAAATTAATCCGGGGTTCCCATTACGGCGCGCCTCATTATGGCCGCGGTTTGACACGCAAGACGCCATGAATTACCTGTTAGTAAGGTGACGGTCGACCCTCACAACCGCGTTGTCACGTGTATCAGTGCTAAATTAGGCTTAGCGTTAGGTGTGACCAGCAGGCCTAACGCCGTACCTAATCGGTTCCATCGGTTATAAATGTCATTGCATAAGTCGTAAGTGGCTCGCCTGAAGTCCCGTTGTATACACTATATATGACTGATGCGATGACTACCGCGCGCACTGATGTGAGCGGCCAAAGGCGATCGTTCTCGTACGGCCCCGAGATTGGGTGCCTGCCTGCTATTGCCTTGTGCTTTATGCCACGTGAGTGATAGTCAGCGAGCTGTTGGAGCTTCATGGTGATTATGTGTGTTCCGTCGGCAACGGGGAGAAGTAAGCGAATTAAGGTTCTGGCGCCTGGCGTTGTTGTTGTCGTTGTCTTGGTACTATGAATATTCTTAATTCCTCCACAGCTAATTTGGAAAAGGACCAGCTTGTTCCTTGCGAATCACCCGACCCCCCCTCCCTAACCCTTCCCCAAAAGAAAAAGAAAAGAATATCTGGCTCTACTGAAATGTGACAGGCGGGTCGTTGAACTTGGTCACGGTAAAATCGTGCTTATCGCTCTAATTTCTTACTTTCTTCCTGCATTTTCCACTTCTTAAAAATCGCATTCCACGCGGTACAGGATGCTTGTTTGACGCTGACTATAGCAGCATGAGCACCATGTCTCAGAGATGACGTATAGGCTACATGTGGGAGAAATTCGCGTATATATAGTTTCTCAAAACTAATCCACGCAGACTATACATCGCCAAACGCCAACTTTACCAGATTTACAGCAAATTCTGTGGCGTTCATGTTGTTGTCGCCTGGAATAATCGGAGATAACATCGGCAGTCCGCGTATAGCTCAGATATGTACTTCACGTCAGCTGGCCGGAATAAGTCGCCTTTCGAGTTATACTCACCCGTTTAATGAAGAAGACGCACCTTGCATTCGTAAAGCCGCGAGGATCTGTTTTACGCACAACACGAATAGTGTGTCGCCGTCTATCGGGGCGTTATTTTCCACTAGTCTCGACATTGACATTCTTATCCTCCGTGCATCTGCGAGCTCCCCTCCGGCGTTGTAGGCTTGTATACTATAGCAGTGACCGTAACTCACTGGGTCACTTTTTTAGGGGCGAAGCTCCTTATGGCATCACCTGGGCGGTTCTCGGTTGTCGATGCATCCTGCGTTGCCAGTAGCGTCTCCCTTAGCATACAATAGATGGCGCTGTCCCATACAAATGCATGCAAACTGCAGTTGGGTGACGATACACTAGATGGCGCTGTACGCATTCTGTGTCGTCATCTCCATTTCTCGTCTCGTTTCCGAGAGGGCGCTGTCCCATAGACATGCATACAATATGGCGGTTGGGTGAAGGTACGCTAGATGGCGTTGGCGGTGCAGCTGCTCTCCGATTGGCTGCTGCGCGGAGAGCGCTCCTCTCATTCTCCTGGATCGTCGCCGTACGTGTCGGATCGCGCTTGGTGGACCATGGACGATGAGAGAAAAATTCCGAACGTTGTGTCCGGAGCGCGGAATCGAACCAGGGACCCCTCGCTTCCGAACGCGCGGCGCTAGCCACTACGCCACGAAGCGCACATGGACACATGCACCACGATGACAGTAAATACTGCGCGTTTCTAACGCGTTTGTGATGATGATGATGATTGTGGTTCAGTTAGGAAAGGACGCTAATTTCTGCAGCCCATCTAGGGAGCACGGCTAAGCGTCCGTGGGGATGGGGGAAAGGGAGTGAAAGAGATAGAGAGGAGAGAAAGGCCGTAGTGGAGGGCTCCGGAAATTTAGACCACCTGGGGTTCTTTAACGTGCACTGACAACGCACAGTACACGGGCCTCTGGCATTTTCGCCTCCATCGAAAATGCGACCGCCGCGGCCGGGATCGAACCCGCGTATTTTGGGTGGCAGCCGAGTACTGTAACCACTACACCACCGCGGCGGACCGTTTGTGCTAGCGCGTTACGGCCCGTGTAAGAAGCTGGTGTAAGACGCTGTGGCCTCTCCGCCTTATACTCACTCAGCAGTCATGTGATGGCGTCGGCAAACGCGGTGCGCGTTCCGGCCTGTGTAAGGGGCTGCGTAAGACGTCTTTACAGGATGATCGACTGGGCGAATTACACGGAAGGTTCACGGTTTACCGATGATTCTCTCCGAGCTTCGCCCACTCATCATCGTTCACCCCGTGGATATGCTGTGATTTTTTTCGTCACGATGGGTAGCGTATACGTGGGAGATGCTGTTTTATATATATATATATATACCCCAACTCCCAACTTCTTAACGAAGTCCTGCGCGCCTCTGGCACCACCCACAAGACGACATCTAGCTATCACCCACAAACTAACGGCCTGACGGAGAGATTTCATCGCACGCTTGCCGATATGATTGCCGTGTATATACAGCCTGACCACAAAAATTGGGATAAGCTTCTCCCCTTTGTTACGCACACCTACAACACGGCCGTTCAACGCACTACCGGCTACTCACCATTTTACTTAGTTTATGGACGGTCTCCTACATCCATCTTCCCCGAGGCTTCTTTCTTCAAATTTCCCGTCCCTCTCTCTACATCGTGCAGCGAAGAATTCATATCACGACTCGCCCAGTGTCGCCAGCGGGCTCGTATAAATACAGAAGCCAGACAACAAGACCGCAAGATCATTTATGACACATCCCATCGAGCTGCATCATTCCGATCTGGTGACGAGGTACTCCTGTTGACGCCCTTGCGCACTCCTGGTTTGTGCGAGAAGTTCCAGCCGAAATTCATCGGGCCATACATTGTACTGGAGCAGACATCACCTGTCAATTACCGTGTGGCTCCGGTTGTCGCCCCAACAGATCGCCGTTGTCGCGGCACCGAGGTCGTCCACGTCTCCATGCGGCGTTATCCGTCGCCGTGAGCTGCGGCCAGGATGGCCGCTTTCATGCGGGGGGGAAATAGTGTGGGCATTTACTATGCACTACTTCCTCATCTCTACATAATCATCATCATCCTGCTGTGGTTGAGCTTCATCTTCAGTGCCTCGGCATCATCATTATCGTGTGTGGCCTTGGCTGGTTCGCTGCTGAGTGTGCGGTCCTAATAAACGTCGTTGCTACCGAGACGTCATAATATATATATATATATATATATATATATATATGTGTGTGTGTGTGTGTGTGTGTGTGTGTGTGTGTGTGTGTGTGTGTGTGTGTACGGTACTGCGTGCAACTAAATGCCGATGACGAGACGTGTGAATTTGACGGTATGCGTTTCGCTACCGGCTTGGATGATACAGAGGCCCCGCGTACAGCCGGATGTAATACCGGTTAAACGGCTGCCCGGTCAGAAGCGCGCGACAGGCTCTGGGTGCCGCGCAAGTCCCGGTGGTCATATTCCGGGAGCGGTTATATTCCAAGCGCGTGCGCCGTTCGGTGACGGCGCGTACGGCCGCACTGGGCACCACCAGCGTCCCTTCAAGGCTGCCCGCGATGTCGACGATCCAGACACGGTGGCGCCGAGGGCTCCTCCTCCCGCTCTCCTCGGCTGTTGCCGCTGGGAACGGTGTAGTCGTATATCGCGCGCCGTTGCTCGATACGTGTTGGCCCTCAGCCTGCCTCTCTGCGGCGTAGGGCGCTTGTTCATAAAGGCGATTACGCCTCGTGCAGGGTTTGGCAAAAGCATCGAAGCCGCTGCATTGTGATGATCTTCCTATATGGGTAGTGGTGATGATGCTAAGGGGGTATAATATTAAACAAATATGAACAAGCAATCATATTATTTCTGGGGTATTACGTCCTAAAAGCAGCTGTGATTATGAGGGACGCCGTAGTGGAGGGCTCCGGAAATTTTGACCATCTGGGGTTCTTTAACGTGTACTGACATCGCACAGTACACGGGCCTGAACATTTCGCCTCCATCGAAATGCAGCCGCCGCGGCCGGGATTCGATCCTGCGACCCCCGGATCAGCAGCCGAGTGCCATAGCCGCCACCGTGGCGGGGCTGAACAAGCATTCAGGAAACCACCACGTTCCGAAATCAGTGCATCAAAAATGAATTAGCCTAACATACTCAGCACAGATATGAGTCTCCATATGAAGGTATACATGATTCATCGCTTCGGCACAACTGTTAGGACAGCCGATCGATCAATTTTAGGGCGACTTTTCTGACATCGTGAGTGCAGCCCCGGCTGGTTGCAAGAAGCTCGACATTTAAGGATGACCTTCGTATAATGTGGTGTTTGTCGTAGGTACATGGCCATTTTATTTCACATGCTTTGCGGTCATATGACTTTCGTCTTCGCATGTACGTTGAGCGTCATGAATTGCAGCGCGCCACGTGTATGAATGAAAAATAAATGTTGTGGGCGAAGAGTTCGTACTTTTAATTGTGCGAGTAATCGTGCACGTGAAGATTGACGCCTGCCAGGTGAGCTTCACCCGAGTCAACCAGGATGGGGCAGGGTGCGGCGACATGCGTTGTATAGTATAATGCTGTGCGCTTCACTCGTCTGCGCCCTGTATACAACTTTGCAAGTTTCGCAAAACCAGCAGAATGCACAACCTTCCCTGTGCTAACTGACATTTTATAGTGCATCTCTGCGACACATGTACGCCGAGGTTTCACTTGAGAAAAGCTGAGAGATTCAGAACAGAGGGTATCCAAACGTGGCCTTAATATATGGGAATAAGACATCGTTATAGATTTCTGGTATGGAAATAAAAATTCACCGCTGTTATGAGAAAAGGACTTATGCAAATTCGTTTGCGTAGTCTCGGAAACATCAGGAAAAACTACGAACGGTGAATGCATTTGTCAGTAGAACGAGGCGCACGCTCCATCTCTCCACGCACTACTCTTATATGCATGCGCGAAATTTCCAGCTGGGAATTAGAGGTACACGTTTGTGGACCTGTGCCAAAATTGCCAGGATGCATTTGTAGTTACGAGTTTCCTTGTTTCAAAGATAGGACTGTCCTCTAACGCTCTCTAGTAAAGACATCATGAACAAGGAAAGAAAAAGGAAAGATGGTAGCGTGAGCGCATTGCAACGTACGCCACGGCGCGAAAGAATAGACGGAAGCGACTTTTTCTTTTTTTCCTCTTGATATATCTGGCCAAAAGTACAAATACGGAAAGCGCGTTCGCATCATCAGAGAGCGCGAGTATTGGTGAATTTCCACGTACATGGCTAACGTGATTATCGAAGTTGTCTCTGATTGGAGGTTACATGCTGATGAAACTCAGGCAGGCCTTAGTTTCACCACTATACAGAGGAAGAGAGAGAGGCAGGTCGCGGGGTCGAATCCCGGCCTCGTCGGCCGCATTGCTGCGGAGGCGAAGTGCGGAATGCATCCGTGTATACTCGGACGCACGTCAAGGAACATCACGTGGTCAAAATTACGCCGGAGACTTCTACTACGGGACATGCCTCGTAATCATATGATGATGATGGTGGTGGTAGTGGTGGTTCGGTTAAGAAAAGTACGCTATTTTCTGTAGCCCGTGTCAGGGACCACGGCTAAGCGTACGTGGAGGTAGGGAAAAGGGAGTGAAAGGAGTTAGAAAGGAGAGAAAAGCCGTAGTGGAGGGCTCCAGAAATTTCGACCACCTGGGGTTCTTGAACGTGCACTGACATCGCACGGCACACGGGCCTCTGGCATTTTCGCCTCCATTGAAAATGCGACATATCATCGTCTTGATACGTAACAGCCGCATTAATCACACCACTCAGAGGCGTGCAACAGTATATCGTCACTTGCGGTGATAACGGTACGATTCATTGGTGTCGTTGTGCCTTTCCCGCCTGCGTACACTGTGACCCCCCCCCCCCCCCCCCACAAGAGAGGTCTACCTGTAGTACTCGTACCTCCCGAGCGGCATACGCAAACGCATTCGCGCGATCGCTATGCGACCCCAACCTTGCTCGCTTCGCTTCTGTTTGTTTACATTGCGCACACGGCGGCTCGCTCTTTGCATTACTATACACCTACACGCCGCCCCCATAGCTGCGGCTAGGTTAGGGTCACTTTACGACGACGGCGTCGAGCGCGTATTTGGATCGCCGCGGTCGCCGCTGCTGCCAACGGCGGCGTCCTCTCGCGTAGTCGCCGCCGTTGTCGCTTATCGCTCACGTGAAGCGTGCGTGATCGCTGTACGGTGTAGTGGTGGGGGCGAGAAGGAGACCGCGCGGTGCGTCCGGTCTTCCCCCAAGGTCTCCGCTGCTCCTGATGTCCTCGGCGCTCTTCGGGGAGTGAGAGAGAGTTAAAAGGGAGTGGAAACGAGCAACACGAGGTGCGTGTTGCGTGGCCTTTCACAAACGGTTGCGCGTCGTCGCGCTCGCCGCGAGTAAAAATAACGCGCGCCCTTTCCTCGCCACCCTTTCTCGCGTCCGTCCGGGGTGTTTTCCTTTCCCTTCGAAAGCGCCACTTGGTCGCCCGTTGTCGTGCCAACGTCGACGAAGGAGAATACATCGCGTCCTGGCTGTTTCCTCGTTGCTTTACTCTGGTTTGCGATACTAATCTGGGCAACCCTTTGTTGCCCCTCCTTCCTCTCGCAGCCTCGCGCCACCGCCATCGCACTATTTTTCTCTTACCGGTCATTTTCTTTGTCATTTGTTATTATTAGTTTACGTTAGGCGTTTTGGTCACCGGACATGTTATGCGTGCCATTCTTTCTTTCCTTATTTTTTGTGTCTGATGTTATGGCTAACCTCCATTTTCCTGTCTTCATTTCTTTTTCTTTTCTAATTTTCCTGCAAGTCGCCCCCTTTCGTCCCGTTGCCCTTCTCGTCCGCGTCATCGAGCTGGCGATATATGATCCACTCTCGCCGCCACAAGCTGCCTGGAAAGGCCGCACGTATTACAAATATGCGTGGAATTGAACCTCCAGTTTTCGTCTAGCCATTGGTTAATGTGTTCATTCCTTCGTCAAAGTGTTTCTGTTTCATTTTGCCCAGCGTTCAAGCTCCCGCCACCTTGATCCCCGGGAAGAAAACATGCAAAAGGTTAAAAAGAATAAACAGGAAGAACTTGTCATAAAATTGTGTGGATTCCCGGGCTACGAGTAGTTTCGCGCGGGCAACTTGTCTTCTTGGTTCCGCGCTGTGAAAACCGTTGGAACTGCGAAGCCGTTCTTTTAATCATGACGTAACTGGCAAGGGTGTCAAGCGGCGTCCCCGCAGCTGCGTGGAACCAAACCGCAAATTTGAGTCAAGTCCTTTGTCTGCATTAGAGCATATTGACCATCTCATAATTACTGTTAAGTTACAGTCGGCGGAGGGCAAGAGTGGGTCGAGGGCAAAAACGGACCCGCTTTGCCTGCTGCATGACAAGAACAGCGAGACCGAAAGTACGACATAGCCTTGACCTTGGACAGCTACGCAGTCAAAGGATTGTGCCACTTGATGTTATCTTTGCGTAGCATATACGGCAGCTGAATTTTCGATGATGGGGTCTGTCTGTCTGTCTGTCTGTCTGTCTGTCTGTCTGTCTGTCTGTCTGTCGATCGGTCGGTCGGGTGTTCAGTCAGTCCTTGCGGCCGTCGTTCACGGAGAAACTACCATATTTAGACATGTAAGTAGCGTTCGCATTTCTATAGTGCGCACGACCCTCTGTTTCGTAGGACGTCAGCTACTTTCACTCGATTACATATGTGGCTTTGGTGAACGGGAAAGTCACAGACGCCGCCAGTGCGAACACGGATAATTTGGAATTTTAGTAAATCTGGTTTCCGTTATACGAAGAGGTCTCCCACAGTGTCACTTGCCGCCCCCCCCCCCCCCCCCTACCGCTTCATTATTTTGCCGCTTTAAAATCCAGCCGCTAATTGTGTCGTCCTCGCGCACAGCAACGGGGAATGGAAGCGATTCGTAAAATTTGCCGCAGGCGCTTATACCTCATTCCTCTTAACCTTTGCAATGTGTCGCACGAATTCTGATGGAAAACACGGTGTGCGTCACTATGCTGCGTGCGGTCTGTCGCGGAACACAAGGAGCGCGTACAGCTCGCTTTTATTGTGCTCTGCACGAAGCGCTTTCGCAGTGAGTAAGCTTGCGAATGCTTGATTGTTGAACAGTTCAGGTAGTTCATACTACTGAAAGCACGAGTTGATCACGTCCTAGTCAACGGCGAGCTCGGTTAAAGTGCGCGCATGCTATTGCGGCTCTTTTGTTTTTGATTTTTAGCGCTTATATTTCTATGTGCCGGTCATTTCCATCCTTCTTGTCGGAACAAAGGAAGAGCATGCGTACGTCTATGCGGTTGGTATAATCGCATACGCTTTCTTTAGTATAACAAGAACGCCTGAACTATTTTAGTCTTTGTATCAAAAGTGAGCGAAGACTTTAGCACGGTCTGATCGTCTGCTCCTCGTAAAGCTTGTCGTGTTTATTCATAGAGTTATGACGCTAGTGACGGGCGCCTTGAGAGTGTTGGCCAAAAGCTAACGCATCAAAATCATTAGGTTTTCTACGCCGTAATTTATACAGTTCTCCTTCCGATGTACGCAAACTCGCGTATCTTGCTTTAATCCGTCCGCAACTAGAGTACGCCTCCTCTATTTGGTCCCCGCATCAACAATACCTAATTAATATGTTAGAATCTATCCAGAACCGAGCCAGTCGATTCATTACGCGTAATTACAGCTACCCATCTAGCATAACACAGATTAAACAATGCCTTGCACTCGAGCCACTAAAAATTCGTCGTGACATTTCCCTTTTATCACTATTCCACAAACTCATCCACACCAGCATGATGCCATCTGTTCGCCTTAATCTAGCTCATCGAACTTCACGCCGATTACATAACAACCATAGCTTATCACGCATGTACGGTGGAACTGACGCTTTCAACCTTTCGGCTCTTCCACGAGCGATTCGTTTGTGGAATGACCTTCCAGATGTCCACGCATCACAGCGAGATCACGCAAAGTTTTTAAGCAACCTCAAAAAATATTTATGCACCGAAATTTGATGTATGGCGTTGCAATGCTGTAACCGGTACGTTTTTTTTTTTGTTCCCTGTTTTTATTTTATCCTCTGTGTTCAGTTATTTGCGAAAAACTCTTTCGGCAGTTATCATATCTTGTTAAACTGTTGGTGTTTAAATAGTTACTTTATATTATATCTTGTGTAACGCCTTTAACACTACATTTTGCTGTTTTAGTATATTTTGCATTTCTATGTTCGTGTGTTCAGTTACATCTGTAATAATCAGTATTTCACCTTTGTATATTTATCTCTTTTTTTGTACATGCTGTATTGCCCCCCTTACACAATGCTCCACGAGGGTGCTGTAAGGTACTCATAAATAAAAAATAGATATACACTATCGCACAATGGTCAGCGAATACGAGACTACATATTATCCTGCCAAACTGAGTTGCCTACTGCTAGCTGTAAAGGTATTATATTCCGTTTGTAAAAGTCTCGTGTGACTTCGCTGCCATGCCTGTGTGATTGCATGTAACACGTAACAATATGTTCTACACACGGTTGGTCCCCGTCCACATCTCACGATGAACCGCTAGGCTTCATGTGTGCATGGCGTGATTCAGCATTTTAGTCACGCCACATCGGTGGTAAGTTCAGTGAACAGACTATTCACTTTTTCAAATTATTATGTGGGCCATTTGGTGTTTCCTGTTAAAAGAAACGGCGCAAGAAAACGGGGGTAAATGAAGATACGTACAACGGACAGCGCCTGTCTGTTGTTCGGTATTCTTCTTGCGGTCTATCGTATCGTGCCTGCAGCCGCGTCAACAAATTCCGTCAGCAACCCATCAAGCGCAGCTTATTATGAACGCTGCATGCTTTGTACCATAAATATCTATCCCGGATTACAGCAGCGAGCGACGCCTTGGACTGAGGGCTCCACCCAATGAGACATAACCGAAATCGCGGATAAAGTTTTCTACCACCACTATACTACTGCTACTACTACTACTACTACTACTACTACTACTACTACTACTACTACTACTACTACTATTACTACTACTACTTTATCGTAAGTACGATCGAGGCAGTCGTGAAACCGTCTGTTATAAGCTGTGTGTGTGTGTGTGTGTGTGTGTGTGTGTGTGTGTGTGTGTGTGTGTGTGTGTGTGTGTGTGTGTGTGTGTGTGTGTGTGTGTGTGTGTGTGTGTGTGTGTGTGTGTGTGTTTTCGCACATTTTAGTCACATTGGCTCGAAAAGACTTCCCGAAATCGGTGTGTTAAGGGTCTGACTCCCTCAGAGAACAACGTGCTTCATTTTCACCGACTGATAAACGTAGTATACATGCACCTAGAGACACAGTCAAAATCTGTGACGTCATAGCGAGTTGCTGCGGAAGCTTAAAGGCGGCGTTGCCACTTTTTCCTGTTTATCCACGCGCCTTCTCGTGGCAACAGCGGCATCAACGGGTAATTTAATCATGTTTGAAAAATCGTTTATTTCTTTCGTGTCCCTTAAAGTGCGTTCTGTATTCCACGCCCTCACGCAAAAAGGTAGAGCTATATAACGCCTCCACGTGGGTTCACAATACGCTGACACGTGTAGAACCTTGAGTTGAACGCTGTTTGCATTCGACTTGCGTGCTTTCTGTGGCGGAGTGCGAATATGCGACGCAAGCTGTATGCCTCGCGACCGCTACATATATATGATCCTCATTTTTCGCTCTGCATGGACTCATCGTTTGCGATGCGCATACAACGAGCTGGAGTGGGGCTCGCCACATTGCTAAGCAGCAGAGCCGCTCTTGCACGTCGAATGTGGCAGCTTTGCTTATCTAATAAAACTGATCGAATGATCGATTCGTTCCGCCTAAGTGTACCGCGTATACAGTGAGCCGCCGTGCATGTGGCACGAGCACAGACGCCGTGCGTGCACTCGGAAGTATGCGCGAGGCGGGAGCCCTTGTTTGCCGTTTCCTGGAATCGTGGGATTTGTTATGCCATCGTTCCTATAGCAATGTTGAGAATAAACAAAGAAGCAAACACACACACACGAAAAGTCCTTCGCCTGTAGCCCGGCGTAGGCATCGCACACATATATAGCAAGAACGCGTGTTGTGGGCGTATACATATAGCTGGAGAAAGCAGCTTCGTCTTTATATCTCTCCCTCCCTCCCCTCTCTCTTGCCCCTGATGTGCGAACATGGACAGGACAGTGGGCGGTGTCTCTTCGGTGTTGACTCGATGCTATAGTTGAGGGCCGTTTATTCTCAGAACGCGCATCGCTTATTGTTTGCCATTTATTTTACTCGGCACCGTGGAAATGGAGGTCCCCAATGTAATTGGCGCGTATTAGATTAATGCTAGGTGGATTGGCCCAAACCCGCCTACCAATGCGAGCATCATTTAGTAGCACGGACATTTGGGCTAGTTAGTACTTGCTCATCCTGACGGAATAGGGCGCACACAAAAACACGAACCCGCGTCTTCTTTCTTTCTTTCTTTCTTTCTTTCTTTCTTTCTTTCTTTCTTTCTTTCTTTCTTTCTTTCTTTCATGTGACTCAAACCTGCATTTACAATGCTGTGCGCACCTACCTCAAATTAATGAAGTTTCATTGATTACTCTGATCGTTGAAGGACTCCTTTTTGTACGGAACTTATGCTGTGATATCACATATACTCCCGCTGCTCTGAAATAGATTTTTTTCAGTGTCTTTTGTTTGTTTTTTTCTAGTACAGCGACCCCCATCCGGAGGGGAATAGGAGGTTGTGAGGAAGAAAGAGAACGTCTATTATTATTATTATTATTATTATTATTATTATTATTATTATTATTATTATTATTATTATTATTATTATTATTAGCAATCGTCTGTGTACTGTAGGTGTATATCGCTTCAAGTGTATCGAAGAACAGCGTGCTCAGCGACGCTAAAAGTGCAAGATGCCAGCGCCGCCGCCGCCGAAGCGGCGGCGCTGGCATCGGGCGCTGATCCTTATCGAGGTACGTTAACAACTTAGCAAGCGGGCAAATGCAAAGCTCTATATAACTGATCGATTACACTTCCAGTCCTCCGCATCTTGTCTCCTCAGAAATAGGGTGATTCGGAAACCGGCTGCCCAGCAAGCGCGGATGGAAATGTGCGCATCATCTCTATCGGGTTGCGACATGCACCGTCCGAGGAGAGGCATCGCCTATAGTGCCCCGAGCATCGTGGGCGCGTGCCAAGTGCACGAAGGGGGGACCTGCTATCGGCGCTATCGTTGGTGGTTCAGCCAGACTGGCACCGCCGGTCGCAGACGCACGGGGGTTTCCTCTGTTGGCCAACTTGGCACGTGGCACGTCCATCGCATTTCCTTTCCCGGCTTCCTCGCATCGTCGTTATAGCACGTCCGTCGCGCGTGGCACGCAACAACCGCGTGACGCCTGCAGCCGCTGAGCGCTCGCTGGGTGGCTTGTTTGTATACGCACCACTGATTATACCTTATGGCTGATAATAGACCGCGAGCGGTCTTTCGATGCGCAAGCACGCGTGCCCGCGTCTTCTGCTACAGTGGATGAATGTTTGCTTGGCAGCCTATAATGTTGGGCGCTCAGCAAGAACTGGGACGTTCTTTGCATAACCGATACTATATTTGATACAGCCGACCGCGAGATCTTTAAAAATGGCATGAGCTTAGTATGCGAAGCCTCTCGGTAAGCTCTTACCGCCTGGACTTCCTTTTGTCTAAAGCCAAGCACTTGAATTATGCAATAATGGCTGAGCTTTTACGTGCCAGCACCACGATATGGTAACGGGGAATGCCTGGAGGGCTCCGGAAGTTTCGACTGTATAGGGGGTCGACAACAGGCTATAGAAAACATCTGCGTTTAATAAAAAACGCAACCCCGTCAACATCACCCTTTCCCTCGTTGCATGCGTTACTTAATCTGCTGAGCTGGCCCCGTTTTAATACGCCCATTGTGCTCCTCCAGTGTTCCGGCAATACACCGGTACATGCTCTTCCGCTTGCGCTTCTTCGAGGCGCATCTTATTTTAACACGACAGGGTTTAATGCCGGTGTCCACCAACGAAGCAGGGGCGTACTTTCATTACGGAAGTGGATGTCCGAAAAAAATTAGCACATATCTATAATAAATAAGCAGCACCTGCTCGGACTTGAACCCACATTAAACCGGTACGCGACGATAGGAGCTGGGAGCTCTACCGATGCACAACCAACACATTGGACACATAGGAACAGACCGGCCTTTTATTTTCACTACACCGCTTTACAATTTGTCCGGTTAAAGCAAAGGGGTTTAGCAAGCAAAACTACTTTTAAATTAACATTGCCTACCTTCTGCTGCACTCTTGGTTCGCAGCGGTGGTACCGCCATCTAGGAACTATGGAGCATAGTACTGTCGCGACTGCTTTTGCGACTGCTTTTGTAGGCGGGTGCTGGAGCACGGCCGCTCGATTTAGTAAACGAGCCCGCTCGCCGCAGGGAGTCTTCCAGGGACGGGGCACCGAAAATGACGACCACGTGTGTGCGTCGCGGCCAGTTTCTGGAATGTGTTGTTTGTATTAGTTTTGTAGCAAAGCCGGATGCACGTGATCATAAAAGCTCGTAGAGCATCGTTTACCTTCGACCTGCCTGACTGGCCCGTGTAAGCCGTTTTCCTATTGGTGAGAGGCAGTGGTGTTCCGAGACGTTCGTGTTGCCGTGGAGGCTGAAAAGTGCTATTTAAGCGGCGACACTGGCCTTTTTTTGAGAGAGCGGACTCGGGGACCATGACGCTCGGCACCACCGGGGAGCAGTCCGGCAGGCAGACGGGGTATGATACCATTTTCTATGTTGTATAGTTTTTGCCCTGTGTGTTTTCCAACTTCAAGATGTCTTAGCTAAATAAACCCCCCAATGAGTGCTCCCCCAATTCACTGTGTCGACTCCTCATCGCTTGCCTGCGCGGAGTGGCTCCCACGCCTCTTCGTCTTCCTGACCTTCCGATGCGTCTAACATTAACGGCCCCGACGTTTCGCTACAGTACATTGCCGTGCTGGTGCGCACCGGCTGTGCTTCGGTAGCCTCGCCGTCTCGATCGCAGCTTAGCTGCGTGGTCACAGAATACTTGGCGGGGTGGCGTTCCGCCGGTGCGTTGCTTGGTACATTGCCGTGCTGGTGCGCACCGGCTGTGCTTCGGTAGCCTCGCCGTCTCGATCGCAGCTTAGCTGCGTGGTCACAGAATACTTGGCGGGGTGGCGTTCCGCCGGTGCGTTGCTTGGGCATTGTAGCACAATCACGGCCGATACATAATTTGTCTGGTCTGGCCAGTTATTATGTTCCGACGCCACTTGCTCCAAGAACGCAAAAGACGGCCGCCTACAAGCAAATGATGCTCCTTTCGGCGAAGAGGACCTTTTTTTTTTTTTTTTGCTTTCTCTCGTCAAAATCCCATAGCATGTCGTATTACGTCGCACCGCACTTCACATCCTTTTCCCACACTGCTGCTACGCAGGATGTTGCTGAATCAGCAGTTTGCGTTGTCCTCGAACTCCTACCAAACGATACTTGTTGCTGCTCTAATATTAGACTGACCTCCCACATTTTCGAATGATACTGGAATCAGTGTTCTTCCTTTGCTTAGTTCAGCACATGCTCAACTGAACAAGGTGCTACACTTTTCACTTTTCAAGAATGGCAAATGAGTTCTGCGGAAACCCGCAAGTTGGAGTAACGTTTATGAAAGGGAAGATAGCATCCATGGCACCCGTCTGTAGCACGTGACTACGGCGAAATCTCTACGGATTTCTCAGGAATGAAAGCATCCCCGGTCAGGCGTTAGTCCCTGGCTCGAACCCCGGACCAGGACGAATTTTTCGGCAACTAGGAAGCTTTCATTTCTGAGAAAACCGTATTGATTTCCTCGTAGCCATGTGCTACTGAAGCATGGATTGTGCTTTTCTGTTTCACTTCTCAAGAATTCCGTCCAAGGGCAAGCCTTGAAATAAAGAAAAGAAAAATTGCTCTGCGGGTTCACATTATCGAGTGATAGCGCTACCAAGTTAAACCCAAACGCTGGGGTTATAGGAAAGTTCCGGAGTACGAAGGTGAGTGCGTGTCGCCGTGGTTGCTGCCAAGTTTGGGAACTGTAGCGTCTCGTCCTTATCGCAGCCAAGATGCCCTGGTCACTTCAGTGGCGCCCGCCCAGAGACGAACGATTCACTTAAATATCAAGAAAAAAAGTATACAGTATGTGCCACTCCAAGCACTGCGTTCACACTTCGATATATATATAAGCATGTGTCCGGGTGTTCCAGCTTGGAATGATGGCATGGTTGCTTGCATAGCTGTCGAAAGGTGAGTGTTCTATTACTTAGCTATAGCGTTTCTTGCTCTCGGGCAAAGAAAGTAAGAAAGAGAAAATGAAACCCGAACGTGCTTTGCGGTATCGCTCCGCTGGCGCCCCTGTGCGACGCAGAGACAACTTGGAGACAGATATCTGGTCCGTATGTGGAACGCCCTCCTCTCGTCTTATCAGTGCAAGCCTAAAGCGCGTGCACGTTTACTCTCTTGTCTCGAGGAGGCGAACGTCACTTTGACGTCGGTGCTCGAACCTTGGACGGAACACGAGTGTTGATTGCCGAGCGAGCTCGTTGGGAAGTGTGAGTAACGTCACTCTTCTGGCTGATACTGTATAGGCACTCGGCAAACGCAGCATACAAATGATTTTACAGCAACCGTTTATTCTTAAAGTAACTTGAGTGCAGTCTGATTTGTATCGAGCGCATAGTACTGTATACTCGATCATTTATATTAATGACCTCCCTTCCTCTCTATCATCCCACATTCACTTATTTGCTGATGATTGTGTTATCTTTCGTGAAATGACTAATGCGCAAGATCATAACCACCTTCAGTCGGATCTAACCACTGTAGCTAATTGGTGTAAAAATTGGTTAATGGAACTAAACGTTAGCAAATGTAAAGTGATGCATGTATCCCGAATAACTAACAGCATGCATACATATTATTTAAACAATGTTCCCTTGGAAGTGGTTAACTCTTACAAATACCTAGGTGTGCATATCTCTGCTAACTTATCTTGGAATGTTCATACCGGCTACATAATTAATAATGCTAACCGCATGCTTGGTTACCTGCGCCGTAACTTTTCAACTGCCCCTTCATCCCTCAAAAAGCTTCTTTATACTACCCTTATACGTCCGAAACTAGAATATGCATGTGCTGTTTGGGATCCTGCCACTGATAAACTCATTAATTCATTAGAACTCGTTCAAAATAGTTCAGTTCGTTTCATCTTACGTAATTATAATAGAACTGCAAGTGTGTCTGCCATGAAAACTAACCTTTCGCTTAGTCTACTTTCTTCTCGTCGCAAAATCTCACGTTTAGTTCTTTTTCACAAGCTATACCATCATTCAACACTTCGCAATGATTTCATTTTTCAGCCACAGTACGTATCGCCTCGTATCGACCATCGTTATAAGGTTGGTGTCGAATCATGTCACACTAAAGCGTTTTTGCAGTCATTTTTCCTTCGGTCATCCACGGAATGGAACCACCTTCCTGATGAAATCGTATCCATTCACGATACCCAAAGGTTTCGAGCGTCTTTAGCTAACATTGTATAATCGAAGCAATTTTCCTACTATATGTTTGTAACCTAAGTGCATTTTGTATTTTGTTGTTACCATTTTTCTGTCATTCTTTTGTACCAATTTCTTACGACGAGCTAAAACTATAATTGAGAAGCCTTTGTACTTGACCGTTCTGTTTATTTTATTGTTTTCATTTGCTGTAACCCACTCCCCTCTTTAATGCCTTTGGCCCTGAGGGTGATAATAAATAATAAATAAATAAATTTACTTCTTCGAGGCTTATGCAGGGAGTCATACTCTCACGGCACGTCGAAGACAACAGTCGACTCTGCTCGCAACCGGCAGAAAAAAACTGATCGCGCTTGGAAGGTTCTTGGACGCCGTGTTCGAATGATGACTATACGCTGAGCGCCAATAAAGGCAGCGCCCTTTCCCACTGCTTATAGTAAACTATTCATCCAGTCTGCTTTTTGAAAATACCAAAAAGTGTTACGTGATGCGTTAACTCGCTTTCATCCACCAATCGTAATCGATTAGCGTGTATGTATTCTTCTATAGAGAGAGCGAGAAAGAGCGCTTCCGAGAGGACGATATTCTTGAGCTAGCCCGGTGTGAGCGTTACAGTCGTAAAAATGAAGCTGACCGTAAATAACGCAAATATTTTTACGACGAGGGTTTTGGTCATGTATTTATTTGGGTCATTGACGAGGGTTTTGGTCATCTATTAATTTGTTTATTTTCCGCACTGCCACACTCTGTCCAGGCCAGATACGGCAGGTGCATGGGCAATACGAACTTTTAAATGTGATACAAATTGTTGCGAAGATATTACTTAGACGGACAAAGAGAAGCGAGAGAAGGCAGCTATAGGTTAATGACAAACACATCCTATTCGCTACCCTGCATTGAGCTGAGCTTTATTTGCAAATTATGAGTCAAACTTAAAACATGAAAGTGAGCCAGAAAGAAATAAAAGATCGCCGCGTCTTATGCAGACCGGTGTGTCAGCTGAGAAGATCAACATCGTGCATAAAAGATATGCGCAGATTGCTTTAGATACCTGTTCAGTCCCGGTTGAACGGGAGAAATCGAACGTATGCGTTCAACGTCGACGAAGTTATGCCGCCCCCCCCCCCCCCCTTTCCTATTAAAAAAAAAGAAATAAAAACGACCAGACGATGGGCTAAGTTTATTAGAACGTCCTCGCTCTTTCGCACATTTTTTTAGCGCGTCATCGTGATGTGGGTCCCACAGTCGTGGCGCCATTTGTCCGCCGGTGGCACCGATCCAGTATAGGTCTTTTCCATTTGGCGTCCAGCCAAAGGGATGCCCTCGTCCCTCCTGCGATTTCCTTCTTTCATCTCTCATCTCTACCTATCGCTCGGTTATTTATCACCCACGGAGCTGCCATGCTGTGTGTGTACATGCTTCCAGAGCGCGATCGACTCTCTCTCTCGTTCTCTCTTTATCTCCATGTTTTGACCGCCCGCCCTCGTAATCGCGTTTCCATCACGATCTTAGTTGGTCGTTTTTCTTTTTCGCACCCCTTTTCTCGCGCACTGATATCACCGAGAAGCTAGCAAAAATAATACTAACCTACGTATGTTCGCATTTCTTTCAACTCGTTATGGCGCGGTCGGATTTTCGCCGCCTCCACGAGTCAGTCTGAATCCACATACGCTGGGTTGCGTATTGATTACTTTTTTTGGTAGAATGCTCGTGAACATTTTTTTTTTTCTGTGTACCTCGTCGATACTGCGGGACCTCCGCATCATTTTCCCGACTACATATTATACGGTGCTCCGGGTGGGCCGAATCAACCGCGGCCCGCCCTGCTTCTGCCTCGCCGCGAGCGATTTCGTTTGGGTCGTTCAGTATAACGTCAGAAACAAACGTGGACGACTGTGGATTCCATTCGAACTCCGGCTGGTGCACGACTAACGGCGTCCGGAAAAAAAAAAAGAAAGAAAGAAATTCCGATACCTTTCTGTGACGCTCGGAGATCCCAGCGAGCGCGCGACTACCGTTTGCGAATGGCAACAGCGAGAGAAGGAGCAGGCGAAATGTTCATTCGGAGAGTTCCTGCACGTCTTCGGGGAATTGCGTTGGAATGCTTCCTACCCCCCGTGGTCTATATGTGGATGAAACGGGATGCGAGTGAAGCTGCGGGAACGAGCAGCTGCGGCGTTTTCTCTATGCCTTATGTTGACCTTATAACACTGTAGAGAGACTTTGTTTGCCTCGGCGATCATCAAGCAAAATTAGTAAATGTTTAGTAAATTCATATATTTACTAGCTTAGAGGGCACTTTACTGTACCTCGTGGGTGCTGTTTGCTAGTCATCAGCTATAGTAGAGCTCGTAAATGCTGCGCTTACGGACCGGGAAGGTTTTTCTTAGTGTTTTAACTATAACTAACTGCAATAAGCGACTTATATGTTGCAAGATGCTTAGTAGCTGGCTCCAACTGAATAATAAGCACTCGCACTTACAATGACGATTTGCTGACTTGAATAACAAGTTTTGTGCTACGTCATGACACGCACGTATATGCAAAGAGTAATATATCAGTATCTGGATCCAGAACAAGGATTAATTCTCTAAATTCATGGCTGCTCACCGATACAACGTGCGCTATACCCCAAGCTTTAGGGCCATATAGAGATTTGAGGTTGCTGTTAGACTAGATGACGCGTGGAAGCCTTAATGTTCTTTGTGCTCGCTTTTGTGCATGCCTGTTCTCGTCTATCGCTTGTTAATGCCCCTTTGTGTGCTGTTACTCAGTAAGCATGTCATATATGATGCGTTACGTTTAACGTAGTAATTGCATCAGGCAGTGAGCTTGTGTTAATTAATGTAAAAGGACACTGCATGCCGTGGCGCTTGATCTTTTTGTTCTTGCTTTTGCAGAAGAAGCGACATGACATGGCAATTTTAAACGGTACATATTAGCCAATTTGGTCTAAATGCATTGTTTCATAATTGTAATTTACTAACTTTAGTAACCGTACTAACAAGGCAGTAACTACTGAAGTTTACTAGCATCTATTTAGTAATTTCAACAAAGTTTGTTTACTAAGGGCGTGAGTTTTAGTTAGTACTGCTCCAGAGCTCGTGAATTTCATTATCATTTTGCCATGCACGTATACTTACTAAGAGGTTGGTGCTTTTTGTGACAAATAAACTGTCACGGTATTCAGTTAGTGAATATGCCAACCTCTCTTTTAAAGAGCTTAGCTGTTTAGACGCCGTATGAGAGCCAATAACGAAAGGCAGCGCACGGAAAACTGAAGGAAGCGCCGCAAAATGCGTCCTCTGTCATTATAGGTGGTCTTGTTGCTTATGCAGGGGCATATTAATGTATCGTGGCCTGCGCAGACTGCCTCGATTTTTTTTTTCTTTCATATTGGGAATTGATTGCAGACCCTGATACTATTAATCACAGCGTGGCTTTCGTTTCTGTCTCGTGTCTGATTTCTCTTTGCTGGTCTTTATTTGAGTACGTTAACTAACTCTAACAGCGTCACGTACCTACCCATACACACGCACGCTCGCGACGTTTGTGCACGCGAAAGAAACGCAACTGGTCAGAATTATAGTTCCCCACCGTGACGTGCCTCATAATGAGAACACGGTTTCGGCGCGTAAAGCTCTAGAATCTAATTAAATTTTACATGACGAGAGGGAAAAAAAATCAAAGAAGCGATGTTCGTTGCGCCATCCTCCATCGGCGGCATCTGGCCCCGGCAGTATAAATCTATGTCTTTGTGAGTGAAATCCTCAATTATGGTTCACCTTTCGATTATACAGGTTGCACACTTTTCTAACAAGCCATCCGCGTGGCTTTTATACTCGGGCTCCGTGATCACCGTTCCGTTCCGTGCGCACAGCGTGTCACCCAATCGACGACCTAAACGGACGTAGCCTCGTGATCCGCACTGTTTGAGACCGATGGAGCAATCTGTGCGCAGTCATTCCCTCGAGCGAATGCGCGTGTGTTCGCACCTGACCGTCCTCCGTGCCAGCACAAGCGAGCGCGATGCGCAGCGCGTATCTCCGTATATATAATGCGATGTGAAGCGCTCGCCGAGGCGTCGATGTCTTCGACTGCCTCATTAGGCGTGGAGTGCAAGCGGGGGATCAATGCGCGCCTGTATAACGACAGTATATACGTCCGCCGGCGACCGTATATAAATCCATGCCCCTCCTGCCGTCGTGGCGCTGATTACTCCGTCTTCCATTAGCGTGCAGAGCGCCGTCGCTAATTATTCGTTCCTCTCAAGGAACGGGTTCGCTCGTCCGTTCATCCGTGAGGCGGAGCAGTCGTCGTTCTTTCAGGCACGGCACGCGCCGTCTTGGGAATATGCCTGCCTTGCAGTGCATGGTGCATATTATACAGAGACACGCATGTTCCCGCGGTGTACCACTGCGCAATAATCTGTATCCCTCCCGGCCGAATCGGACGTCCTGCCACTCGGCAACGCACGGCGCTCTTCGATACAGGTGGAGAGGTGTTGTTGCGTAGCCACGATGCATGTATAGCTCTGTTCTGTACGCATCAGTTACGTGGTGATGAGGCCAAGTGCATATTTGTGAACACTGCAGTAGCTGCATCTGTTATGTACTTGCGCTATCAACAAAACCTTGGGGCCTTGGGACTGCGCACAGTTGCGGTTTCTGAGCACCGCCTGAACGATTGACCGTGTCTGAGATTGAGCAGAAACCATAGGTAATAATTGCCATTAGTAACTAATAACTACACCATTAGTAAATAATTGCTAGGTCTTTACGTGCCAACACCATGACATGATTATGCGGCACGCCGTATAGCGGACGGCCCCGAAAACTTCTTGATCCCTTAGTGGGAGTATTCCCTAAATGAATTCACGATCGTTCTTCAGGCTTAGTTTTTAGAAAAATTAAGGATCAAATAGCTCAGATAAATTGTACGACGCTTACCTGTATAGTGTCTTCGTTTCGCGGGATAGAACTGCTTCTTCTTTTAAATTTAGAACTGCCTTTCTTTTTAAAATTTATTATACACTCAAAGTGCATGCAGTACATGATAAAGGCGAGGGGCAAGAATAATAGCACTCAGGACAACATCAAAAAGAAAAGAGGACAGGCAGAAGAGGAGCTTCAAAAATGCTTAAATATGCAGACGGGGAAGTGAAATTCTAACGTTAACAAAAAGCAAAAGAGTGAAAGATAGCGCTGATAAAAAAAATAGCAGTAGAAATATATAAATGGTTCAAAAGTCGTTGCAGGGGGCTTCTTTAAAGGCGGTGTGTACGTTGCGGACAGTATAACAAATTTCTAGAGAATTAGTAGAAGCACGTAATGTGCATTTGCACACTTGTCTATTCTGAATTTGTCGCAGTTGACTCTAAAGAATATGCAGATGTTTGGGTGCCGATTTGTCTTGCGTGCGTCCCAGCATTTTCACTGAGAAGTTGTCCTTTAATTCCGGTGTGTGTGTGTGTGTGTGTGTGTGTGTGTGTGTGTGTGTGTGTGTGTGTGTGTGTGTGTGTGTGTGTGTGTGTGTGTGTGTGTGTGTGTGTGTGTGTGTGTGTGCAGTTGGGCGGTGGGTGGAGATTGGTTGCGCGATTTGTTATCGTCGACCCTTTGCGAGCGCATATGCGGCAAAAGTGGGGAGACGACGAGAAACGGCTCGCGAAGGATTTCCTCGTTGCTTCTGTTTTCACCCCCTCCACTTGCCTTTATCCTTCTCTGAGCGGCGTTGCGCAGTAGTCACCCCGTCTTTTGTTTTCGCCAGGCGCGACCCACGCACCTGCCTGCCTGTACCTTGTGTCTCAATAAAGGTGACTCAGCGCTATTCAGCCTACACGGTGCGACACCAGAAACCCACTGGCTTGCGGAGGTCCTGGCCGCCTCGACCTTCAGCGTCCTTTATACGTACATGATATTGTGTCGAGAGAAGACGGTCTTCATTCCAACTGAATTTTATTGCACGAGAGCACCGGTTTTTATACAAATTGTTGATGCGCTAACGGACAACGGAACCAGAAGTGTGGCATATCCGCAAAGCCACTAGACAAACATGTCCAACAGACAGGTTTTTCGAATATATATATAATGTCTCGCGCTTGCTGTTGCGTAGTACTTTTTGTGTCTCCCTTTTTCTGCTCTGTTCCTCTCTCTCTCTCCTCTTTTTTTTTCTTTTTGTTAATCCCTGGTAATGCATTGAACATAGGCATGTGCAAAGTTCTTTGTTAGAAGAAGTAAAGTTTGACCTCTCCTCCTCCCACTGACGACCTTTTTTTTTCAGAACGCAGTACAGGTGTGGGGCGGGCTTTGTGCGTGCCGTAATAAGAGTGCGCCGGCTCCACGCTGAAGGTGTTCCAACCCGCTTGGAATGGTCGCGGTGTAAACAGATGCATTACACCGTACAAGCACGTCTCCAATCGGCCCATGTTTGTTCTCTTCCGCTTGTTTTGTTTCTCCTTTACGAAAGCGGACGAGCATCCGCCGGCGGCCGAGCTCAGGTGTTTGCCTTTAGCGGTTCGCTACAAACGCGTGCTGTAGCTATATCGAGAGCATCGTATTTATTTGTTTCCGACACGAGCTCCGTTGGCTCGACGGACGCGTTATCGCCAGACGCTTTTGCTCTGTAACTCTTGCCATTCTTTTACGCGTCGTTTTAGCACCACTTTCGTATGTTTGTCGGTCTCGTTTGTCTGTTTCCCGTTGCCGCTTTTGCTCTGTTCTCCGAGGACTCCAGCTAGCATGCTGTTTGCCTGAACTTGGCAGGTGCTTTATTTATTTATTTCTCTCGTTAAGAATACCAGAGGGCAGGGGGGGGGGGGGTCTTTCAAGACAACAGCTATAACTAGACAAATGCCAGTAAGAATGAATATGTATCTATACGGAATTAGTTCCGACTGTCGTTTTGGCAGTACGTGCTGGGATTTATACAGACACCCCCCACACTCCCCCGTCGCGGCTCTCCACCCTCTCCTAAATGGAAGTTCTGGATAAATCCCTGACCAGTTGTTTCACAGAATGCGACCGACAATTCATTCAATGTGTGCCATTCAACGTGTGCCAAGCGAGACATCGAAATGACTGCCTCTCTATATAACGAATGGGAAGGGGTCAAGGGCTCGTTTATTTGTTAGAAGCAACTTAATGAACCAACCAACAATGAAGCCCAGGAAAGTACAGGGCAAGTATTGAAGCACTTACTTGTAGCGTTCTAATTGGGGAATAAGTAGAAAAGAATTAAAGCGGACGAAAAGACAAACCTGCCTTCGGTGAGAACCGAACCCACGACCTTCCTCACTGGAGAAGAGTGTTCCGCACTCGCTGCCATGGCTACGAGTGGCGCTGCCCCAACAATCCCAGTATTACATGTACATAGAGAGAGAGAGAGAGATAATGGGCGGAAGGCAGGGAGGTTAACCGGAAAGGTAAATATCCAGTTTGCTACCCTGCACTGGGGAAGGGGTGAAGGGAGACAGAAAGGGATGGAAAAAGAATAAAGAAAGAAGGAGAGAGGTCAAATCGCGCACACACACACACAAGCACGGCATGTGTCACAGACGGTTCACGAGGCCCGTTGCGTGCAAAAACTTGAGCACAGCCTTCGTGGCTTTCTGCTGCGAGACACTATCTGTCCGGCATTCCAATATGGTTTGCTCGGACAGCGGTCGACCATCAAGGCGTGACAATTCTGTGGCGAGAGTCTGTCGCTGGGAGCAGTACCCAGGGCAATCGCAGAGGACGTGCACAATTGTTTCCTCGCTGCCGCAGTGAATACAGGCAGCACTGTCTTCCAGTCCAATGCGACAGCCGAAACTTCGTGTGAATGACGTGCCTAGCCACAGGCGGCAAAGCACGGTAGTTTCACAGCGGGTAAGCCCGCGCGGAACTCGCAATTGTAGTGATGGGTCGAGGCGGTGTAGACGGGTATGTAGAAGACCAGGAGTGTTCCACAGCTCTATCACCAATTAACCGACAAAGGTCATGACATCACGTTTCAGTGGCTACCAGGCCACTCTGGAATAATCGGCAACGAGCACGCAGATAATGCTGCGAAACGTGCCCACGAAATTGGAGTGCTGCAAGCCATCCCACTGTCAAGAACGGATGCAGTAAGAAAACTTCGCTCGATTACATGCACATAAATACACAGTAAAGTGGGCGGGATGACGACCGCCTTCGTAGTTCAGCGCTAGAGCATCGGACGCGTTGTCCGAATGTAGTGGGTTCGGTTCCCACAGAATGCAAGTTTGCCTTTTCGTCCACTTTAATTCTTTTCTACCTACCCCACACTTAGAATACCATAATTAAGAACTTCAGTACTTCCCCCGTGCTTTCCTAGGCTTCGTTGTTTGTTGGCTCATTAAGTTCCCTCTTATATAGTATAGTTCCAGTAGGATGGGGTCGTTCTTCTCTTTCTTTTTTCGTTATTTAAATGAGTATCAAGCAGGTTTGCCTGGTTCCACCCATAGTAGGTGTTATGTTGCCGCTCATAAGGCGATCGTGCAGAAGGAACGGCGTAGCACCGTACGCTATACAAAGCTTCTTTCTCGGCTCTCTCTCTGCATGGTCTTGGACAGCAATTATCAATGGAAAGCAAACTGCTCCCATTGAGCGGCTGGTCTCCCACGCTGGCCCCCAGGGGTTCCTGGTACGAGACCCTTCCCTTTCGCTGAACGTCGCTCGGGGGGGTCGCGGCTGCGCGACCGTACCTGTCCCCTCAGTGGCCGTTTCGGGGAAGAGCAGCTCGGACGCGTAGGAGGACAATGCATGAGAAGTGCGCCCTCGCTTGAAGCGACAATGCGCTTGGCCCAACCAATTCTTTAACGACCGGCATGCGCTCTCGGCGCGCCGACTGGAACAAAGGGTTGAGTCCCAGCAGTGCAAGGTCCGAACTGCGGGGAAAGGCGAAGACACGCTGTGTTTCCTGGAACGACAGGGTTCGACTGGATGAGCGTGGGAGATGGCCCGAATGCCGCAGGGCTGCTACGATACCGATATTTCGATTGTGAGAATATCTGAGAGCGTGGGATAAGGAGAGGGAGAGCCATGATGGGAAAGAATGCCAAAATGCCTGTTTAAACTGCAAAGACGCTGCTGTCGGGATTAGGGACAGCCCACTAGGGAGTGGCTTAATCTGAGGATAAACAGATTGGATGACAGAAGGTTGAGGCGGACCAGCAGTGGCCACCTCCCCTCTTTCTTTGTTACCGTAAGGTACTAAAGACTGGACGGGATTCGTTTCCCTTCAGTCTAGGCTGTAATCACTTAACTGATCGATCAGTAAGACTCCGTACGATGCAACTTCTGTCTGGGCCGTAACCACTCGGTGGTCGAACAGTGAGACTTAAGTTCGTTGTATGTAGTAACAGTGTTCTAGGCTCTAACTTAAGAAAAGTTAAGTAGAAGAGTAAGACGCTGTTGATGTCTGTGTTATCATCAGTGTGCTTCGGCAAGATGTACATATGACTGTAAATATTTTGCTACAATATAGCTTCAAGTTCATTACCTCCAACCTGCCTCCTGCTTCATCGACGTCGATCATCTCCTTGACGGGACTTCAATCCACATCAAGGAGAAAACGAACAAGAAAAACATAACTGGCGCAGTCGGACAGGGATCGGCGAAGCTCTACAGCACCATACACTGGACCAGTGCCGAAGAGACCGAGGGGCAAGGCATCCGTCAGCCACCAGCGGCAACGTCGAGACGATCCCACAGCAGCCAACTCCGGCACCGTGGAAGAGATCCAGGAACGACAGTGCATACAGGAAGGGGTGAGCAGGATTTCTTGCGTTTTTCTCTAGTTGGCATGGCAGTTTATGTGTAGAGCACATGGTGAGAACACGCGGGGGTGCTGAAACAATGGAGTCTAATGGAGATGAAGGTGCGAGTGCGGTAGCAATGGATCGGAATCGAGAGCCATCAAACCATGGTATTCTAAATTCTGATCAGTCAAATGAGGCGAGAGTGCCTACTCAGAGGCAAGAATCGATGCAGCTGGCATCTCAGATTTTGCCGAATTCAAGTGAAACGAGAACGCTCGAACTTGAAATTCAAAAGCTCAATCTCCAGATTGAGTACGAAAAGCTATTGCAAACTAGAATGAACGCGGAACGTCTCAATGGCACGTTGTCCAACTCTGGGTCGGAGACGGGCGATCGGGGGCGACGGTGTTTCGATTCTGTCCAGCAATGTGCAAAAGTGCTGAAAGGGTTCCGCCTGCCGAGTGACGCGGATGTGCCATTATGGTTTGAGGAAGTAGAAAAACTATTTGCTACTTACCAAGTACCGTATGAGAGTCGCGTGCATTTGGTTATACCAGCACTAACTGAACGAGTTCGTTACTTACTGCGTAACCTCAACTCTGAAGAGAGTGCAGATTACGAGGCAGTTAAAGCAGCAGTACTGACGGAACTGAAGCTTTCTCCGGCAGAGTATCTGCAGAGGTTCGAAAGAGCGGTAAAGCGGAAGGAAGAGACGTGGGCGCAGTTCGCGTCCCGCGTGAAAACTTATTTCTCATACTACCTCCAAGTGAGAGAGGCCGACACGGTAGAAGTGATGGCAGAACTCATGGTTGCTGACCGTATAAAATCGGGCCTCAGCACGGAGGGTCTTGAGTATGTGAGACTAAGAGAAGGCGAGGGATGGCTTAGGCCAACTGAGATCGCTAAAGTGCTGCAAACTTTCGAACAAGCGAAAGGAAAAGGGCGTGCTTCAAAGCAACCAACTGTAGAAATGGGGCAGAAGCCGGCGACACGAGTAGAGAAAGGGGCTATGAAGTGCCACTTATGTCACGGCTCAGGCCATTTCGCTAAAGAGTGCCCGAAGTCTAGTGATAAGGAGAGCAACCCGAAGAAGGCTACCGAGCCAAAGCGGAAGGTCCAAAAGGTAACGTTATCCCACGAGACGGAAACTGAAATACCTGATGGAGTACTTAGCGCAAAGGTGAAGTCTCTAAAACACGAGGGTGAAGGCACAAATAAACTGCAGTTAATTCCCGTATCATGTGCAGGTATATCCGCAGATGCAATTTTGGATACAGGGAGTGAAATAACTGTCTTTCGGGAGAGTCTGCTTCCGAGAAGTTTAGTAGAGCCGTCTGGCAAGGTGAGATTGGTGTCTGCTTTTGGTAAAACTATCGAGGCAAGGCTAGCTACGTTGCCGGTCAAATTAAATAGCCCGCGAGAGGTTACGGAGCCTCAGAGCGTCGACCTACTCTGCGCGTTAACTGATGAGCTCGTCGAGGGCACAGATTGTTTGTTGACCGAGGAAGATTGGAAACTTTTGTCGAAGGCCAGCAGCCCTCTGGCACCCTGTCGAGCACCGGCCGAGCCTGCTCCCGAGGCAGAACAAGCAGTAGAGAAACCAAAGGTCGTGGCATGCAATCTTACGTTGGACAAGAAAGACGTTTCCGGCGAAGATGCGCAAATTGATGAAGAAAGGGAGGCATCATTAGGCCAGAGAGAAAGCCCCGCTAAGTATTTACAGCAACTTAAGGAGCAGCTCGAGACGGCCGCTAATATTGCTGAGCTAACTAGTGCAACTCATCAGGAGAGTTACGCCAGTGCCTATAATCGCAGCACCAGGCTCAAAGCTTTTAACGTTGGCGACCAGGTTGTGGTTTTCGACAATGAGCGGAATTGTAAGATGTCACCTAAATGGCTAGGCCCATTCACAGTGGTTGGACGTGAGCGCGAACACTCTTACCGCGTTGAAACATCTGAGGGAAAGGTGAAAAGTGTCCACGCCAACAACATTCGACCTTACTATACAAGGGTCAGTCATATTGGGGTAGTCTTCGATGAGGACCATGATTTTGGGGAGGTGGAATATGCTCCACAACCAACCACTATAAAGCGGGAAGAGCTAGTGCTAACGAGCGAGAAGGTTGCTCACCTTGATGCTGACGCGCAGGCGGAAATACAGGCGGTGTTCCAAAGACATTGCACACTCTTTGACGGCACCCCGGGTATAGCGAAGGTAGACGAACATAGGATAGAAATAGAACCGGGCCACCAGCCAAAAAAGGTGTTTCCTTATCGGGTGCCGGAACTATTAAAGAAGGAAGTCAGCCGGCAAGTTGACGAACTTTTGACTTGGAAGTTGATCTACCCCACGGAGAGTGAGTTTGCACACCCGGTAGTATGCGTCGGAAAAAAGGATGGGACTATCCGCATGTGTGTGGACTACAGGGCGTTAAATGCCGTCACCAAAGCGGATGCGTTCCCTATGATGAATCCTCAGGAATTGATTTTCCGAGTAGGCAGAGCGCAGTTCATTACGGTAGTGGACCTTAGGCGCGGGTACTGGCAGGTACCGATGGAAGAGAAGAGTCAGAAATTCACCGCGTTTGTAACGCACGAGGGTCAGTACGCATGGAAAGTGATGCCTTTCGGGCTAAAAAATTCCGCGGCAACCTTTCAAATAATGGTGAATAAACTCTTGTCGCAACATCAAATGTATGCCACGGCATACCTTGATGATATTGCTATTTTTTCTAGCACTTGGGAGGAGCACTTAAAGCATCTCGACATTATTCTTAAGGTCTTAGAGAAGGCGGGACTGAAAGCCAGTCCGGAGAAGTGTCAGATTGCGCGATCCCATATACATTACCTGGGGCATATTGTCGGTTCAGGGACACACGCACCAGACCCTGAAAAAATAGCAGCGATTAAGAACCTGGTACCACCGCGCACCAAAAAGGAACTACGCAGCCTGTTAGGACTGTGCGGTTACTATCGCGAGTACGTCCGAGGATATGCAGAGGTGACGAGTCCGCTCACGCTGTTAACAAAGAAAGCGGTACCTAATAAGATACCCTGGCCGGAGGAAGCTCAGGCAGCATTTGAGATGCTCAAACAATCTTTGTGCGAGGCCGTGGCGCTAAACACCCCAGAGCCATCTCAGCCCTATTGGCTTTTCACAGACGCCTCAGCTACGGCGGCGGGAGCATGTTTGGCGCAAATGTCAGCCGATGGGGAAGAGAGGCCTATCGCCTTTGCAAGCCACCGCTTCTCACCGACCCAGATGCGTTGGTCGACAATTGAGAGGGAAGCGTTCGCAATAATATGGGCCTTAAAGAAGTTTGACTACTGGCTTTTCGGTGCCATAGTAAACGTCGTTTCCGACCACAATCCGCTGTCGTACCTTACAACTTCTACTCCGCACGGGGCGAAATTGGCAAGATGGGCGCTGGCTTTACAGCGATATCATGTCTCGGTACAACATCGGAAGGGTATACGTAACGGGAATGCGGATTCATTATCGAGGCTCTAGAATAGTTTGTGGAAGCAATCAGAATAACAGTGCCATGCCAACTGGGGGGGGGGGGGGGGGGACGTGAATGTTCCTGCCCACTCGCTGCTGTATATTGTGGACTGTGTGATTGACAATCCAAGAAACAGACACTAGTGATCTTACTGCTTGAAGCAGCAATGGTGTGCTTGATCGTTTAGCATGTATTTGTTTTCGTTTCTTGTATTCTCCTGTCGTGTTGTCTCGCAATTGTGTTTGATATTTGTGTATGCTGTTGTATGCTTAGAAAGTCCAGTGACCTAATCGCGGCAGTGATTTATCGTACCACTGAGCGTAGAACAGCCCAGCGTACTCTTAAGGGGGGACGTGTTATGTTGCCGCTCATAAGGCGATCGTGCAGAAGGAACGGCGTAGCACCGTACGCTATATAAAGCTTCTTTCTCGGCTCTCTCTCTGCATGGTCTTGGACAGCAATTATCAATGGAAAGCAAACTGCTCCCATTGAGCGGCTGGTCTCCCACGCTGGCCCCCAGGGGTTCCTGGTACGAGACCCTTCCCTTTCGCTGAACGTCGCTCGGGGGGGTCGCGGCTGCGCGACCGTACCTGTCCCCTCAGTGGCCGTTTCGGGGAAGAGCAGCTCGGACGCGTAGGAGGACAATGCATGAGAAGTGCGCCCTCGCTTGAAGCGACAATGCGCTTGGCCCAACCAATTCTTTAACGACCGGCATGCGCTCTCGGCGCGCCGACTGGAACAAAGGGTTGAGTCCCAGCAGTGCAAGGTCCGAACTGCGGGGAAAGGCGAAGACACGCTGTGTTTCCTGGAACGACAGGGTTCGACTGGATGAGCGTGGGAGATGGCCCGAATGCCGCAGGGCTGCTACGATACCGATATTTCGATTGTGAGAATATCTGAGAGCGTGGGATAAGGAGAGGGAGAGCCATGATGGGAAAGAATGCCAAAATGCCTGTTTAAACTGCAAAGACGCTGCTGTCGGGATTAGGGACAGCCCACTAGGGAGTGGCTTAATCTGAGGATAAACAGATTGGATGACAGAAGGTTGAGGCGGACCAGCAGTGGCCACCTCCCCTCTTTCTTTGTTACCGTAAGGTACTAAAGACTGGACGGGATTCGTTTCCCTTCAGTCTAGGCTGTAATCACTTAACTGATCGATCAGTAAGACTCCGTACGATGCAACTTCTGTCTGGGCCGTAACCACTCGGTGGTCGAACAGTGAGACTTAAGTTCGTTGTATGTAGTAACAGTGTTCTAGGCTCTAACTTAAGAAAAGTTAAGTAGAAGAGTAAGACGCTGTTGATGTCTGTGTTATCATCAGTGTGCTTCGGCAAGATGTACATATGACTGTAAATATTTTGCTACAATATACCTTCAAGTTCATTACCTCCAACCTGCCTCCTGCTTCATCGACGTCGATCATCTCCTTGACGGGACTTCAATCCACATCAAGGAGAAAACGAACAAGAAAAACATAACTGTAGGGTAGGTACATGACATTCGCAAAGCACACCGCAGCACTAAGCCAATTGAGTGGATCATTGAAGAATGGTGTGGAGCGCCAGCATCTACGTGACAAAGCACCATTGCGGAAAAATTTGAGAATAAAGCAAAGCTTCAGATTGATAGATATGCTGTGTTATTTTTATACTGTATTGTATAGGACGTCTTTTTTCTTATCTTTCGTTCTGAGTGTGCTTGCTATGTAATGTAATTTTAATGGGCCGTAAGACGCTATGCATGGTCCTTGTTTCGTTTAACGGTCTTCTTTTTTTTCTTCTTTTCTTCCTATTTGCAAGAAAAGCGCAATGCATGCGACTCACGAAGCTACAGTTTAGAGAGCGAGGTCAGCTTGTAGTTGTCCTTATGAAAATATGTATTGAATTTGCATTGCCGAATTGTTGCGCTTTTATTGAATCAACTAGAATTCTATGGACTTTCCACGTCCATTGAACCTTTACAACTAGACCTCAGTCAGATTTCCGCTGTTTCAAATTCTATAACTTTTCCATAGGTGTTTCACAGATTTTCCATTTTAAATTCGTGGCCATCTGCTCGAATTCGGTGAAGTCATTTCTTGCTGAGTCACACTCATGACGGTTTATGGCTTCGACCGTTATCCTTTAGTGTTTCCTTCACCTAGTACTTACGTCCAAAACCATTCCATTGACTTTTGAGTGTCAATCTTTCCTCGCTTACTGTTGCCACTTTTGCTGATTAGTGCTCGTTATTGAGTGACTGCTATACCTTACCATCATTAGCATTACTACCATAACCTTATCTGTACCCACTGCGGTCACTGATTCTCCGCTCTTGAACACTTTCCGGGTTTCTTACTCACTTTTACACTTTGTGACGCTTACTATCATAATTAATTAACTGACTGTCATGATAATGTACTATATATGTTCCTCATCAAATTGCTTATCTAGTGATATATAATCTTACTTGGTTTGTGATGTTGAGTTTGTGTTTTTCGCTGATATTTTTATGCGGTCCTGTTAGCACTAATGAAGGAGATTTTCAATTACACCGCTCACTATTATGTGTATTTGGGTTAACAGATCTGTGTGCCCATATGGAAGGAATTAATGCATCTGTATACATTCAGTGCAATAATTAAATGCACAGGTTTGAAGAGAAATAAAACGTTTACTGTAATGGAGGGTCGCAATGGCAGTGGCTGTAATGTAAGGTTCAGCTATCGCTCCGTAGTGAAGCGTCCTGTATGCATAATGTGCTCGCGCAGCTGTGTTTGGGACTCTGATGATGTTAGTTGTATGGACATATATGAATATACATAAAATGAAATGTATTTGTGTCTCTGATCGTGTATTCTAGCAAAATAGTCCTTGTTAGCTACCTGGCAGCGAAGGGGCTTCCGTCTGTTCGTCCAAATAGTCGAAGTAGCTATTTCTACCTTACTTGCGCCACCAATAACTTTACGAAGCATTCATCGCCGCTTTATCTCAATAACGGAGAAAAAGCACTCCATTTTAATCCTTACTCATTTAAGAAATATTTTAATGACGATTCGTCTTTATTTTTACTTCGTATTGAAAAACAGTTGTTATTCCATATAAATTACGCATAAATACAGTGCAATAGCGAGTAAATGGAATTTCAATTAATGATTACACTGTGGCCATTTTTCAATACTGGGCAACAAACAAGTCGTCATCAATTCGGCAGTGGTATTTCAACTAAAGCGCTGTTGATGGCACAGTAAGACTTCAATGGATTTTTTTACGAACGTTCAACAACAATTGTCATGAAAGCGTCCAAGCATCTGCGTCACGGTGTGCCTAAACGTCATCTGTGCATTTCATACTAGCCGACGATATACACGGGTACATTACTGCCACAGGATGGATGGATGACTTGGCAAGAAGAAACACTGACGACTCCCAACTCCCACTAGGGGCCGCTTCACGTTCATGCCCTTATTTTGTTGACTATTAGTGAATCAATTGTCTGTTTCATTATTATTTATGCTCCTGCTGTACCCTTCACCATTTTAGCAGGCGCTATGCTTCCGATAAACCAATCCAGTTCGGGATGATATGTGGCGTCCTCTCCCTGCGCGCGTTGCAAATAACCGCTGCAGGTGGACGGCGCCGCCTTGCGGGTCGGTTGCGAAGCTCAGCGGCCCCCTCCTCTCACCCGTCTTCCGTCGATCGCGAGCAGACGTGAAGCGTGCGTACTCGAGCGTTGACGCAGTGTACGGGCGTCGCGCAACTAGCACCGTGTACTGCGAGGCGTGTTGCCTAGGCATTCGATGTACTACGTCCCGTGAATTCTTACGATTTGGCTTGTCGGTGATCGTGTGACTTGCGACTGTGCGAGACATCCTACCAGTGAGTTTCTTCGTTTCTGACATCGCACTCGGGAACGGTCGTTGGGCGGAAAGGAAAACAGACAGCCGCTGGAGTCATCGCGCGTGTGGATTGACAGCGCCAGGGAGATCGCACCTAACCACCGCGGATCCTCGGATGTGCGTCGTGACGGCTAACTGAGTGTGCTCGGAAAGAGAACCGACCGTATCCTCGCCGCCACCTGCAGTTTTTTATTTCCTCCGCCGGGAACATCGTCGTTGTGGTCGTGGTGGCTTCCGTCCACCGCGCTTACGGATAATGGAATGGCGACCAGGTTACATCGCATGAGCTTTTCGCCGGCAGGTATGTGTGTTCCGTATCTGTTACCAGGTTACCGCGGAGAGGGCGCCGCGGCGTCGTTCACCCATAGCACGGATGCATCTTCATGCATGGCTCTGTTCGTGCTTTTTTTTGGAGCTTGTTTTGCTTTGCTCTTGTTTACTGCGCACGCGTAGGGGCGTTGTATTTCGCAACTTTTCCCTCCCGCTCGTGCTTGCTCCACTCTCATTTTCGCTGTTCTTTTTCACCTCCACGGCGGCGGCTTCCTGTATATGCACATACGTATACATTATACCTCAATACGAGCTGTGGTACATTCCGGTGCGTCCTCTGCGGATGTCACTTCATAAAATCAGCTGTTTTTCTTTGCCTCTGCTTCGTGTGTGTGTGTGCGTGCGCGTGTGTGTGTGTGTGTGTGTGTGTGTGTGTGTGTGTGTGTGTGTGTGTGTGTGTGTGTGTGTGATACTCTTTTTCTTTATTGCCCCGCATTGTCGTGCACAGCTTGTTGCTGGGAGCCCTTAACGTGTCCTCATTGCGCCAATTCACCTGACATGCATCCCTCTATCGCTATAGGCGAAGTCGCTCGCTCTTTTGCCTGTCTCGGTGCACGATGCCGGATGCGGGCAGATTACGCAATAATGATGTCTCTGCTCGCACGTCTCTTGCGGATTGTTTTCGTGTTGTCGCGTCCCTCGTCGCGACACTTGCACTTTGTCTGAGGCACGCGTTGAAAACTCGGTCATGGCGCACCTTGCTCGGCTCCTTTCTCAGCACGCTACGTTAAACAAGTGTCCTTGCTCGACATATTGATGTGATGATGATGGTAGTTATTATAATAATTGGTGCATTGCCCTTTGTGGTGGTCAATCAGGCGGAAAACCGGATTTGTTTGCATGCCAACAAGCATCGTGACTATTGTTGTGCCACTAATCCTTCGTTCTTGCCTCCTTATTGTTCATCGACCGTTGTTTCGAAATGTGCCTTATACGTGAATTACAACTGTGATTTTCGTCATATTATGTCATAACTCTCTCTCTCTCTCTCTCTCTCTCTGTGTGTGTGTGTGTGTGTGTGTGTGTGTGTGAACCACGCGTTCTGAAGCAGCGTTCCTCCAGCAGAGTGACCACTCCCCCACGAGTCTCTCCATCCAGCGCTTATCACCTTATAATACTGTACTGAAACGTACGCAGTTCGCATTGATTATCATACTGAACGCTTTCCTATGAACAAGCACTTATAAACACTGAGATAAAAAAGGAGAGTGGTTGTTCGGCGAACGAGTTGTGGCTCTCTGCCTCGAAACATTTCGCACTGTTCTGATGCATTAACTCGCGCCTTGCCAAACGTTGCTAGCCCTTGCGGTTAAATAGTACATGCCGACCAATCGTACTACGTGCGTCGACTGTTTTCCGCGCGTGTGGGCACCCTCCGTCCTGAGCAGGCCGCAACTGCCTTGCCTGTCGAGGAGCGAGCAGCGACTCGAGCGCTATCACGAGGAGCCCACATTCCGACGCGTCTTCCTCGCCGTATTGACGTCGTTTCGCTGTGCCTGGTAGCGCCTGTATTTGCAAGACTGATACGCTTCGCTGGACTACCTCGGCGAGCGCGTCGCGCGACCGGGCCCCTTCGACGACGCATTCAAGAAACGAAGCGGATCTTGCATGTCCAACGCTTTCTCCCGCGCATCCATTATTTTTCTTCTCTCTGGTGCAGTTAAAGAAAGGCTCGGACGACGATGCCCCTGCCGGAATCGTTTATGGCCGTCTCCCCCGGATCGTTTGTCTCGCGCAAGTCGCGTTATCTCTTTGGACGACGACGATGCAGGCTTCTCTTTTCCGCCACCAGCGCCCGATAACGGCCTGTCCACGCCTTGTATGGCGTGGTGTTTTCCGTCTTGGTGTGGTCTGACCGCGGACTACGACGTAGGGAGAGGCCATCGCAGCGTTGGAACGCGTCTTTGTCGCCTTTCTCCCGTCACCTGTCACGCGACGGAATGTCTCGAGGTGTGCAGATATATATTGCGGGCTGTTCTCGTCGGAAAACCTCACTGCGTCGTCTACGATCCCGTCGAGGCGTTGTCTGGCGAATCTGTTTCATTAAGTGTCTGTCATATACATCATACAGAGTGATTGCTAATGCGAAGAACGTTGCTGTGTAGGATTCTGTATCCTAGAACGCCGTTTGGCCTCCTCTGTGCTAATCGATATCGCCTTTGAGCCATTCATTCCTCCTTTGCGCACGTCCTTCACCACCGTGCTGCGGGAGCACGGTGGTTTTGTAATTGCCTTGTCACAACATTCGCTACTTAAGTAGTAACTGCAGCTAGTAAACGATACGGTAGTAACGTTACTACCATGTCATTTACTACCTCTAGTTACCATCTCTAGGTAAGGGTAGTAAGGAAAGTCAGTAACTTTACCACCATGGCAGTCTTTTATTGGACGTATGGTGATTTGGTTTTCCAACGTTCCGACGATTATTTATCCATAAATTCGACGCTGTATCGTCTTCTGCATCCTCCTGGCTGCCCTGTAAGTTTGTGGATTGGTTTTGTACACCGATAACGACGCTCCACCCAGCGGCGAAGTGCTCGAAGTCGCTCCATCGAAAGCTTTTACACACGCAACCTAGATGCTAACTTGCGCGACCACTCGCATATATACATTAGTTATAACAATGAAAAAACATGGCTCGGTCGGACGCCACCTGTGATGCACAGGTCGCGTTGCAGAAAATACGAAGAATATGATTTGGTTTATATGCGCTGTTTATGATTCAACTACAAAAGAATAAGGCCAAATAAAAACGAAGCGGTGTGCATTGTCCGGTGACACTGATTGGTACTGACTAATTAAAGTGTGTTGAGCTCATTAACGATCTTCATGTTATTCATGTTATTACTTCATGTTATTAGCGTTGACGATCTGCTGCGCATAGAATAGTTTGGGTGGCAATTTATAGATATAAACATGTTCGAACCAGAAACGACAGCACACATTGCTGCACACATAAGATAAAGGCTTCGTGACGTATGCACTAACAGCAAGGTAAACGCCATTTATGGCCACACTTAAGGATGCATATCTCGCACCGGTGAGCAGACATGGGTTCAGATAAGTAATCAATCTTCTGTATCCAAACTGTCATATTTTACTATAGTGATGTTATGAGGTGGCTCGTTCTTCCCCCCTCTTCTTTCTACTTCTTTTCCTTGTTGAGCAGAGCTCCCCAAGCTGATGTGGCCGCTGTGAAGTAGGATGGGGTGGAAGTCTTTTTTTTCCACTGCCTGCCTCTCTCGCTGTGTGTGTCTATATACTTCGTTAGCTTATCACAGTTGTAGCATAATATACTAATTACAGCAGGGGGGAGGTGGGGGGCAGGGGGTAGTAGCGTTTACTAACGCGTAACCACGTATGCGATAAGGTTTACTACCTCTGACGCTTTTAGTAGTAACGACGCCATTTACTACCTCTTGCGTACTTCAAAGGGCGTACTTCAAAGGTAGTAAGCCGTCAGAAAAATGTAGTTCAGCTGAAAAGGGTAGTAGCCGCTCCCGTCACCAGCTTTTTATACCCTTTTTTAGGATTGTGGGGCTGCGTTCATCCGTGCTCTTTATGCAATTGTCCCAGCGATGAGACCCATATTGCATCAGGAACTAAAATTTCTTCATCTTTTTCACTTCGCGAGCACCCCTCTTAAACGGACGCGCCAATCTTCTGAGTCTGTCAAAAAGTAACAAAGGAACTGCAAGGCGCCGGCTTCGATTCATGTGCAAAGCGGACCCGGCCGTGTGGTCGAAATTGGCTGATACGTTCATTGCGCCGTTCGTTGCCGTCTGATACCGTTCAAGTCCTTCATTCGATTGAAAAGTAGCGAGCTAAAGACGCACAATAAGTCATATCCCACTTCTTGCGTAACGAAGGCCTCTACTGTTAGCTCTACTGAAATTTTGCCTATACGGTGCAACTGCATTACGGAAGACTCTCGCGGACAGCTAAAGCTGTGCTGCTCGTGATCTTTCCGAGATAGAGTGGGTGAAGAGGATAAGGGGATGTCGAAATCCATTTGCACTAGGCGTTCCCAAGTCGACACAGCAGCGGTGGTCGAGCGGTTAGAGCGTCCTCCCCGGTGAGGAATGCACCTGAGTTCGACGCCCAGCGCCGCCAGGCACCCATATGTCCAAAGGGTAGACAGAGACTCTTTGGAAAGGAAATTCGGTTCAAAGCGCAGGGTAAGTCTCTCACCTGAGGACACCTCAACCGAAACAATTACGGGTGAAGGGGAGTGAAGGAAGGGAGTGGACACCTTCTCGAAACTTGAGATTGCATGCCCACAGCACCGTGCGCCAGGTCAGGGCGCCTGTCCTCCCATTAGAAAAACCGGTGGGCGCACGGAGGTAGTGGGAATCGAACTCACTACTTCCCGCACCGGAGGCGGATGCTCTAACCACTAGGCCACCGATGCGGTTATCCAATGGGTAGAGAGTATACCTCGGCCTGACGCTCGGTTGTGCGGGTAAGCTCCTGTCTCGAGAAAGTGGCCTCTCTCTCTCTTTTTTTTTTCTTCTTCGCTCGCCCTCGGCCCAACGACGCTGAGCCGTGCCGCCAGCGAAGGCTGCAGAACATGGCGTCTTTCCCTCACCTCAACCACATCTCTCTCCTTCACGAAGAGTGACAGAAAAGGAGTACACATAACGGGTATGGAAGCGAAAATGCTATAGAGGTCGGCGTACTGTGTGTTGTCTGAGCACGTGCATCGCTTCATGCGTATGCTTTAATTTGGTAACTAGCGCAAGGGTGAACCACTTGCAACAGCGAGACTTGTTTAAATGCGACTTGAAGATGCAGCTAAAATACTGTTTCGGACCTAAAGCCTCTAATCCCTACACGAAATCCTTGCGCAAAAACAAATGTAACGGAATAGGTACTCAAGCATGCGATATTGGTGACGCTATAACCTATGTAAATACGGCTGTGATAACGCACACACACACACACACACACACACACGCACGCACACACACGCACGCACACACACACGCACGCACACACACGCACACACACACACACGCACACACACACACACACGCACACACACACACACACACACACACACACACACACACACACACACAAAGCAATAACGTGCCAAGGACAAGGCTCTCAAATAACCGCCAGTAAGGCGCATAACCGCGGCTTGCGGCTCTGCCACACGCTCAGTTCCGATCGTGAAGGCGTGAAGTCCTGTAATGACGCGGCAAATTTCAAGCGTGTAGTTCATTCGAGCAGTCTGACAATCGAAAAAAAAAATTTAAAGCGCATCATAACCACTACAGCATAGCCAAAGACACTTCTCGTGTGTATGCTATCGCGGCCGTAAGCAATTTGCAAAAGCGTCGCTGTAATCGGCCTTTCGCTAACGGCTACGTGAATTAAGCTCTTCTATATTCGTTTCATTTGAGTGAATGAAATTCGTAGGACGTATGTATAGCTTCCGCACTTCAATAATACACGGCGACCGCGATTACTTCTACACATCGAGCTAAGTTAACGTCGTGCGCGCTTTGCGGTAAGCGTCATCGCTCTGTGTCCGCACTTTGTTTATGCCAAGAAACTTGGTGTCGAACATTACACTTGACAAACTTGTGACAATGCTATTTCTCTCAAATGAAACAAGCCGCACTAACGCTAAATAATTACACATATGCTTAGTCGTGACGAAAATGTTTGGCGCATAACCGATGCGCCACGGTATGAAGGAATGCTATAGAGGTCGGCGTACTGTGTGTTGTCTGAGCAAGTTAAAGAACCCCGGGCGGTCAAAATTTGAGGAGTCCTCCACTGCGGTGTGTTTCTACTTTCTATCTCTTTCCTTCCCTTTCTCGCACCGCCACGGATCATCTCGAACCGTGCTGCTGACAAGGGCTGCAGAAAATAGCGGCCTCTCGTTAACCGAACCACGGGTATTTATTATTACGCTGGGGAAACACGCACAATGTTTACCACCTGGACGCTGTATTTCGTCTCTAAATGGCAGGCATGACATCGTCGACGTTATCGTGACGTGGAACACTATCTGTGGCCATTACTGGTAGGAATGCATCTATAGGTATGTGACGACTTTGTCCGCGATAAAGAAACACAGCGCCGCGCGAGTGTCTTGTGGCTGGGCCTCCGCGTGACAAATGATGCGACCGAGGAAGTGCGTCAAAGCGATTTGTCGTCATGACACATTCGCCTCCCAGGAACTGAGGAACTGGTTCCTGGAAATGTGCCTGTTACAGCCTCTTATTCGGGGCGCCCTGGCATTTGCCGGCAATTCTTCCCAGTTTATTATATCTCTCGGACCGTCATTCAACCCGAGAGCACCGAAAATGTCAAGTCAGAAATGTCATCGTCGCTACTCTTTTTAAAAGGCAGAGCGAGCACAGTTTTCGTATTCTCAGGAGCGCCGATTCAGCGGGGGAGGCTCATGCGAGCAAGATCTTCAATTTGTAATGCTGTCACAGAGCAAGGTCCTTCTTTCGTGCGTGCCGCGTGAGGTCGCCAAGAGTGCTGTCGACCACAGCATCAAAGAGTGTATTTCTGCCCCCGCGCAATGTGGTCAATTGTAACCGGTCGAAGGTCAGTCGGTACGCGCACCTGGTGAGCGGGTGGTATAAGTCATAACTTCAATGCGCCATCGCAGGTACGAATACAATAAACGAAATCGTGTGAGTTGGGAGGGTGCGCTAAACGTTACCTTCGTACTATCACTCGATCAGTGATCACAAGCACACATACACCCTTGCGCCACTCTTAACCAAAGAAATTATTTGTACCACTGTATACATTCTAAGCTGCACGAACGTTTCTCACTATCGACAGCTATCGAATGATTGCTGCGCTCAAAAAAACTAATAAGCGACGTCGAAACAATGCTGGTGGGAGCGCAAGTACGCCGGCCCATAAGGCCGCGTCGTCAGCATATTCAAATGAAGAAACAGAGGTTATCAGGGAAATTGAAAGTTCGAGTTGCCGACAATTGTTGAACGAGATACATAGCTGGATCCATTGTTCCTCAAGTAAAATTAGGCGAGCAAGGTCGCCGATGCGCCACGCGTACGCTTGAACGTGCCATCTTAACGACTACACACGCACTTCAGGGCTCGTACCTTTTAATACAGCACTTACTTCGTCCACAGGTCATTATACCATCTTCGCAGCATGCTGCATAATTCAGTCTCATATTTGGCACTCTTCTGCGACTGCTCTTTGTGTGAATGCCTTTTGACAGTACTCCGAGACTCTGGGAACCCGAATTTCGTTTGCAGGCACCTACTCTAATAGGAAACGTCTTTCACGTATTTCGACAAGACACTTAATTGCCTTTCCGGTTCTTTTTCTTTTCCCTCTTCCTCATATTTCTGTTTTTGCCCCTAAGTTATTTAACAGCCAGTCAAACTATACGCGGTCTCTGTCGCAATCCTCCCTCCCTCCCTCTTTCCGTCATCCTCCTACGTATTGCGTCATGTCAAGTGTGTGAGTTAAGTGTTGTGTGTACCGTGCGCATTCTTTCCTTTTGATCTCATTCACGCGGATGGCAGGCAATTAAACATCCGTGTTCTTTTCAGGGAAGCTCGTCTACCCCAGGCCAACAAATGTTAATGCATATCCCGGGAGTTTTCACTCGTAGCGCTCCAACGACATCCCTGGCCAGACGCCCGTTGATGAAATCAAACTGCAAATGGCGAACCGAAACGTGCGAAGGCGCGTGTCTCCGCGTCTTTGCACACATCTGTTGCGATGTGATTGAGCCGCATTGTGTATCGCTCGTATCGAAGATGTACTTACGCTGTGCAGACATCGACGGGTTATTTCTAGAAAGCTGTGTACTTTCGTATGAGCGAATCATCAATACGTGACCTGAATGAACTTTTGCGCTGCTCTTTTCGTGTACACTTTCTGACTGCTGGGATCTTATTTAAAGTGACCTCGCTTTAACAATTGAACGGCAATTTTTATTGGTAAAAGGGCATACCGTCGCTGATTGAACAGCTGAGGCTTACGTCATAATGCCGCCTGTGTCTCATCGACGGGTTTCTTGATCGCCTCTGTGCGCAAAGTGTCGCGATGAAGCCGACAAAGGAACGGAGAAACGTTATGAGTAGTAACGTTGCGCTAAAATTCGTAGCCGTCGCCTTATTACATCGAATAAATTTATTTCGTTTATACTGTAGGCACTGATTCGGACTTCGTCTTCATCACCTGTACAAAACCATCATCAGTCTCGTGTGTCTTCTTCGTGGGTGCCATCTTGGTTTTCACGGAATGAAGCGTTCCCTGAACCGTGGTATTTCAAGTGGTGGTGGAGGCATTGCAATACTTGTTCCAATGAAAAAGAAAAGAATGCAGAAAGGTTAACCAGAGTGACATTCAGCCTGGCTGCTATGTGTATGTGCACTGTGGCAATACAAAATGAGTAGAAAAGAAGGCGCGAAAAAATATTGTTACAAAGAGATGAAATAAGATGCTGAAGAAAGAAGATCGGTGGAAGCAGCTGGCTTCAGCCTACTCGTTTCTGTCAGCCAACTGGGGCGCTGAATGAGCGGTGCTGTGACGTTGTTTTTGTATCTCACTGGCCTTCTTTGACGGCACATAACAGAAGGTCCATCAACGGCACTTGAAAACACTTCAGTCGTTCAGTGCTAAATTTGATCTACAACTTTCGTATTGATTATTCCTTAAACCGAATAATTAAAATGTTAGCTAATTACATTATGCTAATTAATTGATTGCAGAATAAAGCATGAGAGCATTTGTTAACCTTAAAAGATTTAAACGGAACCTGAAGCTTCGCCCTAAGAGTTCAACGCGATAGCGATGCCTGGTTCTATTCTCATCGCGTTCTCTTTCGCTTGCCATGCTTTTCAATCGCCTAGCCACGTAATTGCCATGACACCACTTGGCAGAAAGTGCGAGTTACTTGTTATTGAATGTTTTTACTCTTGAAGTTTCTCTAAAGTCGCGGTCCGCAGTCCGGCACTGTGTTTTCGCCTGAGACTCATGTATAGTCGCACTTCAGCATCCCCTTGCCGCTTTCGTCGCATAGTCTCAGCATGCCGAGCTTTGGTGTCTACCTTCTCTGCGCCCGTCTTGGGTGCCTCCCTCGTCGTCTTGCGCCATTTGACATAGATGGACATCAGAACTCGCCGATGGAGAAGGCACCATTAGAATTGAGACTTGAACTAGTTGGTAGCGGTTTGTCTCGAGGTGGGTGCAACGCTACACGAAACACGGGACAAGACGCACCTGTCCTGTGCGTCTTCCTCTTTGTCCGTGTTTCGTGTAGCTCTGCACCCACCTCAAGAAGAAGAAGACAGGAAGATATACGTGGGGTGGCCGAGAGCGTAGCGCATCGCGCCGGGTCGCAGGTTCGATTCCCCGGACGCCGAAGGTTTTCTCTTATTTCTGTATTTGCATATACCCTGAATTTTCGCTCACGGACAACGCTTTTTCGCTCACAACGACGTCGACGCCTACAATTTCTGTTAAACGAGCTTTGTAACGCCGTCGCGTTAAAACGAACACCATGTGTAACACTAGGGCACTTAATCCTCAGCACGGCTAAGTTTGTTGCAACTCGCTAGCACGCTCTGTCATTTTTAAACGACTTGGTTACACTCAGGTAGCGCACCTTGTACATTGATTTGTGGGGATTACCGTCCCAAAACCAGCTTTGATTATGAGAGACGCCGTAGTGGAGGTCTCCGGAAATTTCGACCACCTGGGCTCTTTAACGTGCACTGACATCGCACAGCACACGGGCCTCAACATTTCGCCTCCATCGAAATGCAGCCGCCGCGGCCGGGATTTGATCCCGCGACCGCGGTCAGCAGCCGAGTGCCACAATCACTAGACCGCCGTGGCGTGGCGGTGCACCTTGTACAGACTACGAATATAATCTGTATACGTGTACTCCCGTGTCAATAACCCCTGTCACAAACCTGTATGTGGAGGAGCTATTAAACAACCGCTCGAGGTTGTTTGTAAGCGGTAACCTTAGTGGCGCTTGACCGTGCATTATCCTACCGCTTGCCTACCACGTGACTGGGGCCCATTTCCCATGATTTTCGCTTTATGACTAGACTTCAACATTGCCACCTGACGCCTCTCTTATCTTCTTTTTTCTTTCCTCCATGGTCGTAGTCTTCTTTCTTCCTCCATGTTTTTCTTTCACCGTACCGTCGCGAAATCACCAATGGGCACCACTCTTCCAACCTATGGGCTCGTTAAATCTAGTACGAAGTTAATTGGCTCGTCGGTTCCTTCTCTTAGCTTGTGAGACATGTGAGACAGCCTGTGAGAATGGGGCGGCGCCGCGCGCGTACACGTTGACTATTGGAGAACTCCGTCAGCGCTGCCGCCTGAACGGCGAACTCAAGTGACCTATGTGATCATAAGATTTCCTGGAAATCTGAGACAGTGATAAATCGAGACCCGAAACAGGAGCGCGATGTAGTTCAACCTCCGCTGAAAACCGCTTGGGCGCTCTCGGTTTCTGTCATATAACAAGCAGCTACTGTTCACTAGAAGCTGCACTTTTACCCCCCCCCCTCCCCCCTTCGCCCACGCTTGGTTTTTCAATTGTGTTAGGAGCATTTCTTCAGCTCAACGTAGCATCGCTGAAGTGAACATTATTCTCATGTGTTTATTTTATTCTTTCTTTTTTTCTCTTTTGGTGTACTCGGGAAGCTTTAGAAAAGGGCACCGCGCATACGCTAGGTGAGTGGGTTCCTAGAAATAGCGATAACGTAGATGATGTGTATCCATATGTGTTTCCAGAAGTGCTGTACGTTCAAGTTGGGTTTCGCGTCGTTCCCGGCATTTATAAGCGACCTTATATGTACGCTGCGGTTTCTACGTAAACAGAGAGAGAGACTCTTCCGAGAATTTTGAGCTATTTCTGCGCGAGCCATTGCTGTTCGCAGTAACATGAGCCGGCTCGCACTATACCATATTGGTTTCGACGACAGAATGACCAGCTCTGTGGTGAGTCGCCGAAGTCATTTACGCCTTTGCTTTCGCGAATCGGCCCAGCGCTTTCCGCGAGACGTTGATACTCTTCCTATCCATTTTTCTTCTCCTTCCCTCCCCCCCCCCCCCCCCCTCACCGCCCCCTCTTTATATTTCTAACGTTTCGTCGCCATGCGCATACCGCCTTCACCTATAGCAGTATTCGCGGCGCGCAGCGTCTCGTTTTAGTTCGCCGCGGACTCTAGGTCCGAGGAATCGATGAAATCGGATCAGGTCGTGCGAGTGCCTTTAGATTCCGGCTGCGTCGACACGACTTCGACTCGACGCCCTGGAGTAAGCTTCACGCACAATGCAAACTTGCTTTGAAGGAAACTGTGCAAGGGCGGGACATCCACTCGTCCGTTAATTCCATCTGGACGTCTCTTTGCCATATCTGCCGATATGCAGACATCATCGGCTCTCGATAGGCCTCAGCCTCGCGTCGCAATGCGCATGCTCTCTCTTCAGTGTTTGAGGCCGTGCGTGTGGGAGATAACGTATGTACACAGTGCGTCTCACCTGCAGTGTCGCATTCTCGCGCATGCATTATCCTCACCTCGGCGTTCCGCATATAGCAGAGCCGAAGAATAGCCTCGTCCGCGTTTATCAGCGCGCGCGGGGGCCGTGCTCTTCGAGTCACGTGGTTCTGCCCGGGGCATGCCCTCGCTCGCGGAGCCACTCGATGCTCGTCGTCCTCAGTCGGCGGCTCAATGTGCGAACCACGGACGATAAGAGGAGAGGAGGCCTTTTCCGCTGTGTGCAGCGATAACGCGTTCCAAGTAGCCGATGCGGCCGTGACGTCAGAGAGGCGATTGAGAGCCTTTCGAGAGGTTTATATATGGGAACTCCCCTGGCGGGCAGCTGTATATCGCGCATGTATGTCTCCCTTATCGCCTCCCCTCGAGCTGCTTTCAATTGCGATCCTCTGCTTCCTTATCGGCTGGCCACTTCAAGCGCGGCTCTTTCGCGAGGCGCCAATTATTGGCGGAGCCACGTCAGCACATTTAGGAGACGGCAAGCGTTCACTGTTCGCGTGATGCGTTTACATTGTCGCCCCGCCACGGTGGTCTAGTGGCTAAGGTACTCGGCTGCTGATCCGAGGGTCGCGGGATCGAATCCCGGCCGCGGCGGCTGCATTTCGATGGAGGCGAAATGTTGAGGCCCGTGTGCTGTACGATGTCAGTGCACGTTAAAGAACCCCAGGTGGTCCAAATTTCCGGAGCCCTCCACTACGGCGTCTCTCATAATCAGAGCTGGTTTTGGGACGTTAAACCCCACAAATCAAATCAATCAATCAGCGTTTACATTGTCAGACAGGGGCGCGCTCTTCTTCCAGAAAGCTCGCCATCGCCAGCCGCTACTTGAAAATGTGTTGAATAAACGCTTGAGTAAAAGGGGTTTTTGAAGTGTGCAAAGAGGGCATTTGCGTTTGTGCGATGACTTGCGACGATGTCTATAAATAGGCAAAGGAAGGTAGGTAGCTCGTTATAATGTAAGCATTGATTCGTCGCTTCATCCTGTTACTGTCGTGTCGCCCGATGTTCGCGACCAACCTGTCCCGGTGTTAATGCGGACGCATCTATAATAAGACCTACTGAGCAAGCGCACAAAAGGGTAGCGTAAAGATAAAATAGTTACGTTATCCCAATGCGTACCAGATTAATGTTGACTCCGTATGCGCTGTCCGTTGGGGCCACATCGATATCATAAACGCACACATACCGTCACCTCAAATTGTATAATGCGAGCGAGAGGAAAAAGACTAACCGCAGCGCGCTCTCTTTGCATGCACAAAAGAATGCGACGAGCTATAGCGCGGCTGCACAAGGCGTCACGGATATAAGTACGCATTCCGAGTTCTAAATTAGACCACTTTTGCGACTACATGTGAAGTGTGAAACGCAACGATGCCGTCTCTACAGTTTGTTATACTTGTTCACGAATATGGGCTGTCCTTGCACATGGTCTCACCAGTATGCGCCTACAACACGCCCTTGCATGTAACCTATCAAGTAAAATATAAAGCGTGATTTTTCAACGCTTAAATTACCGAACTAAGGCTCGTACGTCTTCGTTTACTTCCGTTGTTCTGCAATACCCGCGCTGTATGCATTCCTCCAGTGTTTGAATACCTCGTGCGCATCAAGCAAGGAACCTTGTAGTAACACGCTTGCACTTTCGTTATTTATCGTCGCTTATGTATTGTGTATTTGCCGGCTGCACGATGCGGAGCACCTGCGAGCCATACGTTTTTGAATGAATGAATGAACAGATTTTATTTCTGAAAAACATACAGAAAAACGAAGCGAATCTAAAGGCCATTCGGCCTGATGTGGCTTCGCTACGTGAAATATACAAGATTAAACGTCTAGCAAGGAGTGCTACACCATGTAATAATTGTCAAAATGTGCGGAGCTGCAAATAATAACCTTAATACAATAGCATGAAAGTTTACAACATAAGCTACATAGACATACAAAATCAGATATCGTGGCTCTTTCCATAGTGTAAAAATAAATACAAATGACACATAAATGCAATTTTACATTATATACTCATACACGCACATGTTCATACATACATCTGCATATACATGGGTTTGGTACATATAGAGGTGAGAAATAAATATGAGGAACCTAGCCTGTAATTTAGTGGAGACATAATATTTACACTAATCCATTCGCGAGTAGATCCTTGATGTGATATTCGAACTGCGATAATGAGAGGTTAAGATTTAAATGTTCACCTAAGCGATTTAGCAGCAGTGGTGCGCGATATGTAGTACCGTACCCAGTCCTTGTAGCAGGAACGTGAGTTCGTTGTCTACGGAGCGAGTATTTGAGTGCGCTTTCGTGTGATGTCATAGTGTGAAGTTTGTTTTTATAAATGTAAAGTAATAACTTGTATTCATAGACCTGCCTTGCTCTAAGTATGCCGTGTTTTGTAAATAGTGGACTGCTAGACATCTCCCTTGGGTCTTCGTAATAACATTCAAATAGACGGAGCACCAATTCCGCATTCGGCGAAGGTCGTTTTGCGTTCTCCACTTCCGCACTTCACACGCGAAGGGTGCGCCGTCAATGCGCAACCTTGGGATAATGATTTACCGATTCGATCAGAAACGGAATGATCTCGCAAATGCTGCTCGCAATGCTCGAACAGTATCAGAGAGCAGGGATGTAGGCTGTAGGGCCGATGTGGTCATTTTTGCTGAACACTGTTGTGGCGATTATCGTTCGCATTGCCCCTCATTATTACGTCTATGAGAATGGATAGGAGTTTTGTTCATCTTTTTGTGGGCGCGTCATTTTTTTTCCCCCACCACTTCTGAACGCTCCAGCAGGACGATCTTCTGCAATGATGGGGCATCGTCGAAGTGCAGGCCTTTCGTACGTAGAGATAAATACCCTGTTGCTCTTGTGCGTCTTAGTCGCTTCAGTGCTAATTATCTCGCGACGTGCACTCAGTTCTCCGAATTCATTTGCGAGCCGCTTTCGCAAAAGCAGCAGCAACGATTCTGCGGAATGTGGAGCGAGCTCTCTATTGGGCCTGCGTGACGGGGCGTGCGTGAATGCACGGTGAATCACCTCCTTCGATCGCGGTGTGTGTGTGTGTGTGTGTGTGTGTGTGTGTGTGTGTGTGTGTGTGTGTGTGTGTGTGTGTGTGTGTGTGTGTGCGTGCGTGCGTGCGTGCGTGCGCACTAAGCAAGTACATGCTACTGGTAGGTAAAAAATAAAGAACGAGAGAGACGAAACTCATTCCCAAGTTGAGTTCATCTGCATAAGTTGTGAAGTGTACCGTCGGGAAGCGCGATCATGGATGCATGCGTTATGACTCACGGTGTTAACGCTATAACGACGACAGGAGCCCGTTTGATGATATACGAACGGGCAGAAGAGAAACCAGGCATATCTCGGGGCTTTATGACGCCTTCTGCATATTTACATTACGCGAAGCAGGAAGGAGAGGAGGAGGAGAAGGAGGGAGGAAATACAGGGAGGTTAGCCAGTGCTGACACCGGCTGGCTACCCTGTGCATGGGAAAAGGGGTGAAGGGAATGAAAGATAATAGAAAGGGGACACGACAAGAAAAAAGAAAAAGATAGAGAAAACACACACACACACACACACACACACACACACACACACACACACACACACACACACACACACACACACACACACACACACACACACACACACAAAGAGAAACGCGACACTGCTTAGAGTCTGTCCCGTAGACTGCTCGTCCTTAAAAATCGTAACAGCGCGTTCAGCGCTTTCCGTGCTGACGATGGTCCTGGCCAGTGTCCCAAAACTCGTTGCTCGGACAAAGGGCGACTGTCAAGTCTGTCTAGAGCCGCGGTAAGTTCTTCCCTGGGGCCACTGAAACGGGGACACTCACATAGAAGATGACATATCGTTTCGTCGCAGTCGCAGTTCTCACACTTAGGGTCGTTTGCCATTCCAATGCGAAATGAGTTGGCTTTGGTGAAGGCAACCCCAAGCCACAGGCGACACAAAAGAGTCTCCTCACCTCGAAGCAGGGTGTATCTAACAAGAAGCGGACAGGAAAGAGCATCATCCCTCGTAGCACCTGCATAGTATTACTCCGGAATAGTGTAACCGTGGAATTAATTTATCAGTCGGTAAATCACTTTCTGCATTTACTTTGTGACGTCAAATTGTAGAACAGTACGTCAATCAGTTAACGTTTTTTTTTTTTTTTTTCCCTTATCCCAACATTTTACGGCATAGCGATATACGGTGTATACACAGTTTGTTCGCTCAATGTTTTCACTTATTACCAGCCCGTCTCAGAGCGGCCATCTTGTTCGGTTACTATAGAACGAAGACCAATTCTCGCGTACGCGAAAGCTTACAGTACAGACTCTCTCTTCGATGAGAAATGTTCAACCAATTCCTATGCTGGACTTTGTTATATCATTATTACGTAGTAGACTTCTCATTTGGTGAAGTCAACCGGTCACTCCAGGCACCGAGCATTTGAGGGAAGCCTGCGTTGAATCGGCCCCATGCAGCTCATCGCGCGCGAACCAGCCGCGACCAAGAGGCGAAGAGGGACGGGGTCACTATTGAAAAGGCGCTTGCTGCGTTGACGAGCCGTGATTCCTGCTGCACGATATCATATAGGACGCTGCGTCCGGAGCGTGCGGCCCCCTATAGAGATAAGCGTCGGTTCTCCGAACTACCAGAGATGCAGCAGACGTCCATGGGCGGTCGTTGGGGATGCCGGACGCGACGTGTTCGAGTCCGTTGCCGCACTTTTGGGCGCCGAGATAAGATAGCGTTCCACGCCAACAGCGGATGTCCCCGGAGCTTCTGCAGCGTTGCCCTTCGAGGGATGCCCCGTTGTCTCTCTCTCTCTCGACAACAATTCTTTTCTCTTTTCTTTTTCTTTTCCCTATCTTCTTTTCGCGGTGACGTGGTTGTGCGTAAGATTTCGGCCACTCCAAGGCTGAATGAGACAGATGAGTGCATGAGTTTAGGTTACGCGGTTAGAGGAAAATCCCCGACCGATGGATCGATCGGGTCGCCTCCGTTCGAAGTGTTGGACAAGAAAATGGAGCTCGTTCCGTTTTCTTGTCCCTTCCAGAGGAGCTCATTCCAGAGGCGTCAAAGGGGGTCACTCAACGGCTTCCTTCGGATACCTGAGAAAAAAATTCGCGTGCCGCTGACTCCTTCTTATGTTGATCGATAAAACACTTTCCCCTCGCCATTCTCCGGCACGACCTACAAGTTCACTTATATACTGCGCAGTTATGAGGCAAGACCGCGACGCGCTTTGAGAACTGACGTAGTTGGAATATGCCGGTGGCTCCATTCGTCGTTTCGCCGATTCGTTGCGTATTACCTGGCTGTATAGGACTTCTTAAGAAAGCGCGCGCTCGTGTGCGGACCGGCCGTTTTCGGTTATGGGGCAAAGCACGAACCTCGCATTACTCGAATCGCGTATGAACGTCTTACCGACAAGGGTTGAATGACACTCTCGCCTCCTGCTGCTTCTTGTTCTCCCTTAATGTTTGCCAATACACGAAGTCAAAGGCAGGCGAATCTATAGCAGCAGTACAATCTGGATTCTAGCTCGGACAAATATGTTATGCCTCGAGGCCTGTATGAAACCTTGACAGCCCTGCGATACACCAGTCACATAAGATGTGCTACGCCTGACATTGAAACGCACTATACGCGCAGCTCTTTTGTATATATTTCATTCTCCTATAGAGGCCTCTATATATGCTTTTTTCCTCCACACTCATGCAGCACGAGTACGTGCCATTGCTCATTAGTAAGAAAACAAATAACACGTAGGGAGAGCCGGAGTAGCCGTTACTTATCAGTCGCCTTTCGATGTCGTAGTTTTCTGTTTCTCTTTGACACCGTTGCTCCGTTATGTCCGTCTTAGTGCACAGGGCAAAACGGTTCCGCGGCAACGTCTATATCTCTTAGCCCCATAGCAACAAGTTTTATATATCACTCTGTAATTCTTTCTTCCGCGAGATGAAAAAGCAACGAAAAATATCGAAGTATAAAAAGTCTAGTTTCGCCCTGTTTAATTCCCGTGTTTCATTTCTTTTTCTGTTTTCATTACTTTGTGAGACCGCACTATTTCGACACGCAGACAGAACAAAGGCGGGGAACGGAGTCGAGTGGCATTTATGCGGCCGATTCTACTTTTCTCGAGCCCGAAATAAACAATGTCAAGAAAATTAAGAGCGCCTGCCTTTGTCGAGATGTTAAAAAAGGAAAAACTAAGAGACAATTCCCGTAGAGTGCTTTAGCGATAGACTGAAATATCCATCCGCGGCTGTATTCGTATAGGTGAAGTTTAATTAACGAAAAGGTCGACGAGACCCACGGGAGGCCTTTTTTTTTCTTTTTTTTTTTATGGGGTGTCGCCTCTTCCATCCGGCTCCCGCTTTCTTCATCCGCCGGCTGGCTGCAAATTGAAAACATATTGAACGGTTGCGAGGCGTCGTCCTCTTCCATATAGCGATGCGGCGTTGTGCGAGTGGTCAATCCGCTCGTTCAGTCAGCCGGCGAACCTTTAACCTTCAAAAGCAGGGGAAATGCTGCAGCCCGTTGCAAGCGCAGTGCGCGTGGTCATAGAGAGCCCGACGCCTCCCACGTCGCTGGTGGAGAAAGCCCCTTTGCGCGCCGTCTCTGCGCTGTGTGGGCCGGCCTTAATGAAAGTTCACCCGGAGTGGACAAGCGCTGTCCGTCCACTGGCTGCTGCGTTATCCTCGGCATCTCGCTTATGGTGGAAAGTGAGAGAGGGAGAGATGACTCTGTGGATTCTCAGAGCGAGCTATCCGCCGTGCTATACTGCATGACAAAGATTAGATAGATAGATAGATAGATAGATAGATAGATAGATAGATAGATAGATAGATAGATAGATAGATAGATAGATAGATAGATAGATAGATAGATAGATAGATAGATAGATAGATAGATAGATAGATTTACGTCGACATTAGAGGACACGAGCTGGTCAAAAAATAATCCGAAGCCGCCTGCTACGGCGTGCCACATAATCATGTAACTCGTGGTGCTTGCACGTAAAAGCTCAGAAATTATTGACTGATATAACTACTGTTACCGTACACAAAGGTCGTAATCGTATGATGGTGTCTAGCCAAATTTCTCGCAAGGTGTTCGTGATATTCAGTGGGGCAGGGTGCGAAATTTGAAAGACACTGACTCGGTAGACAGGATAATTTAAACGGCCACCCTCCGCGGTGATACCGGAACACTTACGGCAATTTCGCTCGACAGACTTTTCTTCTTTTTTCTCTCTTTCTCTCTTTCACCTTCCATTTTCAACCTTAATGCGGTCACAGTAACCGGAGTCTAGCCCGCACCATCGCGACGTGGCGTCCTTCTAGAGGTTCTGATTCCAGCTTCGTGCACAGTCGTTCGTGTTTGTTATATATGCTAGCCTTGTCACAGCTGTGCCGTTGAGTGTCCAAGCGGAAGGGAACACGAGACGCATTGCAGTCGTGGGCACCGTGCAATTCAAATTTCTGGACAACCGGGATTCGAAAATGTCCTGCGAGCTTCCTTGTTGTATAGTATTTAACGAAGCCAACAAAGAACGGATGCACGCGAGACACGCCTCTGCAGCAACGTTTAGTGAGGTCGGAAAGTAAAACCTTTTTTGTATTGGCAGGTGCGTCATTGAAATCGTCTGACGCCTCTTATTGAGAGTCCTGAAAAATGCTTCCTAGACATGATCGGCACCGACGCCATCTTGAAAAAAAAAAAAAAAACGGCAACCTATTTATCCACATCGGACTGCCGGAAGTCCACATTGTCGTCGCACGTATATGTACACGGCTGCCAGCGTAGAAGAGAAGCTCAGGAGAAGATGGACGCTTGAATCGATCAACAGATCGCTAAAAACGATCTGTTATCGAGAAGGCAGCTGCAGAAGGCAACGCTCGAGAAGGCAGTTGCCGTGCTGACGAAAACAGGTCCACTTGCCGAAACGTTGGCTCCGGCGACATTACCTGTTCTGCATCGTTTTTAGGGATCTGTTCATCGATTCAGCTGCCTGCGAGTGTTACCTGCCTGCTTCAACAGGGGTGTTTCGAAGATGGCGTCGGCAGGTCTGTCGAGTTTCATACCTACCCGTGTTCATCGTGCGTAAGTGCGTGTATCATATGCACGAACCCATTTGTGTGAAGAAGGGATTGGAAGGGGGCCAGGCTGTGGAATCTCTCCCATTCATCCATTTGTATCGCGCGGAATATGCAGACTCATTACGCCTGAGTGCTCGTTGTTTTATCTGTGTAGATCTGTCAGTGTGCCTAAAGAAATAGATAGATAGATAGATAGATAGATAGATAGATAGATAGATAGATAGATAGATAGATAGATAGATAGATAGATACCATAGCAGCTGGAGTAGGAGCTTCCCAGCTCGCGTGTACGTTGCAGTCTTGTAGCAAGTTGAGCGTTTTACCGCGCTGCCAAAAAAAGGCAGAGTCGCCTTGTCTGATAAAGGGAAGGCCCGCGACAGTTTCCTCGACCAGCGGTTCTCCTATCTCTGAGTCCATTATGTAGTACGCGGACAAAGTTTTTCTCGCGCCATGCCCGAGTCATAGCTGGGTATACGCGAATCGCCAGAAATCTTCGCGGTCGTTGCAATCCTTCATCAGGCTGACGCAATGAGGGCAAGCAGTCGCCTGGAAGATAAAGCCAGAAAGGTCCTTCAGCACGCATCGTCCGAGAGACCGTTCTATCGCTGAGCGAGTCTGCCATAGCAGCACTTCCGAGAAGTGGCCGGTTGCTCTGCGGTCACCACGCTTGCGTGATCTGCACTGGCGCTCGTCCGCCTCCTTTTGACGCTGGCGTCAGCGCCAGCCAACGCGCTGGTTACGGGAGCAATAATCGTGTCCGCGGCCTTTATGACACGGGCAATCCCGCGTGGCTGTGGTCATAATCCTAACCGGACGCGGTGGCACTTTCTCCGCTTGCGCAGACCGGCTCGCTGCCGCAGCAGTCGAGTTCCGAAGGAGCAGTGCAGTTGTGGTGCGTAAAACGCACGTGTAAACGTGCGAAGAAGCGAAAACACCGGGAAAGGCGTGAACTCGCAGGCGCAAGCTCATGTATAGAGGAGACAGTAACCTCTTTGAAAAGAAAGGTATACTGCAGCCGTGGGGAACCGCATCCAAGCACCGAAGTCAGCCCAGAGGCCCGGCTTCGCGTATTGCTGCTTTGTGGACGTTTCGCTCCATTGATAATGATGTATTCGCTATCGAGATTGGCTTTTACGAGCAATTATAGTGCCAGACTCGTTTGTGAATACGGGTCAGATTAATAACGAGTGACGTCGTGAAGTTGCTGAAAAGAAGCAACTGCGATTTGGCCATGAGTGGGAAAGAAGTGCGATTACTTTTCGATTACCTTCATGTACCCGTTGGCTGTCAAGCCAACGTTAGACAACACTGCTGGTGTTGCGCGAGTAAATGCGGTAGGCCAGCCACAAAACTGGCGAGGTTCACACAAACTCGGCCATATTGTAAAAAAATTAAAATAAAAATAAATAAAGTACCGCTTGCTAGTGATAAATCATTCATATGCGCTTATTCTAACATCACTGGCGTGTTGTTGAGTTGGTAAAAACGTTGGGCCACGTACAAACTGTGTATAGTTACCCACCTTTTGGACAAACGATGTGCGTGCATTCCGACGCTGTCAGCTGCCTGCATACACATACACTGCATGCACATATACAGCCGGGCGTCGAACTTTACCAACGTGGCGGCAACAGTGGCTGTAACCTTATATGCTGAAAAAGACGAAACAACCGAACGCACGCGCATAGAAAAAAAAAAAAAGAATTTTTGCGCGACGCCGCTGTGTGACGTGTTGGTCGACGTTGGCTCGGTCCCAGCCGTCAGTGCGAGGGATGTTTGCTAACTTTGCCTAGGGCAGCCTATTGTTACTGTCTTTGTGTCCATAAAGTTCTGTATAGGACGCAAGAGGTGGGGGGCAACCTAGGTCGTGGGTTTGACACCCAGCCGCGGGGCAGCTCTTCCTATGTCAGGTTGCAGAAGCATGCTTGGCTTAATTGAAGAACTAACACTGTCCATAGTCGAATTTAACCCGGAGTCTTCCTACTTAGCTGGTTTTCGCATCGACAGCACAGCCAGCCTTGATAGGGGGCCACGACCGTGTTTAATTGTAACTAAATTTACCGTCAGCTGCCGCATATTTGCTCATATCGTTCACGAACAATCGATTGTTGGAGAACAGGAAAGTGGCATTGAAATACTGCCAGATAGAAATATCAGGTCACAATGTGCTCTTCAGGGGCACGCAGAAACGCATATGAACTCCAACGCTGAAATAATATTAGGTTCTGCGAGTTTATTAAAGCAACGAGGGTTGTTGTTTGTTTCTCTCCCCCCCCTTTTTTTTTCTTTAACTTCAAGCAGAAGCGAAAGTGGTATGGTACCAGGGTTCTTATATTTTTCTTTTCTTTCCAAGAAAGTACAGGTCACGCGAACAAGTGAGCGTGCTAGAAAAGGCAACGTCATAGGTGAATTCTTTTGAACTTTTGCTTTCCTCTTTCGACAGTGGCTGTCAAAGTGTGAAGAGCGCATTGTTAGTCGCAGTTACAGTTAGTGACACGAAAGCATGCGCGCCCGCTATCAGCAGAGCTCGCTGCTGTTGACAAGCGTGCGTGGACAAGTTTTGTCAGAAGGAACGGTATAGTCACTGCGCACACGACAGTGGGACGTCCGGTGTTGGACCGACGTTGCATGCGCCTCTCTGAAAGTGTTCATGAACGTTTATCTATGACAGCTAGACACATAAGAGGAGCTGCGTAAAGAGAGTTCCGCGGGCACGGCACAGCGCGCACACAGCTGAACTAGACACGAGCCCTCTATAAGAGACCTCGTTTTCTTATATTTTATGTTATATTTATTTATTTATTATTACTTGTTTCAAAGCGACTGTTGGGGCAGTCTGCCGTCCCTGATGCGTGAAAGCGAATATACCTAATTGCTGTTGATAAATCTGCGCATTCTGTGTCATTGCGCGTATAAAAAAGGACAAACAAATGCCGACGGTGTATTGTTACGCGAATGAAGGAGCATCTACACTGGGGACTTTTACCGGGTGCGTCTTGCAGTATGAGTTACAGCGTTGACTAGTTTTGCTGACAGTCGTCGTTGTTCTTCTTCCTGTTCTCCTGACCTGGCACACAGCCACCCTAACGTCCTAGAAAAGTGCGCGCATGTTCTTGGTCGTCGGGCGGTTAGAGTTCATCTAGCAACGTTGGTATCGAGTTCATTCCCCAGAAAAAATGCCACTAATATAGTTGTGACGCCATGGCGCGGATTGTGGTTGTGTAAGGAGCAGAGCGTTGGGACCTGTAGGTGATGTTTTGACACTAGTTCCGGCGGTTGTCTGGTATGCTGCTTTGTCGATCCTTGCAAGCAAGGCGTGCTATGTTCGTAGGCGCAAATGCAAGCAGTCCTTACCCTTCACTTGCGAACGGCTTGCAGAAAAGCTCCCGCGTATATACCGCCTATACGTGAGTGATTCACGACGCAATCACTATACTATAAATCACCCAGGCTCTCCCTGGTACTTACCAGTACCTTTTATTTGGTTTGAGGTCCTCGACCTTCATTTAAGGCAAAAAGCACTGCACAAAGAAACAGCGGAAAATATCGTCTGGCTACTCCTTTAGTTCGTTTTCTCTATATAACGCCGAGGTCGTTGCCTTCCAGCTGTTTTTGTGGAGGTACAAAGTGATTGCATTCCCAGCCGGGCGCTGACGAAGTAAATAAAAGGGCACCGAAAAGGTTCGTAATAGTTTTACGATCTGTTTTCGGCGCGACGTGGTGCGGCCGGAGATAGTCACCCGGGTATATTACTCCTCCGTTCGTCAGCTGCGAGCCATCGCGGCGCAAAGCTGCTCTTCATTTCCGTCGCAGCTGCGCGTTTCCACCCGGAGTGGGTGGCGGATAATTCGGTTCGTTACGTACGACATCCTCGACTCTCGCTAGTTTCGTGGTGGGGGCGCACACGTATATTGATGGCGTGCCCCCGGGGGTCGATCCGTTCTGACTCCCTTTCTTGTTATTGCGAACTATACGGATCCTATAGGAATGACAGCTGCACGCGGTGACGCCTGTGCCTATGACGAAGATTCGAAAGAATGGAAAGCGAAATGAATCGATAACAAAACAATGTCGCAAGGGAGGAAGCTTTTGTTCCGTAAGATATGTTTGTCGTTGACTGGTTGCCTTGTTTATTTTGTTATTTATTGATACTGTCAACCCACAGTGGGTCATTACAGGAGTGGAATAAGTAAAAAAAAAAAAAAGAACACGCAAGCAATGTTCCTTAGCTTACGTGTCGAGCGCCGGGATTGTCTGGAATTTTCTCTCGCCACCACTTCTACCGTGAGACTGTTATGTTCGTGAGCGTGCATATATAGGGAGCTATCGTTCTGGGTACTTGGGACATGCGTGTGACGCTTGCGCAGCGGCAAGAAACGCGAGCGATTGCGCGTACTCACATTAGTTGATACCCTATATTCTAAAGCTGCAATTACCTTTATTTTACCGTCAACTGGTTTCCTTATTTAACCTTTTTTTTTCCTCCGTTTGTCATATCAGCCCGAACATTGCTCCGACGCCGCCGAGCCATCGTTATCGCTCAATGGACACTGCGCGTGATAAGTAGGCACTGATGATGAAACATAAACGCGCACTCCTATTTCGTTCATACATTTTCAGCCGTTATGCGGATGTCAAGCCAGTTGCCGTCGGCTGACGATTGACGGCGCCACTTTTGTAATGCCCGAGAGTTCCGTTTTCGAATGCCGTAACACTCTGTCGTGAATGGAAATACTGGATAAAGAAAAGGAAGTATACTACGTCACGGAACCGGCGATTCTGCCGATGCCAACTTATCTGCAAAGCCAAGCATGTCCCTTGAGTTTCCGCTCTCAAAAAAGTCAGCCCAACACGTCGCTGCACTAGGGTGTACTCGGCCCGCGGCAGTGCTTCGAATCGGTTCCAGGATGCATATTCCTGTACGGGCTTTTTGCCAGCCGCTGCGCGCACATTTTCTCCGGATACGTTTGCGCAACTTGGGCCGTACATTGCGACGTATAAATGTGTCGTTTTCGCAGGAATGTGCGAGTGTAACAATGTTACTACGAACTACCACATGACACTCCGCCCTTCTTTCGTTAGCAGGCGCATGCAGGCTCTTTCGTGGAACCACTTGTTGCACCTGCAGTGTCGTTTCGAGAGAGCACGCTCTCAAGCGCGGAAGACACTGAAACGCGGACTGCGACGTTGTCACGTGCTTGTTGGTCGGACTTCATAGCCTCACTTTTTTTTGAAACGGTGCTTCATTCGCACGTATACTAGGGAGTTCTAGCAGCGCCGGCTTACCATAGAAATATCGTGGTGGGCACGTGGCTATTTTAGTCCGGAAATTCCTGCACTAGTTGCTTGATGAATGCGGTAAGGTGATCATGATAAAACTTGCCGATAAAGTTCTCGCAAGCTAAATTTGTTACGTGCCGAACACAACGGTACGGCATTGCCGTACTTGCCGCACGGTAAGTCGGCGTTGCTAGAACTCTCTGTTGCCGTCCCACCGTGCTGGTTACCGTTCACTGTCAGCGCGACTAGTGCGGTATGTCCCGTGTTAAATGTTTGGAGCGATACGTGGCCGCACCCCGTGGCTGCCACCGTGCTCGAGTGTCCACGTCCGGTTCTGCGGCGCGAGCGATATGGGAACACGGTGTCACCGCTCGTCGCCCGCCCCGTTGCTGCTTTTTATAGACGCGCCTCTCTATCGGCGCCTGCCATTCCGAGAACCGCGCGTGTGTGTACGCGAAAACGTGAAAACATTTGACTTTGCATATTGGGGCGTCGCCGGTAGCGCGATATTGCTCGAATGCACTGCGGCCGTCCATAAGAATGTATTGCAGAAAGCTGTACGTAGTTATTTACATATCGAGGGCAGCATACCTCTGGGCCTTCTTGTGCGTCATGACTCGACTATGGGCAGTGCTGAAGTCATAGCGAGACAGTGCTCGGTGGTCGGGGCGGAAAGGAACTGCCGCCACAGCAGTTCCCTTCCGGTGCGGCCACGCCGGTTCGAACACATTCCGCACATTAAAACCGCAGAGTGCTTCATGGCACTCTCTAGCTTTAAAAAAAAAAAAAGAAAAACTTTGTTGAAACTTGCCTCTTGGCAAGCGGAGCGGGCGTCGAAAAATACGTGGACAAAGTTGATTCTTGAAGGAAATCAAGGAGTGCGTGATGACATAGCCCATAGCTGCAACCGTCAAGATCAGGTGGTCGGGCAGGCATAGGTATACTTCCAGTTCTGTATACGCGGATACATTGATGTGCGCTGAAATTATTATACGCGATGGTTTCTGGAATCGAAACCCGTAACCGTGTGAAACGCGGTCAGGCAGCGCCGCGCCAAAGACGAAATGGGCCGCGCTTGAACAATGGGAGAGTGGGGCAAAATAAAGAAGAAAAAAAGAAGGGCGCGGCGACAGTTTATTCCTGGACGGAAGGCTGGCTGCCGCCTCCAGCAGCTGCGGAATAAAAGCGCGCTTATGCAGCGCGAAGCCGCCGATGGCCCGCTCGTCGTTCGTGTGCACACGCACACACGAGTCGTCGACGAACGCGACCCGCTTTGAGGCGAGCCGGGGTCGGCGCTGGGTTCCGAGGGACGCGTTCTGTCGGCTTCTCCCGCATCGTCGGCAGCGAGCGCGCGGGGTCATTGGAATCCGCTCGTGTGCGCGCAGGTGGTCTGGGGGACATAATCGATGCTGACCCCGCGGGACGCTTTGTGGAGCGCGACGAGCCCGGCCGACGAACCTCTTGTCGGCATGGCGCGAACGAAATTTTGTCGCCAGTTGGGGATCGTATAACTTCCCCCCAGATGCGCAGTTGTTATCGCTGAAGAGCCGAAGAAACTGCAGCTCGCGCTGGCGTCGTTACGCATGCGCTCAACCAGAGCGCTTTAAACACTCAGCTGTATTGATAGTGCTCCGCCATTGGATTGCTCTCATCGATATGCGGACGCCGTGGCCGGGATTCGAACCCGCGTTCTCTAGCTTAGCATCGCGATACCTTAACCTGCTGGCCTACGCTAGGGCGGGTTGGAAACAAAGGAACCGCTTACGTGACGCTCCTTTGTTTCGATTCTATATTCATATCACAGTGCACCACAATCGCCTTTCAACTAGCTTTCTTTTTTTTTTCCCTTTTCGTTTATATAAAACCTGGGCGGACGATATGTGCGATGCTTGATGGCAGGTATATTCGTGTGTTCGTAATGGATTAAGAAATATCCCCATTGGAACACGGTGGATATTAATGTATTTAAAAACCTGGGTATGCTAGTAAATGAACAGGCTCGCCACGTACTGCCATGCGTGCATCCCACTTCAACAACAACAACAACATACATAATAATAATAATAATAATAATAATAATAATAATAATAATAATAATAATAATAATAATAATAAACATTATGTTTACTCGCATAAACAGTTGTCCATATAAAATCGGAGTTATTGTCTCTGCTGTGCTGCTGGAAGTGGCGCAGAGCCTCTGGCCAGCCCGGCATCAATATTTGACATAGTCGAGGTCTCGAGGTGGTCACCGTTGTGATCGCGTGCTCTGGATGTAACACACGGCGCATAGAAAGCATCTATAAACGTTACCGCGTAAGCACATCTCTCGGTTCTGTTCATGCCGCTGCCTCGAGTTTTTCATAGTAGACGTTGTCTTCAGTGTAGCGCCAAATACCTGCTTGCCGAGATCGACGCGAGAGCAGAACTGATGGGAGACACGGGTAGCGGAGCCGCCTGCTGCTCCCTGGTCGAAAGCGTAATACATTCCGCGACGCTGGCTGGCCCTGACGACGCTCCTGTTCTTCTGGGGAAGGGCAATGACCGAATGATTTCGGCGCCAAAGAAAATGTCGCCTACATTGAAGACCCGACCAAGCACTCGACTACGTAGGTCGTGTTCTCCACAGTCGTTTTCTTCACCGTCGCCGTCTGTCGGCTGTGATCTTCAACAGTACGTGAGCACATGTAGACAGTGTGTCATGGTGGCAAAGCGCAAAAACACTGTTGTGTTTAGATTTATGTGCGTTTTGGTCAAAATTAACCCTTTTTATATCGTTGTTAGTGCGTCGTTGTGGCATCATAATGAATCGGAATTTAAGTATTGTTTGCGCTTTGTATGGATACTACCTGTAGTCGGATGATCCAGGGCCCGAAGTAGGAAAACCTATGTTTTGTGAAGGCTCTCAATTCGCCATTGGCCGGCTGACTTTTCTGATGACATGTCCTGCAGCTGGATTGTCTGAAAACGTTCTTGTACGACTAATTCTAGATGCTTGCACACAATTCTGTATACGTCTTTTCCTCTTTAACAAATTGTGATGATAAACGTGACGACGCGACTGAATTTTGCGGTGTTTGAGAATAGCAGCAGCCCATTGCAGTCGGGCGGTTTCGTTCGTCTCGTGCGTGGCTCCAAGCGGCGCGTACTTGGCCGTCTCTTATCAGCGTATATGCACACTGCGGTGCGAAACCTCCAGCGCTCTGTGCTTGCTCAACTGACCCCGCTGATAAGGAGATCCGCTGCCATGTGTACTTCGCTATGCAGTCGCAGCATTTCGCGCTGGCGCCGTCGTTGCTGCCAAATGTGGCACGCGGGGTGACGTCCACGTTGACAGCGGCGCCGGATGACCGTTTCACAGCCCCCTCCCTCCTCCTCCTCTCCCTCTCGCTCTGTATTCCCTGTGTTCTCTCTATCCGAAGGCTGTGCTGCTATCAGCGCGAGGCAGCATTTTCCACGGACGGATGCTATTCTCGACAGTCAGGCTTTTTTGTCGCGAGAGAGCCTATCCCCAGTATCTTTTTCTTTGTTTTTCTTTAACCTTTGCTCGGATAACGCGTAAGCGCCGTGAAAAAAAAAAAAAAAGGACGCTTGAATGGCAATCTCGGGACTAGCTTTGCTGAATGAGCAGTAGTGGCTGCAGGAAGGGGGTGGGGATATCTTGGTTTCTTCAGTCTTGTTGCAAAAGATAGCCTATATCGCCGCAGCTGCCTGTATCAAGTGATGAACGTACGGCAGAGACGGGCGTTGACGTATGCAATAGAGAGCGCGTGCCCTTGTTCTCTGCACATGCAAACTATATAGAATCAATACAGCGGAAAGCAGGGGAAGGCCCTCCCTCGGTCAAACGGTTCAATAGTTAGTTGAGGAATACTGTTTTTACGTAGGAACGGCGTCGAAAAACGAGCTGGCGCTTTGACTTTACGTGTATTTGCCCTGTTTTCGAATAACAAATCACGCTTGGCGGTACACGTGTATGTGCCCTTATTAAGTTGGCCGCCGTTTAGAACGCTCACGCAAACTTCTGACCATCATTAACTTTAATCAAGCGATGCAATTCGGGGCTCGCTTGTAACTTCGTACGTTGCGAACGAATTCATTTGGGTTAGCAATCGCATTCTGTGAACCTTGTCGCCCTGGCCTTACGCAGTGTAGCACGCCTGTAAATCGGTGTGGTGGATATTTTCCGAACGCGTATTGGTCCCACGCGCATTGCTTAACGCGCCTTCGTGTGTCGATTAGTTCAGGAAATCGCGTAGGCCTACGCCCTGGACGCGGGTACTACTTTAAGGGTATCCGCTTGAATCGTTAATTTAATCTCGTTCCACATGGATTTCGCTAACCCGTGGCCATAAATGTTCCTCCTGGTAAATCGGAGCTGTAGCATATGTGAAACGAATATGCCATTGAGCTTTGGCTTCCGCTTCTGTATATCTTATCGTGCTAATGTAGAATCAGCCTTGATACCGTTCTGTACAAGTTCCACGAATTCGCGGGAATATGTTAACCCCGTTTCACATGAATCTGCGAACTATGTAAGACGTATCGTCCGCTATGTAAACGTGTCCGCCGAGCAACTAACGACCAGACCAGCGGACTTGGCTGGCAGCACGAAGCCCCCCACCTATATCCACGGACCCATTTTTTTTTTCTTTTTTGCACGCTCTCCGCGGGGGCCAAAGCAAATATTTGGTGGTCCAGTGCCTCGGCTCTGATCGGCTGTGCGTACCCGCGCATGCAACGGTACGTAGGTCCTCAGGGTGAAAAGGGGACGCGCGAAAGAAAGAAGGAAAAAACAAAACAAAGGAGGTGAAAATAAGCGAGGTGCGTAGAGTTGCCGAATCTGTTTGTACCACGGATAAGAAAAGGGGGAGGGGGGGGGGAGTCTTGTTATTGTTTCCCGACAGGAGAGGTGGGGAAGGCCGGGAAGTTATTTTGGGTCCGTATATCGGGCCGCCAGAATTTTCGAACCAGGCGCGCCCTTACGTAATTCGTATCGCTATTAGTTCGCTGCTGTTGAGCGTCCGCGGGATATCTTCTTGAAGTAGCGTTCGTTGTACTCGTTCTTCGTAGGAATATCTAGAAATCCCGAACGCAGAGCGTGTGCATGCACCAAGATGGTTGTGCACCTTCCTCTCGACCATGTGATACGACGCACCACGTAGCAAATAAATGTTCCTTAGTCCGCGCGATCTGCCAGGGTATGGCTCTTGATAACACCACTCCTGACGGTCGTCGTCCTGAGCAGTGGGAAGACAGTATGAGTACCTGGTTATGAGTGCAGGTTGCTGATGATTTCTTTTTTCTTCGAAAGGTATCGAGAGCGAAAGCAGAGCTACATAGAGCAATATTTGCATGTGCATCTACATGTGCGGGACATAATCTCTTGTCGTCTCTTTCCGCGCGAGAAGTGAGTGTTGCTTTGCTGAAGATACATTAATGGAAGCGAATGGAAGCTTCTAGCTGGGTTGGATAGGCATGCGCACGTTTTTCCACTTCTCTAGATCTCCCAGCAAAGGCGTAACTGTGATGCGTGACCTTGAATACAAAACCGCGGCCAGAAAGCTAAGGCCTGCACTCGTGCCTCTGGTGTTTGGTGGCCCGTTTCTCTACGGGAACCGTATAGTTTAAGGTACGCAGACGCGATCTCTTCTGTCCATGTTTACGCATTGTAGTTGCTCGATCGCGTCACGCGACATATAGGTATGCGCCAGTAAGTAGCAGCAACCCTCAAGTGTCAATGTTCGAATCGCAGATGTCAGCATAACGCGGTCGCGTTATAGTATGGATATAGAAACAGCAGACCTCGTTTGCTTGGTTTGTTTGAATTATATATAGGGGCATTTCATTCGTTCCGGACAGAACAATAGGCAGCTTATGCTAGTCGTACCAGGTGCTATTGTGTGCGCTTATATGTGATAGTCATAGTCATGCGACGCCAACAGACGGTGAAAATCAAGGAATGCGTAAGGGAGTCAACTCGGTTTTACATAATAGGTTTGAATAAATTATAAGGAGGGCAAATGTCAAGGGGGGCGTTAAAAACGGGTGGCTGCAATATATATATATATATATATATATATATATATATATATATATATATATATATATATATATATATATATATATACAACGGAAATCTTGCTGGCGCCGGGCTGTCTCGCAACCAGAGACGCTCTCAGAGAAAATTCGCGCAGCTGCGACGCAGGTCTGCATCGTTGCATGCCCCTGCTATAAATGTAACCTATTTTCGTTCTATTTCTGGCGCGTTTACACGCACACAATGTTTATTGTGCACAGCACGGTGTACACCCTGTCATATAGGCCGAAAATGTGCAACGCCAGCTTGCTTGCCCTGTTGCTAGGCGCTGCACGCAAGATGTATGCTCGCATCTCGACTTGTTTCAGCGATTACTCGCGATTGTTCACAGAGGATGTGCCCGGTTTTACATGCTTTATAGTGTATCATTATGTTCTTCTGAATCATCATCATCATCAGCCTGTCTACGCCAGCCACTGCAGGGCATAGGCCTCTCCCATAGACCTCCAATTATCCCGGTCCTGTGCTAACTGTGCCCAATTTATCCCCGCTAACTTCTTCATCTCATCTGCCCACCTAACTTTCTGCCGCCTCCTGCCTCGGTTACTTTCTCTAGGAATCCACTCTGTTACCCTTAATGACCAACGGTTGTCTTGTCTTCGCATTACATGGCCCCCCACACCCATTTCTTCTTCTTAATTTCTATTAACATGTCCCTAACACGCGTTTGTTCCCTAACCCACTCCGCTCTCTTCTTGTCCCTTAAGGTTACACCTACTATTTTTCGTTCCATAGCTCGCTGCGTAGTCCTCAATTTAAGCTGAACCCCCTTAGTTTGCCTCCAGTTTCTGCCCCGTAGGTGAGTACCGGTAGGATGCAGCTGTTATACACTTTCCTCTTCAGAGACAATGGTAAGCTACCATTCATTATCTAACAATGCTTGCCGAATGTACTCCACCCCATTCTTATCCCGCTAATTATCTTAGCCTCTTCTGAATGCTTATGGACAAATTTATCTCTCTCTCGCACTGTGTGGCTACTCGTTCATCTTGTGAGGCACATCAGTGGTGTTAATAATGACGAGAGCGCAAATGTGCCAGCCGTGGCTACAAATGTAAGCCCACTCATCGATTGCGGGTAAACGTGTCCGCTACGGTGCGCAACCGGTTCCTCCGCTGCTGCCAAAATTACCGCCATAATTCTCGGCCGGCAGCGCTTCGATGCAGCGGCTATCATTATTTAATTTGTCTTACAATATGGCTAGCCGTCTAGCCATCCCAACTCGTATATAATGCGTTATTCGCGGACTTTCTCGATAATCGCAGCGTCGCCGTCTTCCAAGGCCCGTTATACTCACAGCTCACACCCTTCGTGATTGGTCCACTGATGATGCACTGCGTTGAAACGAACACTTCTCTCCCAAAGCACATGTTGCTCGCCGCCATCGCTTTTCCTTATGTGACTACGTCTGTATTAATGATGGCGCATTTTGAAGCTGCTGCCTATCCGACGCTAATCTAGGTGCATCTCTCCCTCTCGTTACGAGTGTTGCATGACATCATGCTAGCAAGTTAGCAGTTTATGGTCCTCATTACGTCATTTAGAAAGGCGACCTGCCTAAGCTTAACTAGACGGAGTCGAATATGACATGCATAAAGACGGATCCGTGTTCCCCTGGATGCAGCACGCCTGCAGACGATGTGCTTCTACAAGTGTGATCGTGGTTGGTGCTCTCTCTCTCGCCTCCATACTTTCCGAGCGAAAAGTCCGACTCGTGTCGCCGTCGGTGTTGAAGTTCCTCTGCGAGAAAACATGCAGTCTCATCGCGCACACTTATTCTTTCTTCACTTGCGCTTCGAGTACACGAGCGTACGGCGCGCGCCCGTGTCACGTGCACTCTCTAAGTGCACGCACGGCCAACGAAGAAGACGCGAACATGTCTGAGCCATATGCAGGTCCCTTGAATTTTCTGCCGAAGAAGGAAGGAAGGAAGAAATGTGAAAGGGAAGAAAGAAAGATAAATGTAGGAAAGACAGATAGAAAGGAACAAAAGAAAGATGGAAAAGAATACAGCAGGACAGCGAGCAAGAAGGGTATACGGAGAAATAAGTAATTACACAGACAGACAGACAGACAGACAGAAAGAAAGGCATGCACGCCACTTCGCTTGCCCCGATTTTCACGGCAGGGGAAGAACTCTTAATTTATTTTCTCACACCCTTATCCCCGCGCCCTTTCCCCCAGCGCAGGGTAGCAAATCGAACGCGCGCCTGGTTAAGGTGCCTGCCTTTCCTTGCTTCTCTCTCTCTCTCTCTCTCTCTCTCTCGTCGTCCTCGCCACTCACGCTCACATCTTTTGGCTCTGTGGCGCCACCGCGAATCACGCAGCTCACAATGTCCGCGTCCCATAGTGAGGTCTATTGTTTTGTCTTCTCGCCCATTCGTCTTGCTGTCGCTATGCGTTCGTACCTCGTGCTGCTATACGTCGTTTCTACAGCCGGCTTGTGGAAGCCGTGCTAGGCACTCGTGCTTAGTCATCCTTTCCGTCTGTTGCATTTTAGACCACCTCTCCTCCTCCTTGCAGCGCACTCGAGCAACTGCCATGAAACGAGAAAAGTTCGGTCTCGCCTTAATTATGCGCGATCGCGACGGGTTGGTGGAGCGCAGGGGCATTGGTAAGTGCTAGAGATGCGCATCGCTCTCCCTCTCTCTCTCTCTCTCTTCATTTTTTCTTCTTTTCTTTAGGTCGATATGGTCTCCACTTAAGACAGCGATAGATCGGGCCGTTTCGTTCGTTCCGCGCATGCGAGTATATAACGTGCTTTGTTAGGCCAATATCGTCCATATACATATTTCAGGAAGCTGCTTTTTTTTTTTTTTGCTCGTCAGGGTGCTGTGACATTGGTGCGCTAAACTTACGAAAAATTCCAGCCGAAGTATAGTATTGGCGAGTATTTATAGAGTACGGTTTGCCGCTACGAATTTGCTGCTGTATGCATAATCCCTTTCGAAATTTCTCGTGAAATGAACGAAACGATGAAAGAAACATGGCAGGCGTGTCAGTACGTTTCTCTTTATAGCTGCCCTCGTCTCAGCGTGTGAGTCGTTAAATAGGGTTGTTATAATCGGTGATACTCCGACAAACAGTCTGAACTATCCACACAGCCCTTTCACCTTACACACGTGGTCCTTGGGCACATCCGTTGGGCCGCTTATAATTGATGTCCGATCGAAAAGGTCACTAATAAGGCCGGTCAGGCCCGAGGTTTGGGTATCCTATTGGTACGAAAGTATACCACACATGCAAAACAGCTCGCGTTTCTCTTTCAGTAGCGACTCGTCGTGTTGCTGCACCGCTCGAGCGCACCCACGTCGAGTCTGGCCCGATGTCGCCATCAAGGACACCTGTTATAATTTCTTTTTCCCCGTCGTCAACGCGAGAGCATGCAGAGGCGTACATAATTCTCCGAAGCACCCCGGTGCGCGCTTCCATTGTTCCCTCGCATCGCTCGTGGAACCCAAAACCGGCAGACCCCGCCGCTCTCTAATCTCGAACGCGAGACGAAGGCATCGGCGATGTTCGGCGGGGCCTTTGTTTTTGCCCCGTCGCGTTGCATCCAGAACGATCTCGCGCAGTACATACGCCGACCGGCCCGTGCATTACCTCGCGTGGGTGTATGGATCTGTCGCGGCTCGCCGCGTGGGTGTCCGTCCCATCATCCGCATCGCTTTATATGTAGACTGACATATGATCGGAAGCGCGCATGGTACGCTCGCGCCCCAATTAGTATCTTGCAAGCTGGACATTGAGTTAGTCGGCGATTCTCTCGCTTTTCATTCTCCTTTCTCCCTAACAAAGAAAAAAAAAATGACGTTGTCATTCCCAATATTCTGTCCAGTGGACTGTTTAAGGTACCGCTACTTTTGAGGAGCCGATACCAGCGTATGTACACCTGCATCAGCATTGCCACTCTGAACTTCTACCGGCAGGAGAGAGAGATAATTAGCCACCTTTACACACACACACACACACACACACACACACACACACACACACACACACACACACACACACATATATATATATATATATATATATATATATATATATATATATATATATATATATATGAACGAACATTGCGCACTTGACCTGTGCGTACAGTTTTAGCGAGGGCAGAATTGAAGACAGATGGAAAGGACGGCAGTAAATATTGGAAGTGGCAAGACTGTCCAGTGTCGCAAGTGAGCATGCTCTGCTCAGTATTTGCGGTCCAAATGAGAAGTTCGAACATTGGTGGTGGTGGTGGTCACTTAATTTATGTAGTCAGAGCCGAACTGTCTCTCCCACGGGTGGTGAACGGTTGAATATAACGCACTCGTCTATATAGCTAATTGCATCACGGCGTGCGATGTAGATACCAGACCGGCGCGTGAACGCATTTAACCGTTCTATATAGCGCGCTTTTCAAGCATATATATGCCGCGCCATCACCGGCAGGACAACCCCTTCCTACGCTTCCCCACAGCTTTCTGAACTTCTGCGAAAGTTTCTCTCTTCGCGCCGATTGCTGGTTCGCGCAACTAATCTCTCTTGACCTCGCTGCAAACTAATAAGCCTATACTCTCTTGCAACCGCCTATTTTGCCGGGTGGTATAGGCATAGCAACTACCTCTGGATGCGAGGATTAAGCACATTAAGGGGCTACTAGACGTGGAGGGGGGCACATGTGTTGCACCGAGGACGCGTCGACTAGATTGCGGTTTGCCTAGCACGCTATAGCGGAAAGAAGGCAGGCCGCTAGCCCTCGTATAGTGTACTGGGTGACGGCTGTTAGCGATGATTACGCTCTTACGCAGCTGTCCGGAATTCTCCGCACGCGTATATAATCTGTTCAGATGGCGGCATCTCTCGGCCGCTTGCGAGCATGCGGGCGCGTTGCGTGACTCCCGAGGATACGTGCATGCCGCGGCGCGGAATTTACCCGTATTCTGGACTTGCACACCCTCGCCTTTTTTTCTGTGCATGCTGGACATTGAGACATGATATGCAAGGGTGTCCCATGCTACACAAATAAGCTGGGCGCTCGTGCTTCTTCTCTTTTTTTTTTTTGCTTTTTGCTTTTTCTTTTTTTTTTTTTGTGGCCCATGTCACGAAAGCAACAGTGTTGAAACTCGCTCATTGTGCGCTGCTGGAGGGGAGGGGGTCGTTGTATAAGGTATGCGGTCGCAAGGAGGCTGCCAATCCGCGAAAAGCCCTTTAAAAAAAAGGAAAAAGAAAGAAAGCCGTAAATCTTGATCACGTTGTAGTGAGTAGTGCATGATAAATAAACTCTAACTAGAACGATTTAAGTCGGTCTTTAGACCCTTTTCCTCGTTGTCGATCCGTATAGCAGTGCTGGTTCAAATCGTCGGTTAACATTAGGTAGTGAAAGTGAAGAAACAACCAGCTTTTTCTTTATCATTATTATTCACCGATTTATCAGTTTTCTGGCAGGAAACCTAAAAGGTCAGGGCTAAAGGCGCTAGCTTGCGCCTGACTAAGGCCCTTACCCAATGTGTGTTCGGTGAGGCGTGCAGACAGCAAAAAGAAGAGAAGCGGGGGAAATAAATAAATAAAATAATAAAAATAAAAGTGAGGCGCGAAGGAGGTTTGAACAGCACTTGGAACATAAGATAAAAAGAACATAAGCGCACATTTTCAGCTTGATAGCTTGGATGAAAAATTAAAAAATAACATAAAAAAACCACAGTATATAACACCACAGTCAACCTGTAAAAGCGTGCATAGTTCATCTGTCTTACATATTGAAAGAAAAGGTACACTTCTTGATAATAAAATTATTTTAATGAACGCACCTAACGCACAAAAACACGCAAAGAAATATAATCCTGCTCTATTCGCATGTAGCCCAGGATAGTGCAGGAGTGTAATCGTTCGAGTTCCACCGATATGACGCGCTCAAACCAGCGTCACCTGTTACAGCTTCTGTCTCGTCGATAAGATAAATCATCATTCTATTTACGCCTGCACTTTTCTAAATTTCATCACTCCACCTCTGCAGTATGCAGTGTCTTTCCCCCGCTACTAGCTATCCATTTCGATAAGATATATTGTTACAGGTAATTCGGTAATGCAAAAAAGAATCTAATTGCATTAAATGTTACCGGTTAAAAAAAGTAATAGATCAGGTACGAAACTACGAAATGATGCAGTTGTTTGATGCGATTAATTGGTGGTAAAGCATCATGGGTCTGAAACCTGATTGCAATCATTCATTTCATTCACATTCTGATCACCTGACAAGCTGAGCGTGTCGGGCAACCGCAGCGATCCCGCATAATTGTTTAAAGGAAACAAAAAACCAGCGCCTTTCGGGGTTGATCCCGTGCCCGAACAGTCATCGCGTCATCTATCTTGCTTGCTTTTGCTTTACTTTAACAAACACAATATGATCAGGAGGCATGTTTCACAGGGACGCTTCGGAATAATTTTGACCTCCCGGAGTTCCTCAACGCGCGCCTAAATTTAACTAAGCAGGTAGCCTTGCATTTCGAACCCGTGTCATGGTACTTATAGCATTGTAACATCATTTCTTTAATACAGTGCATATATACACCGGCACTATCGTGTCACGAACGGCGTGCATGTATCAGCACGTGACTCAGTGATTACGTATACGTCACGCATGTATCCGGCGCACGGAGGTTTGCTGAAAAGAAGTGCGCGCAGGATGACTATTACTGTTTAGGTACCAGATATACCCCAAATGGCGTAACGAATCAGGGGCCGAATTCCCGTGCTTTTTTTTTTTTTTTTCGTCAGCGCTTTTTGACGCACAGTCGTCGGCCTTCGCTGACGATATGTCCAGTGTGCGGACTGGCTAGAATTTTATTAACAATAAGCTCTAGACTAATAATAACGTATTGCGAAGGAGAATCGAAATTCCTTTATCGGCACATTCGTTGCGAGCTCGGATGACGCCGCCTGGCCGTCTCTTATCGCAGGAAGGAGATGACAAGATACGGGGCCGAGTTCCCAAAACATTTGAAATCAGAATCAGATATTTATTGTAACTAGTACAAAACATGACATAATGATAATATGCAGCAGGGCACCCTTGTTGTTTAGTGGGGTTTTACGTCCCAAAACCAGTTCTGATTATGAGAGACGCCGTAGTGGAGGGCTCCGGAAATTTCGACCACCTGGGGTTCTTTAGCGTGCACTGGCATAGCACAGCACACGGGCCTCCACATTTCGCCTCCATCGAAATGCAGCCGCCGCGGCCGGGATTCGATCCTACGACCCTCGGATCAGCAGCCGAGTGCCATAACCACTAGACCACCGTGGCGGGGCAGCAGGGCACCCTGAAGTGAAGTTTGTGAATGTATTTCCCATTGGTCAGCCGGATCGACATCGCTGGTGACATGTCCAGCATCGCGATTGGCTAAAATTTTTTTACTTACGAGAATGTTTAACGAATGTCCTTTTTTTTTTAATGAATGAATATATATTACCCGTGGGTCATTACGGAATGTAAGGCCCCAGATACGCTTCCGTCGGTGTTCGCGGCCGCGCACGCTTTTCATGGCGGCAGCGCTGCGCGCAGCCTTTGCAGAGAGGAAGCCCCACGCTGCAGCGAGGTTCCTGTACGCTTCGTGTACGCGCCGACGCCTTTCAGCTGCACGCGCAAGCGTAATGCTGCTCTCTGGCCGAGCTATTTTTGCTCGCGCTGCTGACCTTGACGCATGACGTGTATCTCTCTCTCTCTCTCTCTCTCTCTCTCTCTCACCGTGCCTTTCATTTTTTTTTCTTGTTTATCCTTTTTTTTTTTTTTTTGTTCGCAATGTCGTCGTCGGCGCCGGTGTCAGTGCGCGTGTGGCGCAACGCAACGCCATTAGAGGCTTTCTCTTCACGTACATATATGCGCTGTTCTCTGTCTCCGAGTTTCCGTGCAGCACTTTGGGAGCTGTGCAGGGCCCGTTCTCACAAAAACATCTCACTCTAGCATTGTTCGTAAGGGATACTTTCAGCCAATCCGGACGCTAGACATATTATTAGTGGAAGCTGCTGGCCAATAGGTAAATATCACAATCGGAAGGCTTCGCGAATTCGGTCCCGCAGGTGCCTCGAACAATCGGTTAGGCAAACATGGCTGAACCGATCCGCCCGTCCTGCCGCCGTCGGCAATTGGCAGGTGCCGGAGCTTCGCCTCCTGCTGCACCGAACCACCACAGCTACAGGGCGCGTGCACGCGGAGGCCAGTGTACCGTGCCTCACGCATCGCTTGCCACGTAGTACACGGCGGCGGCCGGTGTGGTGTTGCATCACGCCAAACAACGTGCCGCGTGCGGCTTCGCCCCTATTACGTTCGCGATGGCGTCGGTGCCGTTCACGAAAGCCGCCGCAACACTTCGGACGCCGCTCGGAGTTCACGTGAGCTCCCGCGACGCTGCGCACTTGGGCGCCATAAGCGACGTGCAACTGTGCGTTAGGCGTCATATCCTAAATGAGCCCGCTTCCCCCACGAAATGGATACGGCGCAAACGAAAGCGCTTGAACGGTTTGTCCCCATATTGACGCATTTTACTACGTAGGTGCCGTGAAGCGGTGTGCACGCAGCGCCTGAAGGGGATGGCGACGCGGCTGACTCTTAAAAGGGGTTGCGTCACGACGAAAAGTGGTGACGTCTTAGCGTCTGTCGCGAAGTGATATACACCGTGCCAGAGTGTGCTTCAGGAAGCTTTGACGCCCAGGCACATTGTTCTCGCGGAAGTTGGAAGTCAGCTGGGCTTAACGGCGAGCACTCCGTATATTTTAATATAATTTCCATCGAGGAAATTCCACCGAGCAACTCCAACTTCGTTATACTTATTTCGTATTGCGTTCCGTCCACGCATCTCCTGCGACCGCGGCGTCGAAGCGATGCGCTTGCGCGGCAGGGAAGAGATAACGTACAGCTAACCGCGCCAAGAGCTGCAGTAAACTATGTCGTACTAATGATATAACGCGGTAACTTAAACTCTAGAGAAAAAAGTACAGATTGCGTGCTATTGAAGAAAGAAAGCAAGAACATATTCTCAAGCGACAAATTCGGCAGAACATGAGTCAGGAAAGAGAGAAGCAGAAATTAAATATGCAACCCCGCAGCGCGTAATAAAAGCGATGAATGATAAGCCATCACTGTATATTCTTCTCGTCTTTACATGCAAACCCGAGTGTCCAAGCGGCGTCCGTTTGGACTGAGGAGGCAGATCAATTGGTAAAGCGGCATTTTGTTTTGTTGTCGAAATTTCTAATCAGTCGTGTAAGCAACCAGACAATTAGTGGCCACGGCGGCGGCACACTGCAGTGGTTACGGCGCTCAGCTGCTGACCCAAAAGACGCGGTTTCGATACCGGCTGCGCCGGTCGCTCGAAGACTGTGTACTAGTGCGGTTTCAGCGCACATTTAAGTGTCCCGGGAGTTAAAATTAATACGCAGTTCCCCGATACAGCGTTCCTCGTAATAACATTTTTAGGTAGCGGGAGCTAGTCAAGCTGGTTTAGTGCAGCTTTTACTCCCGCCATCCTTCATGTTGTACCCAACATGAAAATAAAGATTCAATTCAAACTCAAATATTGCGGTTTTGACGCGTAATATCCCTCAATTAGTAATTTTAATTGGTCAGTCATTGCGCTTGTACAAGTGCAATGAAAAATGATTAACATAAAGTTAGAGCACGTTAGAGAGAGCGGGACGGATTAAATACCAAGCGTGAGTGGCTGTAATTTGCAGATGACAGGATGAGGCAGCGTATATTAATTAGTGATTGGTGGATCTATCAGACTTCGAAAAGCTGACAGCGAATGTGTCGCCTACCTCTCCATAACATTGAATTGCATTAATGTGACCTGCTTGCACAGCGGCGTGGGTGATTTAATTACGTGATTTAATAACGTGCTGCTGAGTTTACAGCGGGTGCGGACGACACCCTAAAAGCGCTTCCGGCGTGATATGCCGAAATGCCGTCAGCTTTCTTGTCATTTTGGGAAGTGGCAGATCCGAGAAGTCAAGAATACCATCGTGTAACCATTATCCAAGAAGAAAGGGTAACAAAACTTCGATGTGCTTATCGGTGCCAGCATTAGCGGCACGTGGTGACCAGATCGTTAAAAACGGTGCGAAATGGGAAATGTCGCTGTAGCAACGTTGCGACATAGCCCAGTTCTCTGCCATAAGGGGCAGAGAACTGGGCTATGAATTTACGCTTTCGCTATAGTATGATCGATTTAATTGAAGTAGATTTAAAAGGCACGAGGACAACTTAAAGAGAGAGGGGGAAAGAAGTTCTTAATTTTTTACGAGCCTGGTGGCGCACGTGTCACCGCCCCGTTACAAAGGCGACGCTCATAGCATCTATCCATCCATCCATCCGACAAGCGGACTCGTGTGTTCGTCACGGTGTTCTAGCGACGTTCCCTGTTTCTCATCGTTTCATCACATCAGGCTTCGAGATTCCAGATCTCTCCCGCAGCGCGACTTTAGAGAACATTGCCTGCCGAGACGATTGACGCCAGCAGAGATCGTTTGTTTCTTTTTAATTTCCCGCGCTGTATGTGATGGCAACACTGCCGCCGTTTCGAGGGGTCACCATCGGTTAGGCCACAAGTCGACGGCCGCCTTGTTGTCTGCGCTGTGCCATCGGACGTCCTGCGTCGGCAAACCGCCAAATCCTAAACTACTATATATACGCAACTTCGACAGGCAGGGATACGCGCGTCAGCGTGGTGAGATCCATGCCAAGCGGCTTCTCGTTTGCCACCGCGCAGGACACTCTTGTCGCACGCTCATCGCTCACTTTAAGAGGGGAAGAAAAAAAAGAATGATTCGATCGCGCGTTCTCATAATTTTTTTTCTTTTGAACAGACTAAAGTAGAAGCCCGAGGAGCTTTGATTTATTGATGAACGGATCGTTAAAAAACGATGGAGAACAGGTAATGTCGCTGGAGTCAACTTTTGATCGATGTTGACTCCGATGATGTTGATCCGATGTTGAATCGATGTTGACTCCAGTCAACGCTGGAGTCAACATCGATTCGTTTGAACACGAGGGACAGTGCGCGCAATGCCAACGATGCGGACTAAAACTAACGGATACCATTAGCTGAGCATTTTACGCGTCAGTGAAATAAAAGCGCAATGATTGTACCTCGATAGCCGGCCGGCTTAATTGTTCCACTACTACTATTACCACCACCACCGCTACATACTCGTCTGTTTACTTGCACACGTGGAGTTGCTGCCTTGACTGAGACTAGCCTCCTTGCCGAAACGTTGGCCCCATTCCTTGGTGGCAGGCTTCCCTTCACTACAAATCATCTTTCCCCCGAGTATTCTTGCTTAGCTTGTCTGCACGGCAGTCTATAACTGAAAGGGAAAATTAGCATCCACCCGTTTTGTAGCACAATGCTGTACAAGGCTACAAGGCACAAGGCTGTTGGTCCCGGGTTGGAACCCGGGACCAGGACGAATTTTTCGGCACCTAGGAAACTTTCTTTTCTCAGAAATTCGTTTGGATTTCCTTGTAGCCTTGGTGCTAAAAAACGGGTGGATGCTAATTTTTCCTTTCATAATCATTACTCCACCTTGCGTGTTTCCGCAGAACTCATTTGCCAGTCTGTAACTGTTTCAGTATTCTCGTGGTCAGTGTCCTTTCAGCGCTGTTTGGCCAGTGTCATATATGTAGCACTGATGGCAGTGACCACCAGAACAGCGACTCGTGCGTTTCCTCTGGTATAAACGGAGTCGAGCACCTTTACGTTGGAAGCGTTCTCTGTGTTTCAGCGTTCGCAGCACGCGGTGAAGCAAGCTGCTCTCTTGGGCGTGCCAGAAAGATGCTCTTACGTCGGTTCGTGAAGGACGAATGACGCACATTGACCCGAAGGGCGCGGCCAAAGGGCTGGGTACTCTCGGTTTATCTTTGCGTCACGGCAGGCTCATCTGCATTGTTCTGCATATTTTGCTGACAACCGCGAGGTTACAGCTACGCGGACGCGTTAATCTTATCCGATACCTGAACGATCGGTCACTTCGCGCTGCGAAGGTTCTGCCTCTATTTGTTTTAGCACTCACCTCTCTCCCACTATCTCGCTTCTTTCCTTTTTTTTTTTCTTTAACTGAAGGCTGACCTTGTGCGAGAGATGAGTCAGCGAGGGTTCTCTGAACTTCAGAAAGCTGAATGTGAATATGTATAGGGCATGCGCGACATACATTCGTCTGTTTACTCGGGCAAAAGTCTACAGCTTGTGGGATATCTAACATACCTTTTAACTTCGGAGAGGTTTACCTCCATTGTTAGATTCAAGGTAATGAACATTGCATAGAAGACTAGCCTTCTGTACACGGAACGTGCCTTATAGAGGATCCCGTCCGTCGGTCCTGCGTGTTTCTCTTTCTTCGGTTATCCGCGGTGCAACAGAACCTCAGTAGATAAAACAGCCAGGTGGCGTGCAGCGGTGAAGAAAAATGAAAGCGTCCTCTGCAGGTAGTCGATCAGCGCTCGACAAATCGAGCTACTGCATGCCCTGTACACTCCAGGATGGTGCCACGCACTGATAGAAAGGCAATCGCCAAACAATGGAGGTCGCGGTCGTCAATATGCGTCGTCACACACACACGCGCGACGCACTACATACTGTTCGCGCGCCATGGCGGCGCATCGTTAGCGCACACGCACGCACGTATCGCCCGTGTTTGGTGGCGTGTACGCCGTATACATACGTGACGCTGACGCCATCCGTTCGTAATATATATATACACGTGCACGCTGCTTTGCACCGTCGAAAGCCGATCGCCTGTTTGTACACGCGGTACCGTGAAGTCGCTCTCTTCCTTCTTCTCCGTCGATGACGTCATTGGAAGCCCGACCCATTGTTCCTAGATGGTGCCTTGGCCCCGCTTTCGCCTTTCTTGTCGCGCCGATGTGTCTCCGCTGTGACGTATGTCATTCCGTGGCGCCGATCCAGCATCATCAGCTTACATGCGTGGGTGTGTTGCCAGAGGTATCGGTTCAGACGATGGCGTTCTGCTTCGCCGGCAGCGCCGATTGATCTGTGTGCTCGTAAACAATCGACTGTGGCGCGCGCATGAAAGGCCGCATGGTCGCGCGAGGTATCGGGTTCGATATCCAGCCGCATCTCGATGAAAGCGGCATGCGGGGACCCTCGCGTACTTACGGCAGGTTCGTTTAAATAACCCCGCTTGACCAGACTCACTCCTTATATAGTTCTCCAACGAGGTCTCTCTTAACTCACCGTGATGACACAGTTCAAGTTGGCGCTTGCCAAAAGCGAGGCCGCGGGCTCACGGCCCGCCACTTTGCCGTCCTCATTGGCATCCACGTGCCTGGCTCTCATAATTAACTCAAGTATTCGTTCTTACAGCACAGCGCTTAGCATCGCTGGCGACATCTCAACCATTTCCAGTTGACGGGGCACGTATATTTCCTGCAGCCACCTGTTTGCGCAGAGTGGCTTTTGACGTCACCCTTTGGTTTAATTAATGGCGGTTGGCGAGTGATGTGACACTCTCAATTCCAGTCTGCCTAATTATAGCCGGGGCTGCAAAGGGCTCGGGAGGGTCAATACGCAAAACCTGAGTGTGGCGAGTGTGGAGCATGTGAAGATTTCATATCTGTCCTGCCTATCTTACGTTGCTACTTTCTTTCGCCGCTTCTAAGCGTGCACTTTGACTGATAAGGCCCCGGCAGTCGCTCTTGAGCACTAATTGGCAAGATTCTCGTTTTGATAAACTAGATATGTATATACGTTCGCCCAAGGGCAATAGGTTGGCTTTGCGAGATGCTCCCTTTATAGGAGCATAGGCGTACGCGGTCGACAGCTGGCTGTAGACAGCTTGTTGCCTTTTCTATTTAGCTGTACATAACATACGGACGGTCTACTGACAAGGACCAGAATAGTTGTTTATATGGACAGTGAGCTGGAATTCAGTTAAAGTTAGTCGGAACATCAATATTTTAGCGCTGCGGGGTAGCGAGTTGTAGATAAGGAAGGCATACGGGTCGTACGCAAATGCTTCTAACAACTTATTTTTACGCGAGAGGGAAATAAATTTTATTGAAGGACCTGGCCTCTTGAGCCCAAAGATGCACTGGTGGCCTCCTGAGTCCGTGTAGATATCTCGTTAAGTGCAGCAACGAGAAAGCATGGTCTGTTCCGTGGTATTTCTTTTCGTGCACCTTCTTTTAGTGTCATAAATCGTGGCAGTAACTGTAACGAGATCTGTTGTCAGAAAGCGCACATCTTGTATCGTGCCTATCCACATTAGTGTAATTGCTAGTTTTCCAAACACGCTATAGAAACGTCTCTATGTGCGACGTTTTATAAATGTCTGTGGTATGTTTCGTGTATGTGAATCTCGATAACAATCCGTCCTGAATATCGAAGTAAACGTTTGTTAAGAGTCTCAAGGTTACACATGCTTGTGCGCAAAGGACTTAACTATACACCGAATTTTGCAGCACTATAGCCCAGTCTTGCTGGCATATCCCACGTTCCCGTGCGGTATATATAACCGGCGCGGTATATATAACGTGGGATGCCATCCCACGTTGCCATGCATGTTGGCAATGGCGGTGCCGTGATCGTGCATCGGCCAGTTTGACTTTCACGTGCGAGCTTGTTGTGTTCGTTGTGGCACGCATGCAGCACGCTCGCGTAGGCTTGCGAAGCGCTCGCTGTGTTTGGCGAAGCCTCTTTGCTGCGTTCGATGCCGCGCGTGCATCTGGCGGTAAACAAGCCGTTGCCTCGCGCGTTACGACGTCCCCGTTTGCGCGAGTCTCGTGAGCCTGGGCCCGTATCGCAATCCACGAGCGTCCACAAGTTCCGTCCGTTGGAGAGTGCGAAACACGGCACGCCTTTCCGGCAGTCGAGGCTGGTGGCGAGCTGAACGTGTTTACCTTCCCATCCGCGCGAGCATCGTGGTGGAAGCTGCAGTTCCTTCGCAGGGCTACATGACGAAGCCGCCTTCAGACTGGCCCCGAGTGAGGAAGGAACATCGTTGTGGTGGCTTCGCCAACACGACACTAAATCAGTTTGAGTTGAGATGTTGCTAGTTTCGCCGTCATAGGTTCGTTACCAAAAGAGAGAGAGAGAAAGCAAGGTCGAAGTTTCAATATTAAGTTTCTCCGGAAGCTTTTGTGCCTGAATGTCAGTGTGACGAGACGGATTGTTATGTCTTTTCCTGCTTGTTATGGCCGCATTCTGTGGATACGGAGTTTCATGAAGCTTACCGCATTACGTCTCTGGTTCCCATAGCGCACAAAATGTAATGTTAGCAATAAAGAGTTACCTAGGCCTTAAACTACTAGATGTCATCGAAGTCTGTGACGTCACGGCGTAATGGTGTGGGAAAACCGAGGCGGCGTCGCCACTTATATGTTGTTTGTTTGACGGTCTTGTTGACCTTGCGTCATCTCGCGGCACGAATGGAGCTCGTGGCATTGTGAAAGGGCAACTTACTAATACCAGACAAAAAAAAATATATTGTAGTCCGTTTTTACAAACGAGGAATGTGAGGAAACATCGAATACTTTGAAACGCACGTAAAGTTCTTCGGACTGTTTAGGTGGACACACATTCGTGGCAGCCACAGGCGAGAATCACCTGCAGCGCCCGCTGACATGCTGACCTGCTGAATCACCTGCTGACCCTCCGCTGGATAAGCAAATTAAACACACTTGCACGCCTCAGCTGCAAGTGAGAGCGCCGCTTTTGGGCACCGAACTCGCTACGTCAAGTTCACCGACGCCTTCGTCTACACACTGCCCCATTTGTACAATTCGGCACACACGCACACACCAGCAGACATCGCAAAAGCTCGTCGTTGCACACAGACGACTGCGAATCTGGGGCCGTGTTTATATGCATGCCGTGAATTGCGCCTAATAACCTTACTGAAATGAGCGACCAACTAGCCACGCGGACAGCATGTATCTAGGTGTTCTTTCATATATGTATTCCATAAATTCGTCCCCCACCCTTACCTGGAAATCTTCGCAAATATCAATCAGTCAATCGACCATAAAATAATAACAGCCACAGAACCATAGCATTGGGCGACAGCACGTTGCGGTGTGCTTTGTCCACAAGGGCTAATTCTGCTGTTCTTAAAGTAATTGTTTACACTTATGTAGTGTGTTGTACGGCACGAAAACGTTAATTGCGCGAACACCGCGCACGCGCCAGACACCTCCTCCCATTCGATGCTACACAGTCCCATATAGCGGCCTGGTGTTGTTGCGTCCTCTGCGTTCTTTGTTCGTCTCCTCCCTCCACGCGTGCGTGCTCGGACGGGGGACATGCCTGCATCAAAATGCTCCACCCGTGCCACACACAACACACATCGTGCCGTTTATTTCGGGGTCGGCATGTGCCCCCGGGCACGCGAACGGCGACGTATTTTTAGCCTTTCCTTAGCGGTGAGTACTATAACGCGCATTACACGCGCCTCCCTGCTGGGAAAGTTTATTTTCTCACCGTGCACTGCGAATGGCGCCTCCGGCACCTGGTAACGACAACGGCAAAAAGAAAGCGACGCGGATTTCTCCTTTGTCGCGTACACATCGCAGTGAAGTGCGCCCGACGCTGGACGCGTCGTCGCCTTGTCTCGCAACGTGACGAGAGCACACTACTATACAACGTTGCGAGCCCCCAGCGGCGCGCATCCGATTGCTGCTCTTGCATCGAGGTGAATGCGACCGCACACTTAACGCGCCGTTGTCGGATAAATGCAGCAAAATTTTATGTGTATGGGTGCACTTTAGCCCAACGTTTATAGGACGAGACTGAATTTTATAGACCCATTTTGGTTCTGTAAACGTCGAACGAGACCCAGTTTGGTTCATTCGACCCACAACGCCGCTTTGTTGCACCCGCGTCATTCGATTATCAGGCACCTATATGTACCTTAACCGAAGACTATATACCTGTAGGTGGAGACATTGAAGCCCTCTCCGCCGCGCAGAATTTACCCATTCATGTGGGTTCAGCATGATGCAGACTCCGAAATAAGCCATGCATTGAATTTTCAAATCCTCAGTTCGTTCTCTTCTGCTCTGCAGTGTCGAGTCATGCGTGGTTCGTCGGCTTCCTTGCTTACTGGTTCGGCCGCCTGTTGTCGTTACATGGGCTCTTCGCTACCTAGACGCACAAAGTCGGCTCAAGTCACGCTGAATATGTCTTTTGTGAACGGAATCAATGCAGGTTCGATCGCTCATCTTTCTACGTGAGAGCGCGAATGGTGGTGTCTTCTCTTCTTTTGACAGAATAGTCCTGTTGGATCTCGTCCTAGCGGGAGGCGGAAAGGGATAAAAACGACTCGTCGCTTTGAGGTTTGAAACGAGATTGATCTTTATGGTCAGCTGCTGCCTGTAAGGCACGGCACACGGCCGCAGCGCGTGGGAGAGAAGGCCGTAGGGTACGTGAATTAGCAGCCCCTTTCTTCGCCCTCACTGTATATGGTGGGCCAGCTGTGCCGCCTGTGAACAAGGAACAGGTGTGCGCGATTGCCGTAACATGCCGTGCTTTCCCACTTCTTGGAAAAGAAAAGATCCGCCGCCGGCTATCGCCACAGTCCCTTGCCTACTCGCCTGCGACAATGAATTCTCATTTGGGCACTTAGGCTGAAGAACGTTCCGGGCCCAATAGTAAAGATTCGTTTGCGCTCGCGAATAACGTTCGGTATAACTACAGTATTAACTAAGGATCCGTTTCACTTTATTAGATTCCTTCCTTGTCATCCGCCCATCTACAGGGTCAGCCGATACTTAATGTGACAACGTAGGCAGAGGGCTGCCCACATCTCTGACGAAACCGCGAAACCGGGTCACATTAGAATGGGATCGATACGTTGTCAGATCGATAACGACGTAGTTTCAGCATTATTCGCAGTTTGTCCAGGTCATTCCCCGCTATCTGGTGAAAAGAACGTTGTTGATTCGTAATAAAGGATCCCCTGGCTAATTTTATTAACGGAATCAAAACGCCCGTTCTTACGCGCGTTATTAAAGTGGAGAATGAATGAATCTCAACGCACGCAGAGAGCGTTGACAGCGTGAGTGAATAAAATGTAGTGAAACGAATAATCTCGACCAGCGAATGTCACGAACTTGTAAAGCAATTTATCGAGCGTGCCTACAACGTGATTCCCTCAACATCTGCTTGCTTAAGAAAACGAGGAAAATTCAGCAAGAAGGGCACGCCGTAGCGTCGGTATAGTTGCGCACAATTTCTCATGCATCATGTGTCGACAACCTCCCCTCCGACATCGAATAAAAGCGTCATTCTTCCACATCTCGCCGAGCAAGGCGAGCCGAGAATAGAATGCACATTTTACATTTCGCGTGACATCGCCGCCTATGCGAACCTCATACGTGTGCACGTGTCTTAAATACGCTTAGCCTTATGTACGCAACACTTTTTCCTCAGAATCCACGCGTGTAACCTTCAAACAGTGTGAGCGTACTTTTTCTTCCTTTTTCTGGCTGTTCCTTCGACCGCGAGATTGCCGCTCTGTATAGAATTAGCTTAGCGACACCTGCTGCTCGTATTCTGATTGGCGTACACGCGATTGTTTGCACTAAAGGCAAAGGCCCTGGAAGCGGCACTCTCTCTCTCACTTCGGTGCGTCTTTATACGGGCTAGGGAAAGAAAAAAAAAAAGAAAATGCCGCACTGTTCCTATCTAAGGTAAAGTGATATTATAATTGGAGGTATTCGCGACTGGGTAAATTCCATGCTACTGGTTTCCACTATAATAAATGACTGATGTGGTTTGACGTGCCAAAATTATGATATGGTTTTAAGGCACGCCTTGTAGTATAGAGGGTTCCGGAGCAATTTCTACCGTCCGTGGTTTTTTTATACGTGCACCTAAATGTAAGTATTTTTTTTTCCTTTGTGTTTATCCTTCATAAAATGTGCAACCGTCGTGGCCGTGACCTTCAGTTTCGCAAGCCGACATTTAGCCGCTAAGCTATAGCACGACAGGTTTATTGATTGTCACTGGCAATTGACGCGACACCGCTGCAGTCGGTCCTTTATCTCGTGCTTTGATGACTGGACGGTGAAAGTGAATGCGCTTTGTCATAAGGGTTCTTTGACGTGGATTGCGTTAATTCGTCTCTAAATGCATTCGACATTACGTGAATGTAACTCGGCCTAGGCCGTAGAAGTTGACAACTTCCAGTCACCTGCGTTGCTGTGCCTTTTTCGGTGTATTCCGTGAAAGCGAGACGCGAGTTTTCGAACCTTTCGTGCTATTGTGTCGTCGTCACCGGGTGTCACATTTCGCGTCGCATACAACTAAGCCCTTTGTCTTAAGATTGCTTCAGAAGCACACGGGAGAAATGGGAAGTTGCATTGCCTAATTACGCTCCCATCGCCAGCCACGTTCTGTACTCTATCTCTTTTATAGTTTTGCGCTCGCTTATTGCTGACGTCATTAATTTTGGCAGCCCTTTCTCGCAGTGAGTATGTTCACGAATGAATAACGATCACATTTTCTTCTTTTTTTTCCTTTCCTTCCTTCCTTTCTTCTTTTTTATTTTTATTTATTTATTTTTTTTTTTTGCAAATACAAACTCGCGTAGATATTCAATACATTTCGGTATGCATGAGTGACGAATACAGGTCAGGGTGTGCGCGCAGCTGCCAAGGTGTGAGCCCTTCTTTCTTTATTAACGTATTTAAGCTGCGAAGCACGTGATTGTCGTAAAGTGTATGCGACAATTATCTACGCGACAGGTATGAAAGGTGAAGTTAAAACTAAAATTAGAAAGCGTAGCAGCCGTGCGTATTGTTTCGAGCATCCTGAGTCAACCTTAATGTCCAAGAGCAATTTTCTGTCGTGCGCCTGCTTCGTTTTGTCCTCTACGGAAAAAACTTACTGTACGTTAAGGCGTCTTTCTTTTTTTTTTTTTTTCTGTACGGTTTCGTAGCATGACGAACCTCTCGCCTCGGAAATGAAGAAAATACGGGAGATCACTAAAGCGGGCTTCTCCGCACAGGCACCCTCGATGCGGAGAAGACGCTTTTAACGAACACACGCCACGAGCTCCCTTCGAGACGCGCGGCAGAGGCCGAATAACACGTACGCAGGTGGACTATATATATCGCAGCGCGCTATTTGTAGACCGCTCTGCTGTCACCACTGTCTCTGCTCACCCGAAGCTTCCGACTCGAAGTACGCGGGTTTGATCCCTGCCGCGGCGGTCGCATTTACAATGAAAACAAGAACCTCACGTGGTCAAAATTTCCGGAGCCCTCGACTACGGCGTGCCTTTTCATCATATCGTGTTTGGCACGTGAAACTCCAACGATTATTGTCCAGCATGCGGTGCGTACCAACGTTGCGTGCACCCGATGTTTACTCAGCAAATACTCCATGTCTTGTTGGACGTTATCCAATAGGATGTCAAAATTATGAGGGCGCGCTCATAAGACGCTATACATTCTGGGCTCCTTCTCTGATCCAATTGATCTCGGGACCGTGATTCCGGGAATTAAAGGCTCGACCGTGCACATTTAATGTACTTTTGTCGCTAGAAAAAAAAAGGGGGGACAATAATGCATTCGTTTCTTCTTTATGTCGAGCTACCTGCTGTGCACAACGCTTTGACGCTGCTGCGAAACACCGTTAGTGTGTCATGTCGGCTGAACGTGACGTTAATGCTTGGTGTTTTAGCCCGTGGCGTCACGTGCGGTGTCTTACGTATCGTTCCACGTAAGAAACAATGCTTTGGGGACGTTGTGCTTACGTCACGATGCGTACATTCAGCGAAGATGGCTCAAGGGCTGCAGAACGACCTGTCGAACTCGCTGCGCTCATCACGCTGATTGCTCATTACCGGGAATCAGAGACGCCGATATTCGCACCCGTCACACGGTTGCGAGTCTCGCGGATTCCCCCCCCCCCCCCCCCCCCCCCGTCTTGCTTTTCTCTCTCTCTGTCGCTGCGGTAGCATTCTTTGCGGCGGCGACTACACGGATGTCTTGGTTGGCCAAAGGGCAGCCAACCACCTGTTGCTGCCTCTGTGGGCTTCTTCGAATATAGCAACCGGAGGACGCGGATGTGTTTCAGCTCTTGGTGATGACGCGCGCGCCGCATCGGTGATACGGCGTCGTCCCGTCTGGCGAGCTTCCCTTCCCGCTTCGCCCTCTCTCTCTCACCGCTTCTGCTCCGGGAAGGAGAGAAGAAAACACGACCTTGAAGGCGCCATCCATCCTCATACTCTTCTTTCTTTCGCAACTACGTACGACAGCAACGAAAAAAGAAAGCGAACGAGAATACGCTTTCCCTGCGCCGAGGATCGTCAATGAGCCGGCGAAAGCACACTGTGTACGCCCGAGAGACGAGCCGGCAAAAGGGGGCGGCTGGATGCCAGAGGAAGCGAACCCTTCCTCCTCCTCCTTGCAGCGATCTTTCTTCCCCCCCCTCTTTTTTTTTTCTTTATCCGTGCCTTTCCTATGCAGATCCACGCGCCCGTCACGTGCTTGAGGCGTGCTTGCATCGCTGTACGCGTGCGCCGGCGACAGTGCAAGGCGGCCTTCTCCATTTATTATAAGGGATATCTCATTGTTGCCCACGCCGCTGCTGGCGCCCGCCCGCTCGCCTCTTTCGATCTCCATCCTGCAGCAGTGTGCTCGCGCTCCATTTCCGAATTGGGTTGTGACTGATTGATTGGGCCTGGACCGTGCGCCGACCTTCGTTTCGAGTTTGGTCGGCCGTGCCAATCGGGCTCCCCTTTATTTTTCGCGCCCTCCGTCGGTGTCGACCGCCGTCCGCGCGATTCAAGGCTGTGGGTGGGTCCACTCGGGCCGTCCGTGTGACAGGGAGCGGAAGGACACGGCCTGTGTATGTTCGCGATTTGTGTACGCGTTTATACTTACTGCAGTATATCCGGCCTCGACGGCGCGAGTAACGTGTACACGCTCAAAAGAGCGGAGCGCGGTGCTCTCGATTTGGGCGAACATTTGGTGTTCAATCGGAGCACATTTGGTTATCTTGTTGTTTTTTAATCGCACTTAGTAAAGCCTCCACCTTCTCGCCTCGAACCATACCGTACAGTTAACGACTCGGGATGAAATTTTGGTTACGTCGGGTTATATTAACGCGCAGCCTGCGCGGCTAACTCTCACTGTATACCTTATATACGTATAGTATAGGTGCGTCAGTGCTAGTAATTTCTGAGACCGAATCAGATGTCGAAGAATCATTGTGTATACGTTTCGGATAACGAACAGGCCACTTTCACGTTTAATAGAAAAGCGATGTTCACGTATCAGTTAGCATCACCATCTTAAGCCTATCATGTCCACTGCTGGACGAAGACATGCCGGCCATCCTTTCTTGCCTTGCTCGAGCTGGCTACATTTTGTGCCTGCATATTTTTTTTTGTTAAAATTTCGTCACCCCATCTTACTTTCTGTCGACCACAGACGTGCCCTCCCCTGTCTTTGTATCCGTTGCGTCGATCAAACTGACCGTCGCTTATCTGTCGTTTTCATTGCGTGGCCTGCCCATGTCCTTTTGTATATCGCTAACCCTTTCTGCTCCCTGATCCATGCACTCGGCTTTCATTCTATATCCTTTAACGTTACGCTTACCTTTCTTTCTTTTTTTTTTCCCCTTTTTTATTTTGTTCCATCGACCGCTGTGTGGTTTCTCTCGGCATTGAAATCATCATACAAGTTAACACATTTTCTGTCGTTCTACATGGCCCTATATCTGTATCAAGATATAGCTATATCGAGCGGCGGAATTCGGGAACACTCGTGTACTTAGATTTATGCACATGTTAAATAACTCCATGTGAGCAAACATAATCCGGAGTCTTCCACTGTACCGCGTGCGTCAAAATTTTGGCACGTAGAAATTCTTGTTAAGCCTTCTTTATTTAGGGCACCAGTCGTGCACTCGAAATAAACAAACAGTGTTTATTGGCGTCCGCAGGACTGTGACTGCTGTCTGATAACGATCGCTGTATAGGCGGATTGAATGGCTCCCTGATCCGCATATAGCCCACATTTCACTGTACATGTCGTCTGAAAATTTCAATTATCCCGTTGTAAACGCCCATTTGGATTGAAGTGCTCCGTACTTCCGCTTCTCCTTTACGTTTAACGGGCACGTTCAGAAATATTCTCGAGAGATATTCATTTGCAAATTCTGTTCGCGGCCAGGACGAGAAAATAACTGCGATATCTCTGACAGCTTTCTTGCGCACAAACCAAGTAACGTGGCGCCGCCTGCAGATTGCGGTGACAGGCGCCGATTTCCCTATATATGGCGCTTCCAAGGCGAAGGCTGTATAGCGCCCGGCCATGCATGCTGCGAGCAGGCCGCATTCGATCGCGCTGCCTGCCCTTCGCTTGTAATACATCGAGCCGAGGGCAGGTCCGTGATGAGAATCTTCGCCCCGGGGTTCCTCCTCCCGGACGCAGCTCTGCCGACGCGAGTGTCAAGCGGTGTTTACCGTCCCTGCGGGCAAGGCCGCCGTTTCGAGACCCCGCAATTAATAACGCCGCTGCGATCTCCATTCCGCCACCGCCGGTGGTGTGTCTGTGTGCATGTGTTTGTACAGTCCGTCCCCGCTGCGTGGGTTGCCCGGTCAGTTAATTTCACCGCGTTTTTCTTTTTCTTTTTTCTTTCTTTTTAACCCTCGAGTTGTCATTATAGCGCTTCACTTTAGATACATGTTCACAGACATACACACCATTCCCTCTTTCCATTATTTCCACGTATACGTTTATCTCTAACGGCGAGCCTCGTGGCGTCGCGTATATATAGTCCTCGGGCAAGGTCTCTCACGATCGGGCTGTCGATACATACAGCGGCGCTAATCGCTCGCCTCTGAATCGTCCCGCAGGCGTACCTCCATTGATTGCTGCTGTGCGTGTTTACCTGCGCTGGTCGGCAAAAAAAGAAAAAAAGAAAAGGAGCACAGTATGGCCAGCTGACTATCATAATTACGCGTTGCGGCTTTGTTTGACCCGTAGATAAAGCTTAACGAGGCGTGTTGTCGCATAGGTCGCCTTCGGATTACGCGGTAATTGTGATGATCCTTCAAAAAGTATGAGAGAGGGGGGGGGGGGGGGTTATGCGGCGCATCTCTAGAACTTCCGCATTGTCAACGGACACAAAGCGGCTTCTTGTATAAAGCTGACAAATGACAAGCAGATGCCTCACTGTCGATACATAGTTGCACGGGCAAACACACACACACACACACACACACACACACACACACACACACACACACACACACACACACACACACATATATATATATATATATATATATATATATATATATATATATATATATATATATATATATATATATATATATATTTCTCTGCGCACTACGTCGGCCTCCCCACAGCAGATCAAAGCAGGCAGGCGTTGTGCTCCTTTTGCGATAATAACCATAGTAATAACGATAATAAACTTTTTAACTCGATGGGATGTCCCGTGCCATTCTAGAGAAATTATAACGAAACGGTGAACAACAGTGGCAGTATACGAAGCCCCATATTACGAGTTCTGGTCGTGGACGTGTGCTGGTATGGGGGTAGTGGCATAATGGTTAGTTCACAGCACGATGGCACTTGAATAACCGTCAGATGTGTTATATATTTAACAATGTTAAAAAAAAATTTAGGTCTGAGAGGAGGGGGGCGTAACATCCAAATTAATAGTTGTCACAGGGATTAATTTGCGCAGCCTGAGGTTTCTCGACGGGCACATAAACCTAAACAGCACTTTTCCTTTTTTTTTTTTTTTTCATCTCGCGTTTATGGAATGCAGCCGGCACTGCCGGAAAACGAACTGGTGACATCGCAGTAAACAGCAGAGGCCCTGTAACCATACATAGCTACCGAGCCCCCCTTCGCTGCATGTGACGCTGCATTTAAAACGCCCTGTTGTTTATATATAGACGGTTATACATGAAGGTTATATATATGAAGGTCGGGCCGTATACGCGATGTGTATAGGCCACATCTTCGGTCTTCGCGGACAGCACAACCGTCCGAGTTGGGCCTTGTCCGCGTTCCATTCCGCACCGCGCGTCTGTGAGCGCGATCTTTCGCTGCCGCTTCATCTGCATAGCGGTCCGAGGCCGTACGTACTCGCCTGTTTACTTCGTCGTTCTCCCACCTGGCGCCATTCCGCGAACTTGGCGACTCGACCGCGCGGGAAGGGACGCCGACGACCGACCGACCCCGCTTCAATGTCTCCGCCCCGTTTCCGATATCGCGGCCCGCGTCAGCTTATACGTGCCGACGCGCCGCGTTTATATATGTGTACGTACAAAAACACGCCGTGTGTGTACGATCTTGGAAAAGAAAGCAGTTCGCCTTCGTCGTTCAATGCCGCGAACGGCCACGACGGCGGCGGAACCGTTGTGACGGCCGCCCTGTGACCCGATTCCGCGACGGGCAGTGGCAAGAGAGAGAGCGACTTATACGCAGACAATATGTACGCAACGTACACGTGTGTGTGTATTTGTTGTTTCGTGCAACGTCCTCGGGATGACCTCACGGACCGCACTTTCTTGGAAGCTGACCTCGTGCGCGTAGTTTCTCCATTCCAAAGGAAAACAGCCTGCGGCTTTGAATTTAGTGAATACCTCACAATGTGCGCACGTATCCTTCACTCTCTCCCTCTTTCCTCCGTCTCCCCTCGCTTTCTTTATGAGCGCGTGTTACCCTGAGGCCAGGATGTGAGACCCAGGACTTGGTCCTATATAGAGGCATTGAGTCGATAACGCGTGTATCTTTTGTGATACAGTATCTGCCTTGTGGGATGTGTGGTGGTCCAACTAAGACACTTTTGTTTTGGACCTGCGCAGAACCGTTGCCACTACTAGTAAAGTCGTTAATTCATACGCGTTGCCTTCATGCGACCGGCCGCGACGGTCGCATTTTTGATGGAGGTGAACATGCAAGAGGACCGTGTGCTGCATGTGCGTTTTCAGTGCACATTAAAGATCACCAGGTGGTTAAATTTTCCGGAGCCCTCCATAACGGCGTGTCTCATAATCATATCGCCGTTTTTGCAAGTCCACTCCCAGGAATTACTGTTAAGGAGAGAGAGAGATGAAACTTTTTTATTGTCAACGGCAATTTTCAGAGGAGGTTTATCTCCCCTTCCTAGATGGCGGCCAGGAGCCCTTGGGCGGCATCTTCGGCTTGCCTAATAGCTTGACGTTGGTCTTCGCTGTTTGAGCTAAGCGGAGCGGTCTCAGGAATTATTATCAAGGAATGGCCACGCACTCTTTTCTTTTCCTTTAGGTATTTGCAAAAACTCGAAAAAAAGAACTCGGGGAGCACCGCACAACTCTGTGCCGATGTGTCGCTTAAATATGCATGTCGACATCTTACGACGTCCGCGTGCGTATCGAAGCGGCACATCTGCGTACATAGAGCTGGAAACAGCCTTCTTGTGTTGCGCATATTTCTTTTTTTATTATGGTTATTTTTTTCGTATCCCCACATGTGTCCCTACGGAATGGAAGTTAGTGTTGCCATTCAAAACGGATTTTTCAGTGCTTACTCGTTACCTTGTATCACTAAGTTCCGTTTGTTTATGGTTTCGTACTCCTCAGGCAGGACCGTGACGCAGTTTAGACGCAGATGTACGTTACAAACACGAGCCCGCGCATGCTGGGGCTAATGAGCCAGCAAATTACCACGCGCTCTTAAAGGATACATTCGTTAGTTTATGAGCGCTAGAATGGTCTCGTTGTTTATCGCCGCATTTACGATCAAGTCTGCCCGGATGTTTCCCGAGAAACGCTCTCTCTATTTTTAAAAGAGGCGCGCGTTATATTTTTGCAGTCCCGCGTTTAGCACAGGAGGGCTGTCTCATTACTATTTTTTTTTTTTTAGATCACCGCCCATCCGAACGTTGCAAGAAGGCTCACTCACGCTCACGAACAGATTAAAGCCGTCGCGCCGGCGTCCTTAGGAGGAAATACGGGTTCCTTATATTATATGGGAGAGTGCTCGCATCTCCTACCATAGCGAGCGCGTTACCTGTGTAGCCATCTTTCTCTTCCTTTTCCTGGAATGGCGGTGGCGCTTCGTTGTTGTTTTTGTTTTGTTTTTGCTTCGCTTATGCAACTCATTATCCGGAACCCGCTGCCTGCAGCCATGCAGCGCGTCTCATTTTTCTTCCCTTTCTTTTCGGCTCGACGACGGCGCAGCGCGCGCACGTATTTTTAGAGGTGAAACGATCGCTCGCTGTTTGAGAGAAGCCTCGCGTTCCGGGAATTTGACGCGCGGTGTCGTACACCGCGTGCATGACGCTCGCCGCCGGATTCGCAGCAAAAATGTTGCGCAGGGGTAGGGGACCGCCTTGAAATAGCCAGCTGTCGCAACCGTGAATGCCGTTATTATTTTTTTTTTTTTCGTTGACTTCCGGCTGCGTAATGTAGTATGGCCGTCGGCCGTGCGGACAGTCGAACTACGAGGAATGTGACACTCCTGGAACCACCGAACACGCCTTATGTACTTTGACCTTGTATGGCGGTGTGCGATGACAACCACGAACACAAGTTTTGTCGAAATTTAATCCATTAACTGTTACATTGAAAGGCCTATTATAAAAGTACCTTAGCCGTCTCTCTGTCATCAACGGGATATCATCGAAGCTGTAATAAAAAATTATCACCTGAAAGACGACTTGTGAGAAAGTGAAGAGTACTCAAATTTACGTACTATATTCAAATTTACAGACCACTAATTTGCCCTCGTAATTATCACCTTCTATCTCCTTGTTTACACCGGTACCGCTTTCTCAACGCTGCGTGGGGGTCAGAGCATTGATTCAGGCCTACCTCCTTTACGTCAATTAATGTGCATATATCTCGACCTCTAGTACCAGTCCCGGTACGAACGATAGTACTTTGGCATCCGCAACGTGCGGCGTGAACGTAGTCGTCGGAAAGTTCCACCGGCGGGCTGTAAATAGCGGGCCGGATTGCGACATCGCCAACGTCGAGAAAACGTCGGCGCACGAGGAAGCGGCATGCATTCGGAGGGCTATTTTTCTTTTTTCTTTCTTTGTCCCCCTACAGGACAGTGACGGGGAAAAAAAGTCAGTTTCTGTTTTGGTCAGACATAACAAAAGGTCCAGGCACCTTCGCTCATTACTTCGCCCTTAGGCTGGACCTTAAAAAAAAAAAAAGCAAAGCAGAAAGTTGGGAGAAGAAAGTTTCTAGCATTTCTGTAAAAGCTTCGCAGTCCTAACGCGCGCACCTCTAAAACGTTATATTCGGCCGTTCTCGTGACCAAATTTTTCAGGCCACACAGGGCCGTAGCTGAGAGTTTATGTGAAGAAAGTGTGGGCGTGGACTCCAGAACAGAGTTGCGCGGCATGCGTGCTACCTCTACCCATCTGTTTCTCTCTTTCTCACTTCTTTCTTCCGCATGCAGAGCAGCTGGCCAGAGGATTGCGCGCATACGTTCAACGCGAAATGTAAACACACGAATCACTTTGGTCGAATGGATCCAATGTTGCGCGGTGGCCTCTGGCCTTTGCAGTGGAGAGATGGGCATTATTTATTGGTGCTGGCATCCATTAAGGCCACTTTTACACCGCGTGAGAGATCATGTTCGACGCGACCTATGCTATATCTCCCTGCCCTTATTCTGGATGAAGTCTTCTGACCCCCCTCCCTTTATCTCTCTCTTGGACAAGCGCGGCGCCCAGGCTGCTTTGCTGCCGCCTTAATTGAGGAAAGTGTCCGCATTTAGACGGAAACGCAGCGCATATATGTGGTGAGATCACCTGGGTGCTTGCTTCCAAGAATCCCCCCCTCACCTTTACTTTGCAGCATCCGTCGCCTACGCGGATGTAACAGGAACGCATCTCCACACTGGTCCGACACGCAATGGACACTTTATATATAGCTGCAGACGCGGGCTGTCGTCGTTACATCTCCCGTGGGAAATGTTACGTAACAGCTTTCGCTGTCGGGATGGAGCGACGGTCGCTTTGGCCGCGCGAAAGGAGCGCATGAACGCACCGCGGGTTTGCGGTTCAGGGAAGAGATATCTTAACAGCCGGAGACTCAGAAGGTTAGTTTGCGGGATCCACGGCGAACGAAAATTCCTCCTCGGTTAATGCGGGACCTTTCTAATCTGACGGCTACGTATAGGCCGCAAGAATTACGATACAGGCTGCTAACATTCACTTGGGAGTTGTATAGCAATGCTCGCAAGATGAGCGGGAGCGCGGCTTTACGCGATAGCGTGCTCCGGGCCCTTTTCCAGACCCCGATAGGATATCGACTACGTGTTCGACCTTTGTTGCGATTGTGTTCGTCCTTAACCAGGGTCTTTCAGTGCTTTCGAAGGACATCTGGCCTTGACGACTCACACACCATCGTTATTTGCCAGGCGCAGTACCCCCTCCCACGTGGCACCCCGCCACGGTGGTCTAGTGGCTGTGGCACTCGGCTGCTGATCCGAAGGTCGCGGGATCGAACCCTACGGCCGCAGCGGCTGCATTTCGATGGAGGCGAAATGTTGAGAACCGTGTACTGTGCGATGTCAGTGCACGCTAAAGAACCCATGGTAGTCGAAATCCCCGGAGCCCTTCAATACGGTGTCTCTCATAATCACCGCACGGTTTTGGGAATTAAAACCTCATAAATAAATCAGTCAGTCACCTCCCTCATGACACCCGAGCACTCATAACGTCAGTCACGACAGCTGCGATGCGGGAAAGCCTCCCGCTGAGAAATCGCTGCCGCTATGGTGTAGAGTTTTCCCAATGCAAAATTAGTAAGAAAGACGCTGCTATGGAAAGGACGCGGTCCCCGCTGCCATGTTTTGTAATTAATACTATTATTTCCCGGTACTCGGCCGAGTTCCGAGAATGGGCATAGCGTGCCTCGGTGGTCTTGCCGCAACCGTGGGAGGATTCCGGGGGCTTTATTTAGTAAGACGCGTGGGCGCGCCTCGTGCCGACATCTGCAGGAAGGAGGGAACCTGCTCACGACTGTCGAAAAAAAAAAAAAAAAAGATATGATGAAAGTATAGTTGAAAAGAAGGGAGCGGGACAAAAGGGATTGAAGAACCGAGGAGGCGCGGGAGGAAATATAAAGAAACATAAACAAAACGCTCCATCGTACAGAGTTGAGCTTCGAAGGAACCCAGTGCCCTATATTTAGCAGCATCCCTATTTTAACGTCCCGATTTCGGCGCAAGTAAAAAAAGAGCCAGGCCTGCGCAGAATATCATGACAGTGACAGCGTAAGCTGGAGGAGCGACGTTCTTAGCAGCCATTTTAAACGCTTGGGGAAACTAGTGCAAGTAGAGGTGGCGGGTATCCCCTGCTCCATAACTCTTATCATCTCGCCAAGTCGGGAAGTACCCACTACGCCATAATCACTGAGGTATTTTAACGTGCAAATCTGTATAACTGCACATCTTATAGAGAGTCTCTTGGCGCCGCGGCAACCTTTATATGGTTGTTTGTATTATTTTACGTGGCAACTGTGAAACATTACAGCCAGGCTGCGCGGATGGTGTTCTGTCTGTTACTATATACAGAAACGTCTGCTGACGTGTTGCAACGTAACTTCAATTTAATTTGCTCTATAGATTCGCCGGTGAAGCGAAGCGACTTAAGACACAACTTTAACGCTAACCACCATTCCGATCCCATGGGATCACAGCCTGTGAATTAAACTTGCAAGTTTAATTCACGGAATATGAACGTCTGCCTGTAACGTTGCCTTGAGGACGCTAGCGGCTGTCATTGGCTTTATCGTCCGGCAGCTTCTCTACTACACATCGAGCTCCTAAGTTTGCCCGATTGTTCTCACGCGGTGCACGCTCCTCCAGTTTCGTGCACTCGTTTACGTGCGATTCGAAAGTAGTTGAGTGAGGGCACGATAAATGAAACAGTTGAGTTATCGCGGTTGAGCACGTGGTCGTAAGAGCGGGAAACGTACGAAGCGATGTAGGGCAAACTACATAGTTTCGCATTATCATGCGCGTGCTAGAGTATCTTCCCGCGATTTGTAAACAGTAAGCTGCAAACGGCTAGCACGTGGCTCTTGAGTGTTTACTTGCGTGCTACGAACACTGGTTAGCGAGAGTCAACCTCGGCTACCGTTGGCTAAATTGCGGCTAATGTCAGCTGGTCTTGCGTAACTTCGGCTACGTTGACGAAATGTTGTCTGCTGTCGGGCTAACGCAGGGTATAACAGCAGCGCACCCTTCACCCAATCTCAGTATACAACGATGCACTCGCGGATGAGTCAACAACAACCTGAGTGGGCTCTTCCTGAATCGCTATCACTGTTTATATTCGCGCGGAGTTCTTCACGGTGTAAATAAAGGTCTTCTTCAATGGTGTCACGCCGCCCTTTCCACTTGAGCCTCTCTCGCGTGTCCCGACGCTGACGCAGTGGTGAAGTGGCGGCGGCGGGATGTGTGCGTGAAAGAGGTAAACAACATTCCAACGGGTCTGGCGTGGTTCGCGCGTGTGCGACCCCTCGGGGTTCCCACCTCGGCGACAGAGTCTTGTCATCTGCACGGCTCCTTTTCCTCCTCCTCCTCCATTCCACTAGCTGCTGGCTCCTCATCTAAGCCACCCGTGTGCACAGACACCGGCTCGTCCTCTTGCTTTAGTAAGTTCGCTAAGCCAAAGAATATCCGCTCGCACGTTCGTGGCAGTCGAGTATTGTACGCTAAGGAAACATAAGTACTCTGTGCAGTTCGTGGATGCCTCAGTCGGGTTTGGTGAACTGGGGTCTATTGTTCTTCGACGTCCCGGTTCTTGTCGTTCGAGCCGTTGTCCGTTTTATTGAAGTTCCTGAATAACGGTAGTACTAAAATTTACTAGTGAGCCCCGCGCGGTGGTCTAGTGGCTAGTGGCTATGACTCGGCTGCTGATCCGAGGGCCGCGGGTTCGAATCCCGGCCGCAGCGGCTGCGTCTCGATGGAGGCGAAATGTTGAGGCCCGTGTGCTGTGCGATGTCAATGCACGTTAAAGAACCCCAGGTGGTCGAAATTTCCGGAGCCGTCCACTACGGCGTCTCTCATAATCAGAGCTGGTTTTGCGACATAAAACCCCACAAAACAACAACAAAGTTTACTAGTGGACAATAAATTGTGCGTTGGCACTGTGAGTGATGGATTGCCCTCCTTCGGCAACGTGCGCGCAAAACATGCAGTCGAGGCTTCTTCATGCTGTTCCTTTACAAGCAGTCGAGCCTTACGATAGATCTTTGCACGATAAATCGGTCACAATTCGGGCAGGCAGCTGAGCGGAGCTGGGAGACACAGTGGCGATTTTCCGTTTTTTTGCTCGTTCGTTTCCTGCCTCGTGCTCGCCACCGCCATGATTGCTTCGTCAGCGTCATTGCGCGAAGGGCGTCATGTCAGACGCTCGGGACACGATTGACATGTTTAGAGCGCGCTGCTGTGTTTTTGGAGGCGCTCTTGCGAAAGCCTCGTATTTTACGTCTTGTCAACCAGCCCGCGTGAGTCGGCGCTGTTGTCCTTTATACCGTGGTATTTATCGCGCGCGCTCTCTCTCTCTCTTTCGCTCGAGAAGCAATAATTCATCCAGTCGATCGCGAGGTCGACGTGACCTTGCGTGCTCTAGAAATAGAGCCGAGGAAAGGTGACGGGAGCAACGGCAGCGCTCTGTTTTCGTTCGTTATCTCCCGCTGTTTCCACTGTGGTGTTGTAGGCCACGTGCTCAAACTTGCGTTTCACGAACGTTCTGGAACTTTCTGAAGGCTTTTTACAGCACGCGCCGGCTTCGTGGGACGGGTTCGTGACAGTCTGATTGCGTGCTGCCATTTATAACAATGAAATTACTAACTTATGTTATAAAATTATGGCAGTTCACTGTGCACGGCCAGGGAGGCAAGCTGCCGATATGGAATGTCTTGCATACTAATTTCCAAACCGATAGAATCACCTTCCTTCTGTCCCTTATCGGACACATCCCGTCTTCTCACACGCTTTGGGCAGCACTCCTTTATGCGAGACCACCGCAGTCCCATATATGGATTTTCGTTTGCATGGTTGGGGCCTGATCAAGAGAGGAAAGGAAAATGAAGTGAATTTATCGCTGTGCGTAATCGAGGAAACCGGAGCGCGTATAACAACGCCACAGCAAAGTATGATTAAGCGTCATTCGCAGCTGTGATAAGATGGATGGTTTATTTACAACCTAATTCTGTCACGTATTGCACAGCTGCTGAGGTTTACATGAAACTGTACACGTACGTGTACGCCCAAGACGGCAACGTTTTCTATATATATATATATATATATATATGCAGTGATGCATCGTTCTACAAGATGCCGGCTACACGCCATTTATCGCTCTAAAAGCGTGACTATGAAACGACTGACGTTACCTCTTATCATCCTTGTTACTTCGCTGCTTTCATTTCTACTGTACAGATGGATGTCCGCTATGCATTTGGTTTCGCTGGCCCTCCAAGGATAACCAAACCGCGGCCACTGGCCCCAACGACCGATTTAGCACGACGGGCGAGGCGGCGGTCGATGTATTTAATTGGGAGCCGTCCCCAAAGCACGCCGCTTTGCTCTGCTCGGCGTCCCGCGTTTAAAGCAAGTTTTACGATCGTAGATGGGGGCGGCAGTTTGAAGAAAGCGAAACCAAATGGGCTCTGTCGGAGCGGGCCCGTTATCTCTCCGATGTGTACTACGCAACGAGCCGTCCTAAAATACTCACTGTGGGAGAGAGCGAAAGACCCTATATACAACCGCACTGCCGTCTCCCGGTGCTCCCTTTTACTACGACCCATCACACAGGACGAGCCCGATCGTTGCTTCGGCGCCTGTCAACTCGGGTCGGACACCCGTCTCAGTGCCGCGCTATTAGGGGAACGGGTTGTGCGACCCCGCCACTCTCATTTTTGGCGACCTTTGCCTGGAGACATACAGTGTGCACTTCTAAATGGGGACGCGGCGCAGACACGCAGGGAGGTGGTGTGCAAGTTCGTCGTTCGGCCCGACGAAGGGACCGCGGCAGTGTATGTGCGCTGGAGGCGTGTGTGTGTGTGCGCGCCCACGCTGCTGCAGGGTTTTGGGCTCCGAGCGCCGAAGCCCGGCCGCCGGGGCGCCCGTATCGATCCGCGACCGTCTCCGCGCCCCAAAATAGCGGGGGCTGCCACGCGGAAGGCTATATTTAGAGCAACCCGGGGCCCGCGCGGTCACATGGCCTCCCCTCGCCCCCCTTTCTTCCACCGGTGGTGTCCTGCCCGCTGCTGCTCCGGTGCACTTGGAAGAAGAAGAAGGAAGGGAACAGCCCTGGGGGTTTCGAACGCCGGCCCTGCTCCGCGGACTCGTTGTTTCGCGCGCTTGGGTCTTCTCTCTCGCCGTCCGTGGCCGCCATGTTCCGAGTGGGCGAGATGATCTTCAATTATTTCTTTCTTTTTCCTTTTTTGTCTTCTCTGTCTCGGCGAAGCACTCCCACCCTCTCTCTCTTTTTTGACAGTTTCATTTCGGTCCACTAAGTTGGTCTGCGTATGCACGACGTGGTGTGGGATGGACAGACAAGAGAGAGTACGTGGGATTACGGTCTTGTCTTGCGTTTCGTCGTCCGCGCTCACGCGGCATTCTGACGTTATTACGGAGACGTGGCTATTGAAAAACCATTTCTGGGGAATTTCTGGGCTACAACTCCCTGCCTGCCGCTTCCTTTGCGCGTACTCCCCAATTCTGCTTTGGCAGCGTGGGCGGCGACATTCGCTTCACCCACGCACGCGTGGCCGGTTGCGTGGGTGGAGTCCGCGTGGATTCCAGGCTACTGATAAGGGAGCGAGGGTTTTAAATAAAAGGAGGCGTCGGTCCGTGCTAGCCTTCTATGACCTGCTACTCTGCACCGGAAAAGAGAGAGAGAGAGAGCGCGCGCGACGACGGATGGTGATGATGATGATAAGGTGGCGTGATGCGCATGCACAATGACCGCATGACAGATTGCTTATCCTCCGGAATATTCTCCGATACTCTCCAAGAACTCTATAGCAGCCATTATAACAGTCGATAATGCCTGGAAACACCCTGCGGACAAAAGAAAACCTTCATTTGCTGCTTGTATTTCGGTCAGCTGCCAACGTAGGATCCACGAAAGTAAGCCTACCATTGTTGCATTATTATTATCCGAACTGATTGGCGTATGTCTCTGTAACTGCGCTGAACATTTATTACTGCCAGAGGAGTGAAGGACCCCGCAAGTCATCTTAGTATAAAGGACTCATTTCACAGTACTGTCCCTATTTCCAAGTGCTCGGGACGTTCTGTACACTTCGTTGCACGGATCGCTTCACTGTAAAGGAATTCGCACGGCAATTATCGCAACATAACGAGGGCGAAAGTTCCTTCGTTATACAAGTAATTTCGTTGCAGAAGACTTCACTGCAGAGGCGTTTGACTGTATCATAAAACGGATGTCGTCGGGCGGGCGAAGACGACGCTACGACGCCGCGCGATAAAATACGCTCGAAATGTATTCACATATGTGATTGCCGCTTCAGCGCGCCCCCAGCATTGCATTCAGTAGCTGCGTGCCCCGTTGGCACACTGAGCCCGTCTGTATTGCTTTCGCACTGACGCGAACGACGGAAACCGCGATCAGCAGATCAGGAGGACGCGCTTTTCCCGTTCTTGACCCATAGGTCTTGACCCGAGCTCCGACCCCCCGCTGGCGGGGCTCCTCCAAAATGACCGACCTCTGTTTGATGCCAGAAACGCACACACAGTTCCTCCTCCTTCTCCTCCGTTTCGACACGGCCTGCTGCTCAACCACAGCGACAACAGAGACGGAGCAACAAGCAGCCAGACGCGTTTGGGCCGCCCGTTTTGCGCGGGAGGGGCCAGGGGTTCAGACTCCGAGGTCGGTCTCTCGCCGAGGAAGAAAGGGAGACGGCCGGAGCCGCGGCGCACCCCGCGAAGCTCGCGGTGTGTGCTGTGTGTGAGAAAAGGCCGGAGCGCTTCTTTCGGTGCCATCGGTCGCGGACTATATTTAGAAAAGCTCCGGATACGGCCAGCGTTTCTTTGCCTGCGCCTCCTCGGTTGTGGTGGCCCACGTTTTGTTTGCCTTAATATTGTTCCTTTTTTTTTTTATATGGTCGCCTAAGCTTAGCAGCGGACCCTCGTGCTTGGTCAGACTATTTCTCGCGTGGTGCCCTTGCTGCTCATCTCCAACTCTCGCATACAAGCGCGCGGCTGCCTCCAGTGGCCGCCGCTTGCCTGCCTCGGCGCTGTTCTGTTGCTTCGGGCGCTCTTCAGTGTTTGTGCCTTTTAGTTTCTTGTCTCGGTGTTTTGATTCATCCTTTCCTCCGGCACCACCCTCTCTCAAACCCCGTTTTTTTCTCTCTCCTTTCCCATACATCGTGCCTATCGGAAGAACCCGGTGCGGCCTACCTCCGCTCGTATCTATAGCTTCGGCTCGCCATCGATTGCGTTTCCAGCAAAGCGCGCTATATTTAGGCAGCGCCGTGGCGCATTCGCGTATTTGTGCGTGTGTGTGTGTGTACCGAGCATGTCTCGGCCTCTCCCGTTCCCACTTCGGGCCGTGCCTCTCTGTCTCCTACACGGCCGTGAAATCGTGCATCAGTTGAGCGCCGTAAGTGCGCTCTGGATAGATGATCGAAGTGTATGTGCAGTCTTGAGCGACGGTACTGGATTGTTTGCATTGGCTGTCTCCTCACTCTGGCGAAGCAACTCGGGCCGGTTTCTCATGCTGAAGTGTGTGTGTGTGTGTGTGTGTGTGTGTGTGTGTGTGTGTGTGTGTGTGTGTGTGTGTGTGTGTGTGTGTGTGTGTGGAGAGGGAGAGCATTCAGAATATGCTTTCGTGACATGCGAGTGATATGGATCAACGTACAAAACATTTACCTTCTTCACACGTTTGGGCTTATGGCCCGAACTTTGTGAGGCAGTTCCCAGCCGAAACGTCGGAATAAATGTTCCACACGTTCCACACCACTCTACTTCTACATCTGCGAATCATTCGCGTGGGCAGCCTGTGCAGACGCGGGTTCGACTCCGGCCGCGACGGTGGCATTTCCGATATATAGACGAAAGCGTTATCTTCGCACGTTAGGCAGCGCCGAGGTGGTCGAATTTTCCGAACCCAATTCAGCACAGTCTCTCTCTTGACCATATCGCTGTTTTGGCACGCAGCACAACACCGCTAATTTTCTATTGGAGTTCGTCTGGTGGGGAGAGGGAACAGGACGCAGAAGCCGTGTTCACGCTCTCAGCATGCACTGTGCACGTCGAGAACGGAAATGCCTCCGCGAGATACGTACCCAGATATTCTCGAACGGCCTCCCGTCGTCCGCGTAAATATGCTCTGCGTACACGCGTCCCAATTGTCGGTCGCACGCGTCTCATTTCGGCGCGCTGTGTGTTGCCATGCGGAACCTGTCCGCCTCTCCCCGCACTGCGCGGCTCCCCGCGTTCTACGCGCGTGTCGGCGCTTGACACAGACCCGGAGCAAAGGGGGCGGCATGCATTTTATAAGAGGAATGAACGAGAAAGAAAGGAACGGGCCCGCTTCGCGCCATTCTATATTCGTGTGACGTAAGGAAGGTGCGGCCCCTATATTTAGTATCCGGGCGTGTGCACTGAGGCTAAATATACGTAAGCTTGTGTGCTCGCCTCCGCACGTACGTACGCACAAGCGAGCGCAAATAGAAAAAGAAATGACGCGACGTTACAGTGCCCAGGGCCCGCGCGCACGACTTCCTGGCTGCTGCTTCTCGCTCTGCGTAATACGCGACGGTCTCGACGAGTCCCCAACGAAATATTATAAGCGACGCGAAAGAGACGCATACGCGGCAACTGCAGGCCGACCGTGTGTGCCATCTCAAACGGCCTACTTTTTTTTTTTTTTTTTTTTTTTACGCGGTCTCCACATCGCGGATGGCCGGTTCTGATGCGAACGTTTCGGGGTAACACGCGTTCCCATGTAATACGAACTGCACTTTCGCTGTTTTCCTCTTTGTCTCGTTCTCTCTTTCGTCGGTCTTCTCTGAGCTCGCCGTGAATTTGCCTGCATGGTAAATGCGTCGTACAAGATGTAGGAGCATTCTTTTTTTTTTTTTTTTGATAGGAGATAAATGCAAATAGGTGCAGGTATAGCTATATTTATAGCCGCTGAAGAAGACAGGGAAGGTTCGACGCTGTCATATATTTAGGCGTGCGTTAAGTGTAGCGTAAAAATGAAACGAGGGTATATAGTGCTTTGCAACAGGCCCAGTATAGCAGATGAACGTGGCTACCAAGTTAGAGCTTGCTTTCGTAATGGGTATACCCCTTCCGTATGCCATTTTCCTTTTTTTTTTCTTCTTTGCTTCCGCTGTCTCTCACTTATTTTATCTTGAATAGTATCGTGCGTACGTCATAGCTGTGTGGAATCGTTTGACATAGAACTGAAATATAAGCACTTACGTACTATTTCTGTCTGTATTTACAGCCTTCACGGAAGACAGATGAGTTCGACACCATATTCGAGCGCTATATTTAGGGGCTTGTTAAAAGTGTATCGTACGAATATCAAACCTGGTCCCGCCTGCCAACGTTCGAAAGGCACCCGGTAACGGATGGGTGCGGTTTCCGTTTAAAACTTGCCGTTCTGACGTTGTATTATATGTATAGCCGAGATGGGTGCCGGAAACGCTATTTACGAAACACGTTCGCTGTATATTTAGCGGAGGAAGAAAAAAAAAAGGAATAAGCACGCAGGGGACCGCGTGTGCGCGACTAGCTTGCACAGTGGAGAACCAAGCTTTTCCCGATACCTTCCGGCTAAATCTGGTGGGCACCGGTTACTGTTTACTCGCACTGATCAGCGAACGAAACCCCGAACGTAACAACTCTTTTCTTTTTTTTTTTTTTTGTTGCTGTTGCTTTCTCTCTCTATCTTTTGTAAGCGTTGTCGCAACGTCGTGTCTCGTGCAAAATGTCCACGTCACAAAAGCCTATGTATACTGCGCAGTAGTCAGTATACAGGAGTGGCTTGATTACCGTCTGTACTAGCCGTGAGTATAATTGAAGGCCGTGGTGGTCATACCTATACATTCAGCGACAAGGACGACGGCCCCAGTGTGAATTTCCATTTCTCACCATGCTGTGTATATTCGCACAATACATTATCTAGTAACAGTAGAGTTACAGCGCAAATATACAAGGACAAGGGAGAAGACGAAACCCTGCGCTTGGCTCTGTGTTTTCGCGCTGTAACTCTGTTCTTATGGATACCGATTATCCTAATTGCGAACTGTCCACCACAGAGGCAGAAAACTTCATCTACAACGTACGCAAAAAGCCGGATGTGGGCTTTGAATGAAGTTATTTTACTCCTTATCGCAATAAAATCGTGCGTATATCGTTGTGCGGTTAAATAGCGTCACATTGTTGTTTCGCAGCCAGAATTGTCACGATAGACCAGATTGTGTCTGCTTGCTAATATTAACACACGTCTCTGGCAGTATCGGTGCGAACTGCTCGCGGACAGACTATGTTGCAGGAAAAAAAAAATAGACATCTCGAAGCCTCTGACCCTCGTTCGCGACAAGATCGCGCTAAATATAGCTGGTGCGCAGGGGAATAGAACGGTCGGCCTAGGCAGGGCGAGCTCGATTTTGTCACCATTTTGACGACACAAAAACTACGACAGTTTTTTTAAAGGCGCCCCCGCCGTAAACTGCACGTGAAGCAGTAAACAAAACAAAAATGTGCGTGTATGTGCGCTGACTACACCGAGTGCATGCTGTCTAAATTGATGGCACCAAGGTGAGAACCGATCTATGATCGACGACCTTCAAGGTGTGACATATCTTAAGCGATAACGTTCAGGTCAAGTATACGCGAAGAAAAAAAAGGACAGATGGATCAGAACGCCTTGTCTTGCCGATACCGTTGTTGCTCGCGTATTTCCGCTAAACAACTCGTTTTTCTCTTTTTTAATGTCGTGCCTGTACGCGCAATGTCGGTGAAGAACTCCACAGTGGTTTCATATCTTACTTTTGGTTTTCTCTGTCTTTTACTGTTTATTTTTAACCCTGCCCTTCTCTTATTGTATTGTAGCAGCAGGCCCGCTTTGCTGCTGGAAACGTGTGATTTCTAACGAAGTCTAAGTTAACATAGTTAAATAGTTGGTGAAAAAAAATGGCGCGTTAAATAGTTGGTGAAAAAATGGCGCGAACGAGCTAAATTCTACGAATTAGCAATCTTTCTCCTCGCACTTCGACCTTGCTTACAATGGGGCACGGGCTAACAGCAGCGTGCTCGGCAGGTGCATACATACAGTATATCGTATGAACGCTCGGGTGTTTTTGGTCGCGTTCGGGTCGTTCACTTCACATGTTGTGCACATGTGTGACATGTGTGTACGCATCTGTATTGGTGCACTCTGTAGACACGTGCCTCCGTGTGTATAGTACAAACGGGCGAGTCCATGCATGATTCAAGAACACCGTTGCTTCGGCATGCAAGCAACGCTGCCTGCACAGGGAGCGGTATCTGAACGCGACGGAACTGGGATTTACATTGCATGAGACTTCCCGTCGACATCGAAACTTTTGGCACTCCCTTGCCGCTCCACGTCGCTGCTCCGGACGTCCTTCGCGCCGCGCGGAGAAGGGTGCTTCCCGGCGAAGCGTGTAAACTCGTGTAGGTTTCGCGGCGCTGCTGTATTATACCTTGCGGGTTTCTCTAGCTGTCATCGTTTCACGCTCGCCGCCATCCTGCGCTGGAGCGTCCTTACGGCTTCCCTCAGCTGTCAAAGACGCTCCACCTCCCGTTCTCTCTCTAAACAACAGGCTCAGTTCGCGATGGCAGTGGAGCCGCAAGTGCGGTTCGCTGCCTCACGGACGCGCATTCGAAGCGAATCGCGAGTTCTGCTGTGCGCCTATGCTGTGTTGGCCCGTATAGTAGCATTATATGTATACGTTGTTTTTATATGCAGGCATTCAAAGACTCGCCGACTGTGAGATTCCGGTGTTGTTCTCTATTGTCACGCCGCGCTTGACGTCTTCCCGCAGACGTTATAAATACGCGGTATTTTGTTTATTTATATTGAATAACGTTGCTAGAGCATGTACTGCTATGTCACGACTTTGGCACCGTGGGCGCACGGGAGATAAGAGAACCCTGGCGCAGCCCCTGTTCGAGCCATCAGAGGATGGCTCGAACAGGGGCTGCGCCAGGGCGCTGATGTGAATCGGATTCCTTGTTCGCGCTGAATTTCTCCCGGCCCCGCCACGGTGGTCTAGTGGTTGTGGCACTCGGCTACTGATCCGAAGGTCGCGGGATCGAATCCCGACTGCGGCGGCTGCATTTCGATGGAGGCGATATGTGGAGGCCCGTGTGCTGTGCGATGTCAGTGCACGTTAAAGAACCCCAGGTGGGCGAAATTTCCGGAGACCTCTACTACGGCGTCTCTCATAATCACAGCTGGTTTTGGTACGTTAAACCCCACCAAATCAATTTCTCCCGAAGCACGACTGCAGGTGTGTGGAGCATAGACAACGTGAAAGCACCCAGGACGCGTGCTTAATCAATTGGCGCAACACGAGCATTGCAGTGCAAAACTACGAGGCGGGTAATTGTAGAGCTGTTGAATCTGTTCTCGAGATCTGCTGTTCTTGCAGGACGATATCTCATCGCTCTCCGTGAACGTGCGACGTATGTATACGTACGTACGTGTCACTGTGCCCGGCCGTCCGGCGCGATTCATGAGAACGGCGGGGCACCCCTGTCGCGAGCGTTGCTCGTTTCGCACGCGACACGTCCGCGTGTTGCGCTTCCAAGCGGCCGTTGAGGATGACGCAACGCGAACCTGGCACCGCCGGTTTATTCATAGCGCCCATGCGCCACCTCAGCCGTGCCACGGTGGTGGGAGAACTCGGGCACGTTTCCACGAATGTCCGTTTTTACTCGTTGCGTGTCCGCGGGGAATGCGTAATTATTTTCGGTACTCCCAGGGTTGGGAAACGTTCCTTCGTGTAGCATAAAACAATCACCAACAGAAACAGAATCTCTGTCGCTTAACTCGGCGGCGTCTTTCGGCACAGTTGGCGAGACGTCACGTCCTCTCACCGGCACTTTTATCGCTCTCGAAACCTCGCCTGTTTGACGACATGCGATTGCGAGTCTGAACGTGCGTGGTTGGCCAACGATGCGCAAAGAGAGCACGCGCGTTACGGCGCGTATCTGTACCGTTCAAGGAACGACTCCTATATGTTGCGATGGTCCGGCGCATTGTGATGCATTGACAGCCGTTGACGATATACTATAGCCACATTGTTGTCGACCTTATCGTTTGGCAAGGTTCCGTTCTCACTTTTATTCTTTACGTTTTCCAATTCGTTCCTTAGCACTCTAATTTCACCTTGACTTCATAAGCGGTACTGAGCGGCATAGCAGTGACGGTCGTTTTTTATACTGTAATTGGACCGCGCATACCACGGTATATGCCTATCTGTGACGGAGGGCCAGGTCTTCGTCAACTCCGGCCGCTTCAGGTGCTCCTTCGCGGCATAACTGCTTGCGTAACGGCTTAGCCGCGCATTTCACACATCCCACCTCTCTTACGTGTAGGTATGGATACGCAAACAAAATGTGCGTGCATCCGAGAGAGCCCGTCGATTTATCAGATGGACGCGGTATAATAGTTAAAAGAGCCGTCGGATGTGCGGGCGCAGTTCTATCGTGCCCTCAGCGCTAATGGCTTCCGAGTCGCACTCGTATAGTATACGTCCATTTGCGGGCATGCCCGCGCGTGTTTTCTCTGCGTGATTGCATTTAAATCCGTCGCTGACCGGCGCCGCGAGAGCGCGCCAAGGCCGACCGCAGCAGCCCGGACGACGACGGCGGCGATGATGCGAGGCCGGCGCGTATAGGGTCAGGAGGTGTTATAAATAGCGTGCCTGCTGGCCTTGGCGCCTCGCTAGCGGCCGTGTGTGTACACGGCACTTGGCTTCCCATTGGGCGACTACTCGGGGGATGCCCATTCTTTCTGCCTTCGCCTCGAGCACCCGACGTGGCACGCCAAAGACGGAAAAAAAAGGGGGGAGCTCAAGAGCATGCGAGCCCCAAGAGTGAAGGCGCCTCTGACCATGCCCCCGATTTGTGCTCTCAAATGTGGTCTCCCTATACCCGAAAACTTTCTGTTTCTAAACTCGCTAGAAGCAATACATTAATATTTGATGTTTTAAAGTTGTGCAGTTTTCTATCGGGGGCGTTCGCCTCAGTGAAGGACTCGGGATTATTCTTGACCATTAAAGGACATCTAAGCCTTCAAAGGGGAAGGGACACACACACACACACACACACACACACACACACACACACACACACACACACACACACACACACACACACACACACACACACACACACACACACACGCGGTCCTGGAAAAGTTTAATGGCAGCTCCTCTCCCTCCTTATTTTGTCGTTTCTTTTCTGTATGGATAACGCAGCCTTTTAAAGTTTTTGTTGACCTCTGCCTCAAAGCGTTTCACGAAGAGCACCAGCGTTATCACTTGCGAAAGCTCTATGTAATGGACACATCCTGCAACTCCCTGCAAATCCCCACAAACTAAAGAATATAGCAACGTGTTTCGTAGGAACGGTGCCACTGCAGTAATAACGGCGGTTCAAAAGCAAAAATGCCCTGGAGCCAACATGATGTCTCCAGGTGCTCTGAACAGCTAGCCACTGGAACTGGCCAAAAGTGATAATAATAGTCGAGTGCAGCATGGCGCAGCTTTGCGTAGATAAAAGTTACGTCCCTAAGTTAGTCGAAATGATTATCTAAATTTATTAATTTTTACAGTAACTCTCCCTTTCTCTCTTTACAACATGTGTATTTCACCCTAGCTCGCTCGTGTTGTAGGGTAACATATAAATAAATAAACCGAGATCTCTCTCTCTCTCTCTCTATCCGCCCTAGTCACAGCACGCGAAAGCCACCGCCAGGTTCGCACACCGGGGCTTTAAGAAGAAATAAGCCCCGAGCAGGGCGAGTGTGTGTGCGACACAGAGAGAAGAAAACAGCGCCCTTTATTTTTCTTCCCCGTGGATTTCCGGACGCACGTACCGTGCCTGGTGGCGTTTCGGCAACACCAGAAGAGTTACCGAAATAGCGTCGCCTTCTCCTCGCTTGTCTTCCTCGCCGGTCACGCCGAAGCGCATTTCTTTTAGAACCGCCCGTAGCGTATACGGGCTCTGGCGCCACCACCACCTTTTCTTTTCTCTTTTTTAAGCTTCACCTTTCTCTCGCCGTCGAATAGCTCTTTTCTCGCCGTTGCTGGCAGAAACGCTCGCCCGATACGTGACCGAAAATACGTCGTTCTCGGGAAAAACGGAAGCTGCGCTGCGGGCTCGCGCATCCGCTCCGCGTACCGAACGAGCGGTTGGTTCGGTTGCTCAGGAACGCGCACGCCTGTCGCAGAACGTCCGCTCCGCAAAGGCCTTTTTCTCTTGTCGCTCCGATGGCGTCTTTCTAATGAACGTTTCCTGCGGCAGCCTCCGAGAATCTTTCGTCGTCTCAGGGCTTAGCAGGAGGAAATCTAGTCGCAAGGTCAGCGACACGCCTCACTGTGCCCCGGGCTGGCGTGCCTCGGAAGATGTTGGGCGAGACAAAAGCGAGAATATTTGCGATTCGGAATTTTGAGCGCTGATGAAGCGGCGCCGAGACGAACATGCAGAACTGAGGTGATCCGTCGTGACTCTCTCACGTACTTGTTTCATTGACACGTTCCATTGCGAATGTCACCAGCTAGCCTATCGACTACGTTTCGTAAAAACGAGGAGATGACGCGAAGTTGGGGAATGCGGCAGCTTTCATGCAATCAGCCTGTGAATTGTTCTTGCCTCATTTTAGGTACTTCCTTCCACCTTCTGTAAGCTAGCTTCGATTTGGTGCTTTCGACGAGAAAAGCTGCATTGCATTTTTGAGGCGGCAGACAGGCCACTTGTTTCCCGGCCATATGCTTAAAGAATAACCAAGGAGCTTCGTGGCCAGTGCTTGCGTCTTATATATATATATATATATATATATATATATATATATATATATATATATATATATATATATATATAACTAATTGTTCGTGTAGCTCCGACGTGCACTCCTCTATTCAAAATTTGATCGTTGGGGTAGGTAGTGTCAAGGACGGGCTGCAAAGTACTCATTTGCTGTAGCCACCAATTACTGATAATTAAAATGTTAATTAGCGTAATTTCGCTAATTATGCATACAAGTGCGGAAATTGTTCTGTATCTAGAGGCCGCCAATCCTTATACTCGAATGGTACACAGGACATTCCCGCGATTTATGTTTTTCTAATTTTCAAAATGTGTTGCAACTAAAAAAAAACACCCTATATATATATATATATATATATATATATATACAATTGCCAGTGAACGATAGCCTGTTGGGTCTGGTCACATACGCGAAAGTGCATGTCACCTCTTTTTTATTTTTTATTTCCTTTCTCTTGCATCCGCACTGACTTACCAGAGTCCTTCAGCCATTGATCAGGTGTCGACCTATCGCTTCGACGACTACGGTGCATTCTAATTTCCCTTTTCCCGGTCAACCCCTCTCCTCTTTTCCTATGAACGACCATGCACTCCCTCCAACAATTACATTACCACATTATCTGCCAGCCGCCAATCCTGTTGCTGAGACTTGAAGCCTTTGTATAGCTCCTTCGTGCATCGAGAAATTATTTGTCCATCATAACGAGTGCCAGTTCCCGCGTAAAGTGCGCCAACGCCAGTTTGTTAGCATGGAGCGTACTCAATCTAGTTGAGCGCCCGTCCATATCGGCTATTATATACGTCTCAGAGAGTTTGTTTCTACTGAAGAAGGTTGTTCCGGCCATTACGGTATCACAAATGATGCCTTACGGCCATTGTGCGTCCTTTATGGCGGTTGAAATGCCGTACATAGTGGCTGGTATATGGCTCTATAGATACGAAAAGCCGAATGCGTCACGCTACGGTCGCCTGTGTCGCTACGATACCTAATGCGTCTGCTCTCCAAAGACGCGACACACGCAGGCACTGTGCAACCCCTATCTCCCAAAATGTTTTGGAGGCGCACCGTGAGGAGGAAATAACTCGACCATTGTTGTGGCTACATTATCGTTTTGCCACTCATGCAGACGTTAGACTCTTCCATCGCTGAACTTAGCAGGAAAGAACGAAGATGAACGCGAGAACGTTTCATTGATCGTCGCTGTCGCAACGTACCGTGCCACGGCAGGTTTTGCCCTCACTTGCGAAACTTCTTCCTCTATTTTCTTCTCAATATTCGTCGCGTGGGAGTAGCTGGTAAACAACTACTAAGCATGTGGGGAATGAAAAGGGTGGGAGGAGGTGCGGTGTAGAGAGCGGAGGCGTTTGCGAACAACACACGAGGAAAGAACTTTGCGTTTCTAGGCAGCGCGCAAGAAACAGCCACGCCGCTGCAGCAGTCTCCTGATTAATGTCATATATCGAGCTACTATATGCGGCCCTCGGCCTTCAGCGAAGAGCTATTCTTGGCTGCTCGAGACACGCAATAGAACAACAAGCAGCTAGGCGCGCTCGCAGCAGACTATGAAAGCGAGCGTGTGTGGGTGGATGGTGGCGGGCCATGCGTGCCTGCCTCGCCTCCCCCCCCCACTTCGTTCAGCACCACTAATAGGCTTTAGTGCTCTGTCCATGCCGGATGCGTGGGTGTGTGGTGTCACCGAGGAGAACTCGGCTCTTTCGAAACAAGCCGCGTTGTAGCAACGGCTCTCTCGTCCTCCCTCGTTTCTTCGGTGCCTCACTCAGACGCACGCACACCGTTGTTCGTGGCCCGCTTAGTACGTACTGGCCGATAGCGGATCGATATGCTTCTCCCTCCTTCCATCGCACCCTATCCGTCACTTGGGTTATTTTGTTTCCTCCGTTCTCGCGAGATATGCATGTCCCCCCTCCCCCTTCCTCGCCCCTCCGCCGGCTTTGCGCGTTTCGTTTACTGCGGCTCCGGCTATATTTAGACTCACTCGCTGGCTAGCGCGCTTCTGGCGAGCAGTACTGAGTACGACTTTTAACGAGCGAGTCTTTCGTGTATCCGTTGTGTGTGCGCGCACTAGCGAGCGATTGAACCGCGCATGCGCGGTGCGGAGGCGTCTGCTGTTGCGGCGCGAGTGAGAGGGTGTGCTTCCCTTCTCGCGTCGAGTTAACCGAGCGGACCAATGGCGGCTGCCGACTCCAAGGTCACGCTGTTGCTAAATCGGAACCGCTGTGATTGGGCCACGTGCGGTGCTCGCCGTTTCAAAATAAAAGGACACACCAACGCCGCGTTCCTGCTTAACCGAGGTGGATTTTTTTTTTTGTTTATGTATTTCGCACTTTTGGCTCCGCATTATCTCGTGTTTCGACATGTATGGAGGTTCTCTTGCCATGCCTATTGTTTTGGATTCGCCCTCGTTCTCTTTCCAGCACTTCGAAGGCATTGTCATTAGCCGTGCCTTCGTTCCCTTTGAGGTTTTAGTTTGTTTTGTTTGCTTTTGTTGTTGTTGTTTTCTTGAACGTATGACTCATAACGCTACTTACTGTTGCGATGCTACTTACTGAGGAGAAGGTTGGAGCTCGCGCCATATTGAGTTTATTACAAGCACTGCGAGTATACCTGAATATTGTTGTTGTTTTGTGGGGTTTTACGTCCCAAAACCAGTTCTGATTATGAGAGACGCCGTAGTGGAGGCCTCCGGAAATTTCGACCACCTGGGGTTCTTTAACGTGCACTGACATCGCACAGCACACGGGCCTCAACATTTCGCCTCCATCGAAATGCAGCCGCCGCGGCCGGGATTCGATCCCGCGACCCTCGGATCAGCAGCCGAGTACCTTAGCCACTAGACCACCGTGGCGGGGCGAGTATACCTGAATAAATGAAATGAAATGTGAAAAGTTCCCAGTCCTGTTTTACCATCGCCCTGTCATACTTCATGTTTTTTTTTTTTTTCTTAGGGACACATATGTATATACTGCTAGCAACGCAACTTCAGCGAACCATACAAGTCGAAGCTCGAATGATGGCTGTCACTAACGCTTTCCAGCATCGATCTTGGCGGAAGGACCGCCGGACGCGAGTGTTTCCCAGCTCATGTAAAACGTTTATCTTCGCTTACGTGCATCGCGCTGCTGCCGGCGGACATGCGCCTGCTGCTGTTTGCAAGAGCAGCTGCTTCATGTGCGCAAACAGTCGTGGTTGTCGCGGGTTGCCTCGCTCTCTCTGTCGTACAACATCCAGCGGCAGTGGTACAAGCGCTGGACACCTCGACCAAGCTCATCAATTTCGTTGTCTTCAATAATACATACGAACGTGGACCTCATTTAAATCGATGCACCGTTGTCGGCATATCGGCGTACGCGAGTCTCTCTCCTCCTGCGATCAATTCGGCTCGCCTTACGCTTTACTGTTGCGGAGCACATCCATGTTCCTCGTCGATAGTCGTTGCAGCCAACGACGACCTCAACGAATCGTAAGCTCACGTGACAGTCGAGATTTCTCCAAACGCTTTCTTCTTACTACTAATGCCTCGCATTGATCCCCATGTGCTTGCTAAATGTAAACTATGTCTCCGTGGATTGACGCACATACTCACAGAACTTTGACGTCTACATTGGGCACACGAACTTTAACATTGGACGCATCTGGGCGGCTGGACGCGTTGCGTTCACGATAATATTATAAAGACAAAAGAGAAACTATGAGCCAGTATACACTGATATATTATTTTTGAAAACGCTACTGTCGTGAATTTCGCTTTCGTAGGCCTGTTAATGGAACAGAAAATGGAGGTCCATGCTTCAGTTTCAAATTTTACGCTGAAATCTCCGCACACGAACGTCAGCGTCACTTGATGGATTTCAGAGCGTTTTCATATCGTGTTTTGGTCACATTGGTTTAATAAACATTTCATGAGTTTCCGCTATGGTTCTCTTAGAGGACAATGCACATCGTTTTTACTGACTAAAATCTCTATGCCCGTGTAAGCGCCGTCAGAACCGATGACATCACGGCCAGCTGGTGCTGAATGTGAAGATGGCACCGCCACGTGCGCTTTGTTTTTTCCTGTTTTCTTGCTTACCAAGCTTATTTTTGTCGTAAAAGTATGCTAATACGACAAAAAATACGATGGTGCTTAAGCTTCGTCTTTAAGAGTTGGGCGCGATAGCGTTATCGGGCTCCTTTTTCATCCTAACGTTATTGCGTTAAAACGCACCGAGAACGTTCATTAAAAACAGCGCCTCGTCCGTAATGCTGTATATGTCTCTACGTGCGGCGTTGCCGAGGAGGCGAGCGCCATCTGCATGATGTTTACACAAGTAACCTACCCAAACCAACCCGTCGCTTACAGAAGTGGCGCGGCTCGGGTCCACCGCTGTTGGTATGGTAGAAAGTCTGCTGGAAAGGGGTTCGCGTTTCATCGCAAGAAAGTTATGTTTTCTGGTACATTTTCAAGTTGCAGTCCGAGCTATCGCGTGTGTAGGTTGTACTAAGTAGTAGTTTACAATCATTCTGACGGGTTCTTGTTTTGAGAAATTCAATTTCGTTCACTGACGCATCTGCGCTGCGACAGAGGATGGCCTGCGTGGTCGGTGTGGTCCGGGACGACGTCTCTCGCGACACAAGCTGCCTAACGCTATCGCGACTGTTTTGCTCCTTAGTGTCCCTTTTGTTTAGCTTTCGTTATTCCTAGAGTTTAAGGAACATGGCTGCTGCCTCACGGAGAAGCTTGTGTGGCGTCCTTTCTCTCTCATCTCTGCTGCGCTGTGTTGCATACTATGATATTCGCCTGTTACAGTATTGCTCTACCGCACTCTGACGCAGCAGCGGTACACCCGTTGTTTCGGTGCTATGAATTTGTTTGGCATTTACGCCCGTTGAGCTGACTATGCTTAGCGCGATCGCGTTACCCAATAGTGGAATAATGGCGCAGAGGTCGAATTCATTGCAAGTCCTTCTCGCGTAGCTTGTTGATGCACCTATGGTAATGAACTACTTGCGTGGAGAGGACGTGCCCGTTTCGACATAACTCCGTGCCCCGCGTCCCTACCTTCGCCCACCCTCGCCCTCTTTCTCGCCACCGCCGCCGCGCGCTCTCTTTTCGTCGTCACGTGTTCCATCTCCGTGGCGGGCGTTTCCCAGAACCCGAGGCGAGCGCCCAAGATCCCGAAAAAAGCCCGCTTATATTGATTGGCGGCGGCACTAGCAACAGAGCCAAAGGGAGGGGGCGGGGGGTGGAGGGAGCACAGCCTCCTCCTCTCGCGTCTCGAGCCGCAGGCATACACGGGGCTGGTGATCCGCTGTGTGTTTACCCCCGCTCGGCTTGGGTCTCCCCCGACGGCCGTGCGGAACGCTTTCAAAACACCCGACTGCTTGGGCGGGAAGAAACGAGATGGAGTGCGGAGGCCTGCTTGGCCGCACTCTTCGGTCGTGCGCGCGTGCGCGCGTCGCATCATGTCCACGCGTGGGCGGCACTGACACTCGGCGAGCTCGTTGCTGTGGCCGCGGCGATTTCGACACGTACACGCAGCGTGTTTGGTGTAGTCGCTCTCGACGCGTCGAGCCCTTGCTGGCGGCATAAATTGAAACCCGAAAGGAGGACGTAGATGGACAAAATAACGAGGCCGCGTGCGTCCCGTCAGTGCAATTGCGACGCCCAAGTACTTCATAGTCTGAATGACGCCGCTGTCGCGCATGCGCTGTCCAACGCGTAATCTCAAGGACGCGTTTAACGATTGATGCTTTAGCCCTGGCATGTTTCGGCTAACGCTGGAAGAGTACTCTAAGCGCAAAACGAACCTCTTTAACGGGCTTTCTCCAATGGGGTGACTCGTGCGCGTGTCCTGAAAGCTTCCATTAATGGTTGGACATCACGCCGAACTGCGAGCCAACAGGTGCTGTGGTCGATGCGCGTTCTTTACTTTACCACGTGAATGCTTTTGAAGATGTAGCGTACGTGGCAACTTTTTCCGCGGTGTCTGGCCTTCAGTTCCTGTATCTGTACCGATTCACCGTTTGATTCTGCAAGCTGTTGTATTTACTGATAGAACACCTCCCTCTGTCATTACTTTGGGCGCCGTCGTCGTCATCATCATTATCATTATCATCATATGTATCACCTAACCACACGTACGCTTGCAAACGCACGCGCGCTACCACCACTTTTCTACTGCTGCTTCTCCTGCGAAGGTACCTTCCCCACGGCAACACTTGTGGTGCAGTGAAACAACCTTCAACGAGGTTTGACCATGTTTTGTCTGGGCCGGATGTCTGTCGTAGATCCGCGTCAAGCTTATGCCGTCGACATTGTTATTACGAAGAGTCAATTCACTCGCTTTGCTAAGTGATTCTGAAATTGGGATTCGTCTTGGGATCAGGAAAATTGGGATCAAGAAAGTGGAAGCAGTTGCTTAACTGTGCTTTAATGTTTCCTTTACGATATCTGGCTACATTATGCGTACATTTCATTGTGAAGACTTTGTGACAGTTAATAGTTCTAATTTACGTTGGTGTATGTTAAGATAAAAAAAAATCACTGTAGCAAATGTGTACTAAATCTTCTCTTCCATCTTTCTTTTCCTATTGGTTTCAGAAAACCTGGGGTCCCATCATACTATGGAAATAAATCCTCCATACAGCAACCTTCAAAGAAAAGGTAAGCAAGTAAGAAAGGCGGCAATTTGTTTCTAGTTTCCTCTTTCGTTGCTGCCTGGCAATAGGGGAAGAAAAAGTTTGTCTCTGATGTTTATTTTTTACTTTGTGACGTGTCTGTTGCTGTGCGTTTCAGCCACAATGTCTGCTTAAAAAAACAAAAAACTAATATAACATTTAGGAATGGTGATTGTTCATGACACAAAAATTATTGTGTGCACTCCGTCAGCTAAACCCAAATATACCGAAATGGTACACGTTTTCACATGTATAAGTATGTATGCAATTAAGTATGTATGCATGTGCAAGTAAGTATGTATACATGTCAACCTCTTCTATTATGTCATGAGTGACACTATCCATACTGGAGAATAAGCTGAAACTGTTAAAGCATGGGTTCACATGTCTTGATTAGTGAATAGGACGTTAAGATGAAAATGTTGGAATAAAGATTTCAGTGGTCATGTCATTCAGTTTCTTGTGTCCTTGCCTTAATACATTGTTATACCCTTCATTGTTAATATTGCTGCCTATTGAAGATTGCCTGTTTCTTAGGAATTAATGTATTGTGCAGAGTGCGAAATGCAGTTAGGCAAAGTTATTTGCACCCACTGCCTTTGCCTTTGTGTGTGCCTGCCTGTGCTCCCTTGTCATCGCTTCGTCCCACCGCTTGTGAAATGTTTGCATGTGACTATGTGTCTGTGTGTGCATGTACGAATGTGTGGTGCAGACCAGCATGGCGTGATGGGCTTCCTGGGTGGGCTTCCCTCGCTGCCAGGTGGCTCCCAGCCGTTACACCAGCCACAGCCGCAGCACCCGCTGGCCGCTGCCGCCACCGTGCAGCCAGGATCGACAGGGGACATGCAGCAGCAACAGGAGCACTTGCAATTCCAGCAGCAACTCCTGCAACTCAAACAGGAGCAACAGGTATGTGTGCATTTGTACTGGAACTGCTCAGTTTTGATCACAAGGTCTAAATTGTAACATTACTTTTTGTGTACCCTTCAAGTCCTTTGTGCACATTCAGGCAACATGAACGGTGAACAGTAATGCTTTAGCAGTGCTGATTTCCATCTTGATAGCTCGGATAACAGAGTTTGGTGGGACTTTACGACAGTGCTCGAATGGTGCCCCTTACAGCTTGCAACCATGTAAACGTAAACTCAAGTTCTTGTGATGTCATATGTGTGCACACGGTTCTGTACTTAAAACCCACAGAACAAGCAGTGAGGGCAAGAAAACAGCAGTGTGGCCAAAGCTTTACAGTTTTTGTTCAAAGCTGTTTGGCACGTTTCCACCTACTTCTGTGCACTAGACGGGTGCTGTCAAGCACTTGGTGTGTGTTCACTTTCGCCTTGGCTTATGTGACACTGCAGGTGCAGCAGCAGTTGTTGCTTCAGCACTACCAGCGTCAGCAGCAGCAGCTAGCCCAGCAGCATGAGAAACAGCTGCAAGAGCGCATCAAAGAATACCTAGAGCACCAGCGGCAGATCCAGGAAGAGCACAAGCTGGAACGTGAGCGCATTGAGAAGGACCGTCAGTTAGACCAGATTCGCAAGAAGGACAAGCATGAACAAAGTGAGCCTACCACGTTTTGTTCTTTTCTCTCATGCGTGCTCTCCTTTCCTCCACTGATGATGGAGGGGAAAAGAAAATGCGAGTCATTTCCATATGTTGAAAAACCATCAGCATCCAGCGCTTTATAAAGCTCTCTTTATGTAACTTTTCATCGAAATATAATATCATGAACCTTCCTGGGCAGGTAAGTCATGGGGAATAGGACGCACAAGTTGTGGGCCCGCGCAGCACCAAACATTACGTTCAGGCTAGCAACTGGTGCAGCTTAGACACGTCCTTCAGATTAGAGTGACCTAGAACTACTCCAGCTCACTCTTCTACAATGAAAATGACTAGTCACAAAGCGTATTGCCTACCAACTACAGTCCTCCCTTGCTATGCAGTTGAGAGGTGCACAGCTGTGGTGCAGCCACTATCAGGTCTCGGCAAAAGTGCAGCTAAACAGCAAATTACATTTGCCTACTTACTTGCATCGTGTCTTATAATTTATTGTGCAACTTCTTGAAAAATTGATGTGCACTGCAGTAAACAGAGTTAAAAAACGAGGAGGGGCCACTTGCTCAGTCATTGGTGCCAATTTCAAATTCCTCGAGAAAGGGAGTGGGGCGCCTGCGCAGGTGGGGGCGGTTACTCAGGATTTTATGTTATGTGTGTGTACTCGGTGTTTCAGAATATGTGTACATGTTTATTATAAATACACAAAAGTATATATCTGCACACCTTTCGCAGAAGTGCTTTGTTCATGGTGGTATGCACTGTAAAATGTGAAACACCTTGTATATTTGTGTGTGCGTGTGTACACACAGCACATAGGTAGCGAGCCATATCTCTTTTCTTTTACTTTATGGCACTACTAATAGAGATAAGTGACCTTAGCACATGTCTACTGTAACGAAGTTATTTCATTCGTACTTTAGCTGTAAGCTTGTATATAAGAACATAAGTCGATATTTAGGCTCTGTGCCAAGCACAGCAACTTTGTTTTTCATGTGTCTGCTGACTTGCTGTGTAATGCCACTTCTCTCTTCACTTGAGAATATCTCTGCTGCCGCAGCATCAAGATAACAGAGTATAGTTGAAAGGTCACTAAAAGGTTCAGCTTTAAGCTACAGAAGTTATGGTATCTTGAACTGTGCTGGCCAGCTGGGTACAGACATCATTTTCTGTTTACTCTTGCTGGTGCACAATATGGGAAGTGTCTATTTGTGTAAGGCAGCAGAAAGTTATCATCTGGCCTTCTTGCTTAAAGCCTAAGCACAGGGAGTGAGCCAGTGACTATCGTCAACATTTGCTCTCGGCAACAAGCTCTGATCACATGACTGTCTCCCATGACTGCGGGTACATTCTGAAAGTGTGTGCCATTCTTATCTGCCAGTGCATGCAGCAGACTAGGGTATATGTGCTTCCCCTCCGTTCAGTTGGTGCTGCACCCATGACGTGTGACATCATGTGTCTGTGCCAGGTTTCTATTCTGAATGAATGAAGTCAGCTCTGCAATTTCTTGTGCACGTACCTTCTGTCGTGCGAGCAGATGTGCCAGGCACAAATGGCAGACAGTCTTAGGGGCAGGAGTAGCACGTTGCAAAATCATGCTTTCCCCCCAGAGGTATTTCACTTCATCCTGGTTCTAGAGGATAGGAGCCAAGCAGCTGTCGAGGCTTCCTGATTTAGAGCCGTCAGTCAGGCCATTGCATGCAATGTTCTAATGAAAGCTCTGGTCGTCTGTGGAATGGAGTAGAGTAAAAATAGACTTACCTGCGGATCCTTTTTTTGGTACCCCTGAACAATGTGGTGCATTTGTTTTGCAATGCAATATTTGCTCATGGCATAGCAAATAAATTGTTCTTAGGCACTCATCCCTCCTGTGTCAAGGTGTTCATGATGTGCTCTGATGATCACGGCGTATTTTGTGATTGCTAGAAGAACATAGAAGAACTTGAAAAGCGAGTTTTTTATTACATCTATTGTGTGGAAATTTATTTTCTTCATGGTATTGGCATTAAACTGATTAGGCCGCTAATATGAAACTTTATGTGTGAGATTGTATGATTATAAGTGTACAACATTGTAAATGTTTCCATTGATGTCTAATTTGCTGACACCTATAAATATGGTCACCATTGTGTTAACACTGGATCTTTTGTGCACAGGTGCTGTGGCATCCTCTGAAGTTAAGCAAAGGCTACAGGAGTTTGTCTTGAACAAGAAACAAAGAGAAGCAGCAGCTAACAATGCCAACACGTCACCACCAAATTTTAGAAACTGGTGAGCTTCAATATATTGTACATTAGTTTAAAGCTTTCCTGAAAGCTTCTGCTTAAGGAACCATCAGAAAAAACTGCTGCAAGGTATGCTGTCATAGAAGCACTCATTTTTGTTATTACACATTATTTCTTTTTGCACTCATGGCATACTAGTACATTGCAGGAAAGGTTAAGTCGATGTTCAAAGGCATACAAGTGAGGGTGTGCCCTTGGTGATGAGTGCGCTCAAAGTTGTGCGCATTTTAATATGTTGCCACTGCTGCACATGACACTGCACTAAAGTTTCTATCCATGAAAGAGAAGTCAGCAGTCTGACGTGATGAGGCATAACAGTGTGGTGTTCATGGAATATATGTGCACAGTTCTAGTTATTCATTTATAACTCCTACAGTGAAATAATAAGCTTGTAAAATAATAATAAGCATGAGTACTTTAATTGTCATTGTTAGTCCCACATTATTTTCTAATGAGCCATTATTTGCTTCAGCTTTATCTGTGAGCTTCTAGTGACTGTTATGAGCTTTGCTCCTCTAAGCTGCTTGAAACTTGACTCCAGAACTGCATAAAAAGATCAGCAATAGGTTTGCTGGACTTTAACCAGTGTTGCCGTTTTTTTTTTTCTGCTCTTTCTTTCTTTCTTTCTTTCTTTCTTTTTTTTTTTTCTGGTGTCTACCATTACAGTCCTTTAGTCCCCTTACCCCTTTCCTCAGCACAGAGTAGCCAGCCAATCTAAGCACTAGTTGACCTCTCGGTCTCTCTCTCTTTTCCTTCCTCCTCCTTCTCCTTGCTAGATGTAGATTGCATGAGAGAACTATACTTCTGCACAATTTAATTATGTATCCAGTGAAACGGTACAACAGTATGATGGTCCCATATATGAGCACTTGTGGCAAATTTGTAAACCAAGCTGCATTCCCAGGATGAAGACATGCCACGCTCAGCTCTTTCTCAAAGGGTGTTCCCCTCAAACATCTGTTTCTGATCGACTCTACCTTTGATTGTATGTGCAGTTGAGGATGGGACAGAATAGGATTGGTCGATGAGGTTAAGAAAACTTGCTTCTATAGCTAATGTACACTTGTTTTGAAATGGGTGCCAGAGCCTTTTTTTTTTGTCTAGACACTAGTGTCCAAAAACAGACCTTATTTGTCACCTGTTTATCGTGATGATAGTTCCAGAAACAGTAGGAATCTGCCTTTTCTCTTTGTCTGTTCAGCCACTGCTTTTACTAAGAAGCTCAGTGGTTATCATGTGCAACTGTCCGATGTACTCACCTTGCAACCTCCACAGGTCCCGGCAGCGCTCTTCTCTGGATCAAGCTTCGCCTCCTTCAACAAGCGCTGTTTCGCCTCAGTGCAGACATTTGCTTCTGGGGAAGTACGATGACGATTTCCCACTCCGGAAAACGGGTGAGTCACAGTCCTGTTCCTCCTTTCCTGCATGTATTTGCTACATTGTTGTAATAACCCTCATTGTTGTGACATCCTTTATTTCTAGTGCTTTATACTACAGGGCAACAGCACTGAGGTGCTTGTGCAGCTAATGGGTTAGACTGGCATTTTACTTTCTTGTTTTGCCAAGAACTAAGATAATTTTAAATGTGCAATAATGAACGCAAGATTTCTGGTGTTTTATTATTCTTCATACACGTTTCTTACAGTTCTCTGTCAAGGTTATCGTGTAGGTACAGTGTAAATGTTACACATTGGATGTAGTGCTAATCAGAAGATCTGAAAGCAGTAGTTTTTTTTAAATTGGTCATAGTTTATGTTTGTGCCACCTTAGGAACAGTAATGGCCATATTTTCTAGCATGTGTTCATGCTTTTGTATACTGTGTGTTCACCCGTTATGAAGAACACTGCAGCTTTTCAGGAAATACAGTCATCAGTTCATAATTTAAACTCTTTAAGAATTTGGATATAGTACATACTCAGCTGTTTTAACAGCTTTGTGGGATCGACACTGGCCTTGCTGACTCAGTGGCAAGTTATGACTAAGCTTTTACAGGCCTTACAGTCTGCGATCTGATAATTCTAGCACCCAGTAGAGCAAAGAGAGAACAACAGTACCTTTATTTTGATAAACTGTTACCCATACCCCCCACGTTTCTTCGAAACAAGGAGCAACAAAGTATAGTTGTAGTAGCATAGCCTAGCAACAACTAGCATAGTTGACCTCTAGTTGCTGACTGCACAGAAGTAGTGGGACAAGCCATGCTGCCTACTTGTAAATACTGTATCCGCTTTTTTTTTTGTTGCAAGTTCTTTAAATCTACCATTTCTTTAGTTGCACGGTCCCAGGCATTATGGTTCCAGTTGCCATCTTTGATTTTGGTCACCCATATGATCATGCTATTTCAAGTGGTAAGACCTCTACCCTCAATGCCTGCGCAGCAAGGGCCGCAATTATGTAAGATAGGGGACAAACAATGGCTGCCTCAAGGAACACATCATCATTTCACTGTTTTCTGTGCGATCAATATATATATTTAAGCTGTTATGTTCAATACATGCATTGGCTCTAAACTCGTGTGTACACTAGCAACAATACTACGATAATGTTCTAGATATAGGCTATTGGGTTTCACGTGAACACTTGTGCCTAAGCGTTTCCATTCGCTTACTAAGTAAAGTCGCTTCTTATTTGGTAATCTCATATTTCAGGCTCTTCATTTTTCGGGCTTTTAGGTGGTGTTCATTGAGCCTAAATTATCAGTTGGTGACTGTAGTTCCTGAAAATATACATGGTTGTTTTGGAAATGGGGAGTGCAATTTAAGGCTCTACACATAGAAAGAGACAAATGCCACACATACTTTTTCTACATATAGCATCTTAATGTGCTCCCGGGTTCCAAAATAATGCATTATCAACTATCCATTTGTTTTATGCTAATTGAGATATCATGTCAGTGCTGTATAGTTCATGAAGCATGATTCCAGCATTTGAAGTAAATCTAACTTTGCTTGTGTTTAAATGATTGTAATTAACTGTTTAGACTAACAAGTGACTGAATATTGTGTTACTAACAGTCTTTAAGATTGTGTGGTTTGTGCTGTGCATCATTTGCTTAGAAGTGTGATGATAGCTTTTGCTTTGTGGAATGTGACTTAACATTTTCTGGGAAAGCTGGTGTATGATACATTCTTAAGTCATCACATGAAAGTTGAGAAACACGAATTGCTGCATGCACCTGAGTCTCAGTGTGTCACTTATTATATTAATCTAAAGATGCCTTCCTTTTCTAACATGTACATATTTAATATAACAATTAGGGCAAGACATACTTAATGGCAGGTAACTATTTTTCATAGATGATTCCGTTGTGCATTCATTCAGGGAGCCAGCTATCTGCACAACCACAGCAGTACATAGAATCACTTTGACGAGTCACCATTTGAATCAGTCTATCTGAGTAGGCTGCAACAACAATTATCACTTGTACTGACAACCGCTTTGTTCCTTACCCAGAAGTGATACCATGTTCTCGATTCATTTACCTTCTGGTTCAGGCACATCAAAATAATAACAGTTTGGGTTCATACCTGGCCAAAGTTCTGGTTTGAGTATGGTTTTTGGTTCACAATCAAATTAAGTACGACACTCTGGTTATAATGCTCTCTTACAGTGAGAGTGCTAGCAAAAATAGGCGTTTTGTATTTGTTCTGTAAAACTTCACTGGTCTTACTGTTGAAGTTCTACCCTTGTTCATTGGTCGAATATAGTCACAGATCACTCTGTCAGTGATGCACTCAATTTCTTAAGCCACATCTGCCACCCCAGACCAGGATGAATTCTTTTTCAACCAAGAAGCTTTAATTTCTGAGATATCTGTATGGATTAATTCCTTGTAGCTGTGTGCTGCAAATGGGTGGATGCTAATTTTCCCTTTCACACACAGAGCTCATTTTTCCTCCGTCAAGTGACACATCTGACAGGTGCATGCAGCTTTGCCTGTGACAGCTCTTTCAGAAAAAAAAAAAGAGTTGTCACAGTGATTAATCAAGGTACATAGCAGCTGCATAGGAGGCCCAGCTTGCTTGATCGATCCCCTGCAAGCATGTGTTCCAAGCAAGCATGTGTGCCTTTCTCTGTCACCTTCCAGCGTCGGAACCAAACCTTAAGGTGCGCTCTGCGCTGAAGCAAAAAGTAATTGAGAGGCGCAGCAGCCCGCTTCTGAGGCGCAAGGACAAAGGGCCCATTCCTTTGAAGCGGCGGCCGCTTACAAGTATGCAAGCACCGGGCACTGTCCTTACTGCCCGTTTCCTACCTTCTTCCTTATCCTCATTCTCTCTTCCTTATGTACATTTCTTTGTCACATTTTCTGTATCATTCCTTAAGTTCTATCTCTGCATATTCATGTGCCAACTCACAGTGAGCTTATTGAGGAATGACACCGAGAAAAATTAAGCCTGATGACCTGATGCTCACGTTAAAACAGCCTTTGGAATGATTTCACTTTGGAGCAGCACTTTTATGGATAAAAAATAGCAGTTCTTGTGAGATGAAGGCTGGGTCACTGGCTTCTTGATCATACTGCTGCATTATGCTGAGCATGTTGCGAAGCATTCTTTCCTACATTTTGGCGCATTCTTATCGACTCACAATGGAAAAATAAAACGCTAGTGTGCTGATGTATTTAGGCACCCTAAGGGTCCCCAGGTGGACAGTACGGCTTCAGATCCTTCCAAGCAGCAGCACCTGTCATAGGCCAAGCAGCACTGTGGGAACCTTAGCTAACCTTGTGCAATTTCTATGCTGCTATGAAATGTACAGAAAGGCACATGATGCTGCACCTATTAAATTTAATCTAATTATCTCTGGAAAAAAGTCTCATTTTGTTTGCAAACATGAAGTTGAGGGCTTGATTATCAATAATCACAAGTCATGCCCATTGGTGAAGACTGAATGTGGAGGTGAAAGAGTGTGCAAAAATTTTGGTGTTCACTAAGAAATCCCACTTGATCATGAGTAATATGGAGCGTTGATGTAACACCCACACTGTCACAGTCCTGGTAAAAAGTAATAATATAATTGGCAATGACTGCTTGCACAGATTTTGATCTTGTGTATGCCCAATGAGAAAGCAGGTTGTGTGCAACAAACTTATTTTAAACTATTTGGATTTTTACTGTCGTATAAGTGTTTCATTTTTGGCAAATTGGTTGGCTATCTGCAGCCAACCTGCCATCTATCTATATCCTAGCCTGTTTTAACCCACCTGAGAAACTTTGGTCAGCCAGTTTCGTGAGTGTAGCTGCACATTATGATTGCGCAGTTTGTTTGCATGGGGCACATTTAGTCAAGTTATGGTATTGGACACTCGAATATCCTTCATTCCAGCCTCTTCGCCTTATGTGGGTACCTATTAGTGAGCTGAGGAGAGAGCTTGTACATTACAGGGCACATTGATAGGAGATAACACTTGCGAGTATACAGTATAGCTTAAAACTCTTCTTACCGATTTTTTTTCCTGTCTTTATCTTGCTCCCTCTTCTCGATTCTCGATTCATTTAGCTTGCTCCCTCTTCTCGAAATTTCATTTACCTTCTGGTTCAGGCACGTTTCCTTTATACCTTTACATGCTGTGCTTATTTCCAGCAACAGATGCCTCAGCAGCATTATTCGCCAAGGGCCACATAATCAGGTCGTGTAGAAAGTCTTATATATGAGATAACTTACAAAGATGTCAAAGACAGTCGCTGTATTCAGCTATGCTTTTTTTTTTTACACTCTTCTTGTCCTAAATGCCTATGTTGAATTTTACCCATTAGTCTGTCTGGTTAACCTGAACATATGATAGCTTCCAGTTGCTGCAGTAGTCACCACCTATGCTACAAGGTAACTTAGAGCCCATACTGCTGGCATGTGTTAGCTGGAAGTAGCATGTTGCAATTTCATGAATGCTTGCATGCTTTGTTTGATGTCACTTTTCATGTTTTTATGTAATGATGACAATGCTAAGAAGTGGTGAAGCTCAAGCATGGCATGATAACTGACACTTACAGCACATGCTGTTCCGTCCGTTGGAATAACTAATATTATGCACTTTCAAAAGTTGTGAGTGAGTGACCAGTATGCAAGGGAACAGCTGACATGTTCCACACTGTCAAACGTCATTGCTTTTTGCCTTGAAACAAGAATTAACATGTGTAATTTCTAGGAACCACATGCAATGTATGAGCAAATGATGTCCCAGCTTACAAAACTGCTGTATTCATCATTCGGTTTTGGAATAGAAGCTCTCTCTTATATTACTCTTGACTTTTCATATAAGCTCCTTGAATTGCAAGTCTTGTTCAGTTGACATGTAAATGTGCATAGTTAAATCAGCATAGCACTCAATTTGATATGTTGTAGGGCGTGATTTTATGAAGAAATGCTACTGCTAAATGTTTCAGCTTATGAAGGAGACAGCACCAATCGGTTGGGGTGGATGCATGAGCTTATAAGTGGAGCTACAGTAAAGTTTTCCTTGCAAGTTTTATTATGTGGCAAAGCGCATGCCTTGATGGCCAGTCTTGAAATTGTAATCAGAGACTTGGTGTATGCACAGTTAGACTTTTAGGTGTGTATCAGTGCACCTCCAGGTTTAAAAAAGCACAGCCTGTTTGCATTGCTCCATACAGTGTAGTTATTCGCTTCAGAAAGTTATTGCCAGTACAGAAAAGGATAGCAGTGACTCCTTTGTTTTGCATGAACAAGAAAAGTACCTCTTTGAGAAGAGTTTCAGTGGCTTACAGGGCTTTTTCTTCCTGCACTTCATTTTTTTCAAAAAAAGTTGATGGCAGTGGGAGCAAACCTGACTCGTCAGAAGGTTCTCCACCCAATGGGTCCCTGTCCCTGCACTCTTCTCTGCATTCCAGTAACGGTAGCACACCCATTCAGGAGGTGAGTATACAGATCTGTTAAATGATGGGTCTGTGTAATATGACTTCATTAAGCATAATTAGTGATAGCCACAATAGCAGCTCCTCGTCCTTGTAGAGAGCGGATAGCTTTTGAGGTTCTTGCACCAATACGTGGACTTAACAATTGTTTCTGTGTGGTACATGAATACAAGTAATGTTCTCTATGTGTAACCATATGCATGCACTAGTCAATTTGCACTTGTAACAAAAGAAGTAGGGGTTATCTGTTTAGGGAATGATGATTGTTAGTTATATCTACCATTTCGATCTCTGGTCCACCGGGGTAATGTATTGTATCACACTGTTAATCTTGCCACACTGCAAGTGTTCCACGGCTGGCTTGGCTGTGAGACTCTCTTCAGCGATGCCGCCTTTCAGTATTGTGCGACCTTTGCTATTGATGCGGAATACTATGTCATTCATCAGAGTAATTATTGTGTAGATAACTGCAAAGAACATTAAGGTCGATAGAAACTATACCAACGCAACTGAGGGCTTGAACAAAGGAAGAATCGGGGATCGCAGCGCATGACAAAACAGAGCTGCCAGAGGTGCAGAAAGGGGCACAGCAGTAGAAAGGAAAGGTTCTCTGTTTATATTTGGCGAGTCCAAAGATATCGTGCCAGCCTGGGGGATAGTGCACGCACCCTGGGGGATGCTGCTAATTATAGACGGTGCCTGCCACATCAGTGGCTGCTCGCCCTCTTGAGAGCTTGCAGGCATGACACGGAGTACCTGTGAAAAGGAAAAAAAGTAATAAGATAATGCAGAAACCAAAGTAAACAGAGAGGAATATGCTCTTGTGAATGCACATTCAACTCTGGAACTTCCAGAAACCAATGTCCTGCCTTGAGTAAAAAAAGGTACTTGTGCAAATGCAGGAAGGCAGGCATGGTTTTAAAGAAACAAGCGAGGCTTGTGACCAGGAATAGTGTTACTGTACTGCTCTCGATGTTCGTGCTCAGTAGGGAGGAGGTGATCTAGGAAAGGAGTAACATTGTAGAAGTACAACAATGAACTTGCCTTTTGACTTTGTTGGTTTAGCAAATTATTTTTCCCAGAGAATCCTTTCTTCTCAATTACTGAGGGAAAAAGTAAGGGTGAGCTCTGCTAGGTACATCAAGTCCAGTATTGTTTCTGATATTTAGTCCTTGTCATGACAACTTGTAGTTTGGACAAGTCTTGTCCATCTGACATGTTAGAACTTGCTGTGCACATATCATACAGTATCAAATACCATGTTAGACTTGTTTAATAACATCTGTTGACATTATTACCTGGAGGATAAAATATTTTACATAAAACAATATGTTCTAGCACTCACAGAGCAACAAATACGGTATTAAACAGAATACACTGTGATGACAGTCACTGAAACGGGAAGGCTAACTGAAAATACACTCTAATAAATGATTTAATTTAGTAGTGAAGAAGCATTATTAATGTTTTCACCCATTATTACAAGTATAATTGGAGCCTATGAAAGCTTTTTTACCTTCAAGTTGGCATATGCAACTTTATTCCTGAACACCTGACCATATTTTCTGTGTGTAGCTTTCCAAGGTGGCGTAATTGTTTACCGAGATCCTTTTCAGCTTATTTCACAGCCTCCGCATGTGGTGGAATATATTCATCCTTGCCACCAAACCTCCTAACTTTGCACAAGTGCTGTTTGTACAAACTCTCTGTTTGCTACACCGGGGCTTTCTGGAGTCAAGAAGTCTGGTTAGACAAGTGAGGTGGGGGATGGATGGGGGAGGAGTTGTTTTTAGATTCGCCAGTCAGGCTCTTTCTTCTACTGGAAGTTGTGGCATGTATTTTGGGGGGCACACGCACACGTGTCAAGTTGAGCCAACAAGGAGGGCCATTTTTGTGGGTTTTCTCTTTCTTACCTTGGGCCGTTAACAAGTGTTGCAGAGCGTGGCAAAGCCAAGACCTATTCTTGTTCAACGTGGGGGTTATTTTGTCCGCCAGAGCTTTATGTATGTGTGTGCTTTTCGCACAAAAACTGAAATATTTCGGGAGCTTCCTGGCATGAAGCAACCTCCGCCAGACAGCGGGCCTTCCAAGTGTGGGGGCATACGACTTTTCTTTTTATTCCTCTTGAGATCGTTCAGTCCTTCTGTACAGACAGTCACGAGAGAAATGATATACTAAAAATTGGGGAGTTTTCTATGCAATAGATAATTGTAAGGACAAGTTCTTCTGAGCTTGGTTCACTAATATGGTGAACAGTGGTGAGCCTGCTTAGCTTTCCATTCATAAAGAGTTAACTGCAATAGATCTCATGGCATGGAATGCCTGGAAAAGTAGAATTTTCTCGTAAATTTATCATGTTGACCAAAATTAAAGTTAAAGGGTCCCTGAAACGTCTTTTTGACACTGTGTCATTGATTAGGCAACACGGTTGTGAAATCATTCACACCATAAATAAAGCGAAGCACCCTGCGCTAAGGTAGCTACGGGCTTATTTCTGGCACCTTCCTCCTTACCACTGCTGTTCCTCCTCAACTCGAACAGATGCGGAGTGCGCGCTAGCGATGACTGCGCCTCCCACGTCAGCCGCTGTGCAGAGCCCTCCATAGCGACATAGTGCCGCGATGTCTTTACTGAGGTCGTTGGCCTTGGCAGTGCTAGCCTCTGTAATAGTGCGCCGGTGACTTGTGTGTCCGCCGCCTGATGCCGCGACGATGCCGTTGGCTGCCCTTCAGTGCTCGTGACGTCGCATGGGCTCATGACATCACGTGGGTTGAAAACGCTTCGAGTCGAGTCGCGTCGATCTCTCACAATGTGCGTATTTAAAACTTTGTAGTAAATTACACGTTTAAGGCAGAGTGCTGATATTGTTGCGCTAATGATCAGAAGGACTCCGGCTATCGGTGCAACGTATTTGTACAAAATCACCAAAACCACTTCGGGGTCCCTTTAACGTTGCTGTCATTGTATGGAAAGGTGTCCAGCACATTTGCATCCAACACATGTACTATTGTTACGAAATTCTGTCTGTGTTTTTGAATCTAATAGTACTTCTAAAGGTTTTGTGTTTGGTAGTATAGCTACATATATGCATTTCATGGAGCCTGTCATGGAGTGGATGTTTTAATAGACACTACATTTAGTGTATTCCAGTCCAACCTACTTATAACAATATTGAAGTTCCGTGAAGATTACATTGTTATGAGCAATGATTGTTATAACAGGGTTGCATTAAAAAAGTTAAGTAGTGGATATCCAGAGCTGTCATGTATGTGTGAGTGGAGGAAAGGGGAATGGCTGAACACCTCTTCCACAGCACACTGTAGCATGTGTTTATCTTCAACAAAACAGACGTCTATGCAAGCTTATATGCGCAATGACCACAGTGCAGCCGATGACCCTGACAAGATCATATTATACACAAAACTTGTAGATTTACACAAAGATGTTACTCTTAACACTTCGCTGAATGCCAGAAAATTCGGCACAGGCAACTTCCTCGCTGACTGCTTCGCATGACGCCGATTCTCACAATGTGTGGGATCTTTCGGACCTTTTTTTTATGAAGTGCACACGTATGAAAAATTATGTGGACTTGGGAAACTCCTGTTTACTGTGTACTGTTCTACTTTTCAACCTCTGTTCCTTCATTCTGTGTCCTTTCCACTGCAGTTTTCCTCATTTTAATGCTTGGGGGCGTGTGCTGTTAGTATAGCTGAGTGAATATTGTGCATGTCAGCACGTAGTTCACCAGGTTTAAGAAATCTTGACCCAAAAATGCTTGTGATGGATACATTCTCAGGAGCCTGGCACTTCTCCGTACCACCCTCTGAACCAGGGTGGCAGCAGTGATCTCGCACTCTACTCATCACCCTCCATGCCCAACATCTCCTTGGGGCGCCCTCCTGTGGCCACCAGCTCGGCTGTGAGTGCTCTCTCTCTCTCCTAATGTCCTACTTTCATTTAATACAACAGCACCGTAGTGCTTTAAATTGCCTGCTGATGCTTTTCGCTGGTAGCAATAACTTGCTATCATAATCATTATATACTAATTATCATACTCTCACTATGCTGCCCCCTATTTTTGAGCTTTACCATCAACATGGGGCAAAGGAAAATGAAACTTTGTTCACTGAATTCATGCTGTTGTGCTTGTGGTAACGTGAATTTGGGATCTGGGCACACTACTCAATACATTATTTTCCAGCTTTGGTGGTTGGCATTTTATGCAGAACTCCGTGTACACTTTGGACTTTGAGAGAGCAAGCATATGTTTGTTGTACGTTGGGAGTTACAATAGGCAGTACTGTACCAAACGAGTAGTACAGTGTTGTATGCATTGCAAGATAGGATTGTTCTTGAGAAATTATGAGAGTGTGCATTATTACGAGAGACTACATTGCTTTTGTATTAAATGAGTTCACAGCTGGGGGAATAACTGAAGTCTACAGAAAGTTTTTCATTTCTTTAGTAGTGGCTGCAATCTTCAAAGTGGGGGTGAATTCACGGGTTAGAAAGTCAGCATCCATCATCCTCACTTGTAAAGATCTCTTTGCAGATAAACTTGCTTGGGTTGCCTTCAACAGCTCCATGCCTGCGTGTCGATGCTGACTGACATATAATGAATGCAGTGTATATCGTTTATGGTTCAGACAAGTTCATCTGATTTTCTAGATGAATTTTACCATAGTGAGCATTTTCTTTAATGATGGAGGTCTACCCTGTCAATCTAAATGTGTAAAATGTGGGATATAACATTTAAGAATATTTTGGTACTCTGCTTCTTGTATGTGCTAAATGTACTTGCATTTTTTTGCACTCAAAGGATGGGAAAATCCTCAACTCCGTCTCCGAGGCCCAAGTTCGTGCTATGGCAGCTGCACGTCTCGGGATGCCACTCACGTCACACGTGTTGCACTCATCATTGCCTTTCTGCTCACCATTGCCAGGTGGGGTTTCTTGCCTGTTTTTTTACATCGTAAGTTGTTATGAGATCACAACAACGGCCGTTTTTGGCACCGTAGTTGTCCGCCGCCACCGCTGGTGTCCACCGGTGTCCACCGGTGTCAAACCACTATCGCGCTAATTTTAGAAAAATATAACCAGGACCGAGGAGGATTCGAACCCACGTCCCTCTGCGTGGCAGTCGAGCATTCTACTACTGAACTACGCCTATGCTTGAAAAATCATCACAAAAAGAATTATACAGGTATAAAGCCTGCCGAGAAATTGCATTAACAATTGCAATGTTACGTTGCAGAATAGTAATACGTGACTGTGCCTCGCGGAAAGTGGATTGCATAACGAGTGCGAGGAATCATTTGAAAACAACAAAGGGGTGCATGCTTTGTAGACCTGCACCCATTACAGAGGCATCGTCAACATCATCATTATGAAACAATCTTTTTCAACTTTTCCATCATCACTATTATGAAGCACTGCCTCGTGATGCAGTTTTGTCGTATCGTGCCATGCGTCACGCGACAGGCGACATGCACAGCCCTGACAGCAACCTGACTTGGCTCTTCGATATACCTGATGGCCCGATCACTTGGCCAGATCCCCAAGCGTTTACAATGGCCTCTAAGAAGGTCGCTCCTCCAGCTTACGCTGTCACTGTCCTGCAAAATGTGCAGGCCTGGGTTTTCTTGTTTTTTTTACAGGTGCTGTAAGACATCACACATCAATGTACATCTAATTTTGAAACCATATTCAGCTGAAGTTGCGGCTGTACTCATCGCGATGATAAGAATAATTGTCCATGACCATAAAGGGGATTGACACTGACATGAGGCTTGCTGCTTACCTGTTTGTGTGCAGTAATAGATGGGGAGTTCACACCCCCAACCAGCCCTGGCTACATCCAGCAGCAAATGAAAGGCCTGGAACAGTCACCTGGGGGTCCAGGACACATGCTGCAAGTTATGTATGCGCCACCTCCAGGCACTGTTATCACCGATGCCCAGGTGGCACAAGCGCGCCTCCATAGGTCAGTACTCTTATCCCAGCTTGCAATACCTCACCAAACACATTTCCTGCATTAGAAATCTTCTGGGCAGGGACAATAATGTAACTTTGCCCAGAGTAACATAATCTAACGCAGTGTCCTGCATTACACATTGCAATTGTATTCTCGTTTATAGCTTCCTACCTTATTGCTGATTTGATAACTTTACCTCATAAAACAGTTCTTGCACTTCTAAAAGTGGAACTAAAGGTTTCCATCCATAATGCATCTCTTTTTCTGAGCACACTTATCTTCCATTATGTATTGTGTGACATATAATTAGGGTTCTTTGTTTTTAGATAAAGCCCAATTTCACTCGATTATTACTCCCCAAACATGTTTTAGAAGAACGGAGTTAAACGCCATTTGTTATTGAATTGCAATGCCACATACCAACCTATTTTGTTTATGCAACATAAAGTTTCCAGCATGCACACCCTGGCTACGCAGTGAAATAGATCCTGTTGGCTGAAGTTGGTGCTAGTGACATTTTTGCAAACCTTGTGGAGCGCAGTGGATGCTACATGGATCTGATTTGTTAATTAAAATTTGTAAATGTAGCCTGAAAAGACCAGTGTTTTGGAATAGTTCTAGAGAAAAAAACCCAGTTTCTTCTCGATTATTATGCTGGAAAATCGAACCTGATTTTTACCCTCCAGAATATTAAAAATGTAATACGTGAAAACTAACAGCCCCACACACAATTTCTTGTAACTATATTCTTGATGAAAGTTGGAAAATTGCATCAAAGCACCTTTTGATACTGAGCATTTCCTGCATGTATGTGTGCTTGCTCCAATGTGGATGCCAGGACCATCCATCGTCCACTGGGGAGGACACAGTCAGCACCACTACCCCTTGGACATCCAATGCTACAGCCGCAGGGCGTGCTGCTCAACGCACAACTCTTTGAGCAACAGCAACAGCACAACTTGCTTAAACAGGTGAGAATGGCTGCCACACTGTAACTTATAGGGTGCAGATGCTTCTTATTTACTTCCCAAATTGTTTGCTCACTGACCACAACAAATTCATCCAAGATTCCTTGATGATAAAATTGGGCTGTAGATATGATATCATTAAACTTTGCAATTGAAACAGAGGAAACAGATTTCATGGGTGCATTAAAAATGTGTGATTTAATACAGTTATCTAACACCATGAAAGCAGGAGTCACTAATAAGTCTGTGTTTTGTTTAAAATGGGAAACAAAAGCAGCCATGTCTATCTCAACCATGTGAAGTTCTTTGCCAGTCATACATATTATATGCATGGATTAACATGCAAAGGGGAAGATAAATAATAACATATAACTGCCTATAGTACAGTGTAAGTATTGGATTACATGCTAGTAGTATGCCAAAGGCAGATTACGGGCACAAAAGTGCTGAAGAAAGTCAAGAAGGACCAAGACAGCTTTGGTATATCCATTTGAGGAGGCTATGCTGCTTAGAAAAACAGCACCTGGTCACTCTTGTGCTTGTTAAACTTCATTGTTGACATAGCTTTCATGTCATTTTCATTTTCAGTTATTATATAATATGTGTAATGCAGCCATGTGATTATGATATTTGCTTGGGTTGTTTTGCAATTAATCATCACTCTCTTGTCTTTTGTTTTCAGCACATTCGGCAGACTGTGCTGACTCGGGCGGGCAGCAAGAGCCAGGTGGTGGAGCATGTGGAGGAAGAGACTGAGGCTGCCGTTGCACAGGAGATGAAAGACCAGCCAGAGGTCATTGACCTCACCGACTCGCGCAAAGGATCATCTGCTTCATCAACCTCAGCAGCGGAAGGTGGGGCACCTCCTCCTGGTGCTGCCACCACACTGCTGCAACTTCAGCAGCGACAGAGAGACCTTATCAACCGACACTCACTTCATCTCAGTGCTGGAATGGAAGGTAGGTTGCACGACTGGGGATGCGTTTTAATGTGGCCTCGGCACAGTGAACGTTGTACACAGAAAGACAGCAGATTGATGTCATCCTTAACCACAAGCTTATTCAAAGAGAAGAGAATTGTAAAATGTGTAGTAGTTTGCTGGTTTCTTTAGCTGGCAACATGTAGCAGCTTAACTTCATTATTTGCCTGCACTTTGCTCGGTATTCTTTGTTTACACCACAGCAATCTTTAATGTAGAGAACCTTGAGAGAATAAATTCGCATGGGAGTGCAAGGAATCCTGTGCACGGTCTACCATAATTTATTTATTGATTGATTTTCAGGCCATGTGTTTATACTGCGCCATGAGGATGAGCGCAATGTCAAGACAATTCACCATCCTTTGTGAAATGCACATTGTGCAGGTTCTGCATTTACACGACACCAGCACGGTGCACGCCCGTTGTCTCGCGCCCTGTCAAGCCCACTGGTGAGCCTCAGCCCTCCTGGCGGAAGCAGCAGTCCCCAGCATCAGTCGGAACTGGGCAGCCCCCCTCCACCACATGGAAGCCCCCCGCACCGGATGACCACAGCCTTGGCCTATGACAGTCTCATGCTGAAACACCAGTGCATCTGTGGTGACTACACCAGTCACCCGGAGCACGGTGGTAGGCTGCAGAGCATCTGGGCACGTCTGCAGGAAACGGGACTTGTGGCCCGCTGTGAGGTGAGTTGCAGCGATGCCATTGTGCAAGTTCCTCGAAAACAAAATACAACTTTATTTCGTCCAATATCGTCAAGAGTTCTTAATGAATGCAGACAGTTGAAAATCACTCTTAAACAACGCATCCATTGAAAGTTTAGACACTTTCGTGTATATATAATACGGAAATTGAAGTTCGTATGGATCCGGTGAATTATAAAGGCAGAACGATTGACTCGCGGTGAAAAAGTGAATTTATTTGACGTTTCGACCAGTGTCTGGTCTTGTCAGAGTTATGTATGCTCTGACGAAGACCAGACCCTGGTCGAAACGTCAAATAAAATTATATTTTCACCGTGAGTTGACCGTTCTGCCTTTATATATATATATATATATATATATATTGTGGGGATGGCCAACGGCCCGGCTTGAGACTACAGACGACGACGATGACGAACTGCGCGCGTGTGGTGCTGGGGCGCGCGCTGGCGTTCTAGCCAGGGCTGGGCCTAGGCTGGACGCGGCTGGGCGCGACGGCCCTCAACTGGCTAGCTGGCCGGGACTGGCTGCTGCGGGCCGAGACGCGGCAATCTCCCACAATATCTATCTATCTATCTATCTATCTATCTATCTGTATATATATATATATATATATATATATATATATATATATATATATATATATATATATATATACATACACCGCATTTACTTGCGTAACTTGCCCACTTTTTTCGCGATTTTAGAGCTCCGAAGAGGGGGTGCGCAAATTATGCGAAGATTTCGCAAGCACATTCTAAATAACGTGTAATATAATGCAACGAGCGCGGTAACTCTTTTGAATGCAATCTCACGTAACACTATAAAATGCTGGTGTAAGGGAATGCAGCTGCTCAGGAGAACGCAGGAGGTAGAAGGGTTTACGAGCCGCCCACTGATAGCTGCCAAGATAGCGCGCGCCGGTGCTATCTCGGCCACCATGCGATCGTTCGGCAGCGGAGCGACACTCTCCCCCCTCCTCCCTCGCGTCTTTTCATGCTCGTTAAAGACGGGCAGGGCGTTTCCTCCCTGCATCGACGGCAAGTGTCCTGATCGAGGTGATGTTATCGCATGTGCCAACCGAGCGAAGGAGAGAGGCCGGGCTCCTTTGATCCCTGCTTCAGCCATTTTCATCGCCCCCACTCGTGTGGTTTTATTCTAGCGACCGTACTTTGGGCTCTGGGGGCTTCCGGAGAAAAGAATCGGAAAAAGGGACATCGCACTCGCAGCCCCTTTTGCGTATGACTGCTCTCGCCTGCGCAGCGAGGGGCGCGGCCGCGTGGCTGTTCTAAGTCTGTCCGTGCGTGCGCGCCGGCGAGCTGGCCCGGGCGGGATGGGGAGCACAAAATATGCGAGGATTTTTTTTTTTTTTTTTTGTAAAGCTGGCTAAATATCAGGGGTGTGCAAATTACGCGAGGGCACAAATTATGCGGGTATATACGGTATATATATATGTGTGTGTGTGTGTAGCGTTGTTGGGTGGAGACTGACAATATTATGCATATGTTGTGACAATATATTGCTCTGCCACATTGGAGGACATTTATAACAAACTGAATGCGTAGCTTTATTATCTCCGCATTTAGGCACAGTTCCTGTTGTGCACAATATTGCAGTGGATGTGCTAAGATTTATTTTATAAACTTTCTCTATTTCTGTGTCCCTCTTTTTCTATGACAGAGAATCCGGTCGCGGAAAGCCACTTTGGAGGAGATACAGTCATGTCACGAGTAAGCGCCCTCATACATTGCAACCGAAGGCCACCATCACTGTCGGCCTCAATAACATAACGTATCAGATGTGTGACTGTAAAGTCACTTATCATGTGCTGTCTTTTTTTTATGTGCAGTGAGGGCTACGCCTTCATGTTTGGTACTAATCCACTGAACAGGCAGAAACTGGAAATGAGCAAACTAGGTAAGCCTGTCTTAGTATCATTGGCTAAAGGCATATGTACCTTTTTTAACTTTCTTGCATGCTTATTTCTGAATGTTGTAAATGAAATGCGAGATGTTACTGCATTTTCATCAACATAATATGAACATCATGTGAAGCTAATGCTCAAGTAGTAGTGGACATTAAAAAGCTCGACTATGTATAAAATAGCTAGAATAGCAAGACTACATTGCATAGGAAGGCTTATATGGCTGTGATAGCAATGAGGAAACTGGGAAACGCAGTCACTTGTAAGTTATAGCACATTTTCATTTATAACACACCTAACTCAACCAAGCCAAGCCCATCAATGCAAAATAAAGCGAAATTGAAAGTCATCATTCACCGTCAAGCAAGCAATTACTGGGCACTTACTATAACTTCACTGCCTTGCAAAAGAACCTGTAGATGGCACTACATGTCATCAAGTCTATTATGACCTGTAAATAGTTAAATATAAACAAACAGCTTTTACTTTTCGAATACACCACTTAAACAAATGTGTATAAATGTGTATATGTGTATTTTTGTGTAACCTGTGCTGTCATGTAGGTGTTCTTCAATCCGTTCAAAACAAAGTACAGCAAAGCATCTCAACTCTTAATGTTTTTCTGTAATTTCAGAGCTTCCCATCAAGAGCTTTGTGATGCTACCATGCGGAGGTATTGGTGTGGACTCCGATACTACGTGGAATGAGCTACACACAGCGAGTGCAGCACGTATGGCTGCTGGTTGTGTTGTTGATCTTGCCCTCAAGGTGGCTATGGGTGAAGCAAAGGTGACTGCGCACTTCCTTTCATGTGAATACTACCTTAGGTCTGCATATACACGTTTCGCACTTGACACTGTGAAAGTTGCCTCTTTACAACAAATAAGTAGATTGTCAGTGCACGTCGTATGGCCTCTTTGTTTCGTGCGTTTTATCTTTAATTTCACCCTTAGCTTTCACATTTGTGAAAGTAGCATTGGCACAAGTGGTCGTCTCTCCAGTAGTCAAAGTGAAAATTTTGTCTATAAGATGGAAAGAAAACGTAAATCAATTATATTCTATATGTCTTCCCTCATGACTGAGGTCCTATTATATTGCTTTTCTAAGTATGGTATAAATTGTATGCAATAAGTGTTGTGCAAGTCTGTAAAGTTTAAAGAGAACAAGTGAAGACTTCCGAATGTTTCCTGCTGTGTAAGTGTCCTAAATTAATGCTGAAAAGTGGCAAAGCTCTGTTGTATGCTGCTCTACCACTCTTCCTGCTGGTATTTTTCCAGTGTTCTTATTTGAAATGTGTTCCTGTTTGCTTACAGGGGAATATTACAGCTAGCAAAATTTATCTTTTTCATATGGTTTCTTTTGTATATAGCTTAAAACATCGTTACTTTTGAAGACATATTCTTCCATGCTCAGTCATCCATAAAATTCAATTAGGAATTCTGAATCCTCAGTCATCTATTGAAATGATGACTTATACCTACAACAGCGGAAACATGCAACTTCAAAATGTTAAGAATGTTTAGGGGTTTTTGATTCTTCAAAGGTTATCATTTGGCATTGTATGATGTTTACCTTTGTGGACCCAAACTTATAAAAGCAATTACTGACTTAGCTTCTTCCTTTTGTTTTTTCAACATACACAGAATGGTTTTGCTGTTGTTCGCCCTCCTGGTCACCATGCAGAGTTCAAGCAAGCAATGTAAGTGCGGCACAAAACATGGAGACCGCAGTTTTTTAATGAGTGACTTTGCCTAATTTGTATAAAAGAATAGAAGCTGTATTAGCAGCAGTCAGCAGCCAATTGAGATGCTCTGTAGACAGTGGTAGTCATCTTAATGGTTCATGTTCAGTGCTAACATTAACAACTGCCATAGAAATTAGTCACTCTCCAAATATGTTCAAACATTCTTGAGTGTAAATTCAAATGAATAGTGCAAGCTTCTGTGTGTGTCATTGGTCACGCACCCTTCGGTACAAACTACGCTTAAGAATGCTAAACTGTGTTTTTGTAGGCCCATCAGCACTGGAATTCTGTAAGGTGCCTTTGGTAAGATTGGTGGCTTCAGAAATGGGCGACGGGATCGAGGTCAAGGGAAGCTATCATGCAAGAACACAAAAATAGTGCAGACTTATGCCAAAGGTTTACATTGGCCTTGGGGAGGAATTGAATGCACAAAGCCACTTAGAGCAGCTCTTTCTAAGGTTCCCCAATGTTGCCCTCAAATCTCTGAACACAATTATTGTGGAATCTCTTCCATGAGGTCCTGGTTTCCTTGTAGCACAACTCACTGGTGAGCCGTTGACTTCTGGCATTTATGCTATGCTGAAAGATTTGCATTCACATTTCACCAGTTTTGATAGAAATATTTCAGATGGGTAGATCAGTTGCCTAGGTATAGGCTTTGTGCCGCAGGAAAAACCTCTGCATTTGCTGTCTCACATCACAATACAGCCCACTGATGGCCTTCATTACACTGATTATGTTAAATTCTGTGAAAGTAAGGCAATAGAAATTAAGACAAATGTTTTGCATGACTGTTTTTAAGTTGAAAGGATTTTTTGCTATTTTGCTCCTGGGTGCCCATTTGTATACATGCCATGATGAAAACTTGGCGAGTGCATTTGCTGTAAAGTAAAATGTTTAGAGAAAGAAACATTGTGAGCTTCAGTTAGAATGAGTCTCACATTATGTGTTTCTGTATTCCAGGGGATTTTGTTTCTTTAATTCCGTGGCAATTGCTGCTAAGCAACTTCGGCAAAAGCTCAAGATGGAAAAGATTCTCGTGGTTGACTGGGTATGTTTATGACCTTTCTTCCGTATCTTTTATTTACCCCCTTCTCTTTCTTTAAATTAGGTTCAATGTGCACTGTAGCTTTCATCTACTTCTAGTGTTGTCTAAACAATGTACAGGCCAAGGTTTTATCCAAAATTTCATATTTTTTTGAGGGGGGGGGGGGTTGGGGGGGTGTTATAAATTCCTGGTCCAGGCTAAGATAATGCATCAAAAGCAATGTCACTGTTTTGGAACAGTCATATTTAAGATGCATCACACAGATATTCAATTACTGTTGATCAGACCTGTGCTGCAGGCTTGAATAGTGCGAAGTGTTTTGAATCTATTTTTATGGTTAGATGGATGCCTTCCCCATGTTCTGCAAATGAAGAAAAAAGCTGATGTTTCTATATATATATGAGACTCTTGTTTAGTAGATTTGTCCCATGAATTCCTGTTCTGTATTACATATTGCAAATGTGTTACTGAGTGTTGGAGTGCACAAAGTCCTTATTTCTTGTAGGAGATGCAGGAGAGCTTTGTAAGGTTTGTTCTTAGATTAACAAGGCCATTCACAGCCATTCACACACACTATACCACTAGAATCACACTTTCCCTGAGTTCTAAATCTAAGGATCGCATTTTTCTTGTACAGTCTGTCTTGTCTACAAATCAACAAGCTCACTGATTTTATTCACACGTTTCTGTTTGTTCAATAATTGCTTCACTGCAGGATGTTCACCATGGGAATGGTTTGCAGCAGATCTTTTATGACGACCCACATGTGTTGTACATCTCCCTTCATCGACATGATGATGGCAACTTCTTCCCTGGCACCGGTGATCCTCAGGAGGTAAGGCTAGTCTTCTCACAATAGACAAATTGTAGGGGTGTGCGAATATTCGAAATTTCGAATAATTTTCGAATAGCATTTGCTATTCGATTCGATTCGCACTTAAATTTCAGTATTCGAGCTGTTCGAAGTTGGTAATTAAGGGGAAAAATATGCTATGTTGTGTGACAAGTGGCCGATTTGCGCGTGTAGTCCGCTTTGCCGCATAACACCAGTCTACTGCGGCGAAGCTAACACCCGTGTACTGCGGCGAAGTGAGCTAAGCTGTCTGTTGCACAATTCTCTGTTTGACTGTTCCTCAGGACTTTGGAATTATACTGCGGCAGTACACTAGTCATGTAATAAATATTTTTGCACATGTTGAGCAGAACATTTTTCCATAATTTGACATGGTATTAGTAAAGAAATATTCAAAAATTATTAGAAAAACATTCGATTCGATTCGCACTTGAACATAAATATTCGAATTCGCTTCGCACTCAAAATTTTGCTATTTGCGCAGCTCTAAAAAATTGTAATTATTAGGAAAACCAAATACACCAAGCTGCTAGTGTTATGGTGCTGTAGCTAAAAAAAAAAAAACTGGAGCAAGTAAACTGGCTGTCAGAAGCCTGTTTGTTTATGTTAGACACAGGATTTTGTCACCCTGACAACCTGGCACCTATTTGAGATGCAGTGTAGTTGGAACTCTCTTAGTTGGAACGCTGTTAAATACCAGCAAAGGCACTTTGACAGTGTTCCAGCAGTCATTGACATACTAAATCTAAGCAGAAACACTTGTACACTAAGTTTGGCTACACATTAAAAGGAATTACTAGCTGCCAAAATTAACCTGGACTGCCACACTATGCCATGAGTCCCAAATTACCCTGTGTTACATTGTAATGCTTAAGTAAAATCAGTTTATCTAACGCGTATTCATCTTCCTTTCTTAGGTTGGAATTGACGATGGCACGGGCTTCAACATTAACATTGCCTGGTCCGGTGCATTAAACCCCCCAATGGGTGATGCTGAGTACATTGCAGCTTTTCGGTGAGTGCAACGTTTTAATGTCAGCATACTTACTCTATCTTTGAAAGATTGAGCTGTGTCGCTCATATGAACTGTGTTCCTTGGTTTCATTTATGTGCATTTTCCTTTTTTTTGCATGCATATTTAGCTTTTGTGTGCACAGTTAATGTACCAAATTGGTAGTAAAAAACGGTGAAGTAGCATTTATCCTTAGGCCCTCTTTCGTTATTATAATTAACAGTTTGTAAATCACTGATTTGAACAACATTGTTAGGTCTCTGAGAATACCACATGTCCATTAGTTTGTTTAAGCTTGATACCAATTTTATAGTGTGTAATCTTTATATAAAATATATTAGAGTATAATCAATTTAGTCTCAGTTTACACATATACAGGGTGTTTCAGAAAATGTGTCGTAAGATCTTTAAATACAGAAAAGCAGATATTTTTGCACATTTTATGGAATTGCTTTGTTCATGGTAGCACAAATTGCAAAATCAGTGAAGTTGACATTTTGAGCACTAATTAACAAAATTTGAAGAATTAGCTTTTAAAACTAAATTGATGTATGAAAGTCATTTACACAGGGAATTCATATCCATTGTAATATTTTGAAAAGGGCAATGCTGGTCGTTTCTATAGGTAGCTGAAGTCTGGCTAATTGCACCCAGGAAACCGGAAATGAACGGCAAAAGAGAGCAGTGACACTACCTTCGGTAGTGGCCTGAGTGACACAGTTGTTCCCCTGGCATTGCCGAGTTATGATGACCGAGCATCCTTGTCAAGAGGCGATCTTTTGTTTTGTTGCCGCACCTGATTGCGTTTGCCGGAGTAGGCACTCGACAGCAACACATGCTCATAGTCGCACAACAATGCTGTTGACTCCAATCCAGCATCAGTAGGCGGAAGCCTAAAAAAATACAGGAGCTAGCAAGTTAGCTAATGCTGAGCCAAAAGGAATTGTATTCCAGCATGATGCATTTTTGCTTAAGAAGACCCCGTGGAGAATTCCGTGCTCAGTGCATTCCTTCTTTCTTTATAGGACTATTGTGATGCCCATAGCTAGAGACTTTGACCCGGAGATTGTCCTGGTTGCTGCCGGCTTTGATGCAGCTGCTGGCCACCCACCGCCACTTGGTGGATACCAGATATCACCAGCCTGTAAGAGCCTTCTCAAGCTTTCCCGCGTGTTCACTGAACAAAGTGCTCTTAATTATTGTATCTCTTAGGATATGACAATGTGCAATAGTATATAACAACTTCGGACCTTTAGTAGCTCAGTGTGGTATTCCGATGATTCTACCGATGATTTGTTGTCTGGAGTTAAGCTCATTTAATTAAAACCTTCCAGGCCAGTTTTCTATTGCAGGTAACATGGAAAGCCATCTAATGGCATCTTCGAAAGCTCTTGAGAACAGATTTATAAGCACTACAAACATTAAAACAGCACCTACATTTAGGAGACAGCACAAGAGCTTTTTAAAAATGACTCATACAGTCGACTCTCATTACAATGGACCCTCACAATCCGGGAAAAAATGTCTGTTTTATCTGAAGTTCGTAATATCCAGACACTGAATGGAAGGGGGGGGGTGTAAGGCCCGTGTGTTTATCATCGCGGACATCACTCATCTGCGTGATTTAACCCTTTTTAAATACCTGCCACCGAATATAGACGCCATGGCACCGCTACGACCAACAGTGGTAATTCATAACTGTAGCACATGTTCTACTTTCATCAGCAAGTGCGACTGTACCAAGTGCAGGAAGGCCTGGTGTGCGGCTGCCGAACCCAGGTAAACATTAGCAAGGCTCAGTCCAAAAGCTACTAATCTAACAGCTTGCCATCACAAAGCTGCTCATGTTACAAGCTGCCAGTCATGTTACGAAAAGAACTGGTTCCAGCTGGGGCTTGTTCTAACTAATTGTCGATCGGCATCACAAATACATTTTTTGCACGGACGCATTTCTGCTTCATTAGCACGCGCATTCATACCACCGTACCTTGTGCGTAAGAACATTCATTACAACTTCTCAGTGGAACTCACCAGTATTTGGGCTGGGAGCTCTGGAACACCTCACTTCCATAATGTTGGTCGCGATGCCTAATGACGCAATTGCGGAGAGAACGATGAACATCCAACGTAGAAAAAAAAAAACGAACAAACAAGAGCTTTTTATTCACACCTAACTCGAAAAGAACTTCGTTATCAGTGACTGGCGGCCCCCTTAGGTTGCTCCACGGAGCCTGAACCGCTTAGGGTAAAGTTCCCCCCGACACTTGTTTGCCAGCTCAGCTGATACCTTTGTTGCGCACGATGGAACTCACAGTCTGCTTCCGTAGTCCCATCGCTTTGGCAACATCTGCCTGCTTTTCTCCATGTGCAGCTGCACTCACGATTTTCATTTTATTGCTGAGTGAAATTTGCTTCCGTTTTCTGGAAGCCATTTTCTCAGCACTTGCTGTCGGTGCAGCACAACCAGTCTCCACGGAACACAACGACAAATGGTGTTTATTATGCTCTCAGGCTGGCTTGGCTAGAGGCTCAGCTTGGCCAGATGGGCACCAACGGTGCCATCCACAATTTAAAATTTTTGCTTAAAACACCGGCATGGTAAAGTATGTTGTCAGTCTGCGTCGACACGGCAAAAGTCCGTTGCATGCACCACTTTGGCAAAAAATTGCCATCAATTTTGTCCACTGTAGCTGATAGTCCGTTGTAGCGGGGGTCCGTTCAAAGTGAAGTTGGCTGCATTGATAAGATACATGGATCAAACCTGGGTTAAAATATGGTCCATCTTATCCGAAAGTCTGTTGTATGTGGGTCCACTATAACGGGCGTAGACTGTAATTACCATCACCATCATGGTGATGTCGTGGCATGAGCTCTGTTTCACAACAGCTTTCCGAACACTTGGTCATGCAGGTAATAGTGACAAGGTGTTTTTCACCATTTATATTTAGTTTAAAGAGCATAGCAGACAGACAGTGCTACTTGAGTATGCTCTGTGCACATCGTATAAGCGCTGGTGTTACTTCTCGCCAATGTTAGGTGCTACCATCTCTGATGGTCAACGATTGCATGGTATTATTAAAAAATTGCTAGTATTTACTAAGCACAAGAGGAATTGACATGCAACAGCTAGTCCAGTTAAATAACTGGGGACCATCTTTTTTTCTTTCAGGTTTTGCCTATATGACAAAGCAGCTGATGACATTGGCCAAAGGCAGAGTGGTGCTTGCTCTGGAAGGGGGGTGAGTTATGTTCTCATTTCATTCTTGCTTTACCATAATAGATGTTGTTTATCTTTTTTTTTTCTTTCACTACGTATGATGACATTTGTGCCCATTTTGTATGTTTAACCTTTGTTTTTCACTATCTGCGAAACGAAAATGTATACCAAATGCTACAAGCAGATATAGCAGAGCAAATCAAACGATCGTGCTGCTTGCCACCTGCTTTTTAATGTCATGCTTTCTGAAGCGCAAGCTGCATGTTCATTGTAGGCCATGCCAGTACTATGCTAGATCTAAATTTTGGTGGTAAGTTTTTAATCTGAAGGCATACTGAAATTTTACGTTTGCTGCTGCGTAATTATCTGTAGCTTGCTGCAATTTTCTGATGTGGTTAACGCATTCCTAAAGAATTTATTTCCTGCTTATTGTGAGTGTGAAGTTTTAGTGTCTCAAATGAGACCAAAGCACTGCCTTTTTATGTGAGCACGTGTACAGCTCAAGTTTAGGGAAGGGGTTTAGCAGGTCACACGTTTATCAGGTCACACGTTTCACAATAGTGCATTGTGAAACTTGTGTAGGTCGTTCTGGTTTGGAGAATAGCGCCAAACCGTGGTCATTGCAAAGGTGTAGTCCACTTAGTTTTTATTTGTCTTAGTTAGATTTTTGGCATTCAGTGTTCGAAGGAGCTGTGTAGTCTGCTTTTGAAAGATGTACTAGATAGGCACAGGCACTCTGTGATGTGCTGGTACTCATGACCGCATTCCTTCCTTGTTATCTCTTGTCCTCACAGGTATGACCTGCCGTCCATCTGTGACTGCTCTCAAGAGTGTGTAGCGGCACTTCTCGGAGATGAATGCACGCCCTTGCGCGAAGAGGAGGTCACCCGGCAGCCTTGTGCAGCTGCGGTCCAGCTGCTGCAAAAAACTGCTGCCATCCAAGGTAAACGTAACAACCAAATCAGGGATAATTGTATGCAAGGGGGAATGAGCTTGCTGCCTAACCCTCGCATGTATCATGATTCCTCTGGTATTTATTGACCTTTCACTACACATAGGTTTGGGCTAGACTTCAACGATTCACTCAAGTTAAGTGCGTTTGATAACCTCGTCAATGGATCGTGTTGGCAGTGTTCAGGTGCACATGGTAGGACAAACCTCTGAGCACTGATCTCTATGCGTCTTTATGAATATGTGCAAGAAAGAAGAAGGCATCAGCTGTCAAATTCAGCACCTGGCAGACAAATTAAATGTTTCCAAATATAGTTGCCGGGCCAACCACAAATATACAGCTTAAGACACCCTTTGTAGCAATAACACAGGTATGAAATTTACTTTCATGTTGGTATTTCAACTGTTTAGCCGGTGTGCGTTGAATTGGTTAAAGGGAAAGATGCATGCCAAATGTGAATGGCAAAGATAAGGAAAAAGAACTTTCAAGAAAAATGGCATTGTTCCCTACTGGTCACTGACTGCAGTCAAACTTCACTACAGCAAAGCGGCACTTGACAGGAGGATGCCTTCATTGTGTCTAACATTTCTTGCAGGCGTATTCACCTTGTTCCATCCAAGAATTTGTTGTGTCCCTGTTCACTATATCTGACAATAATGCAATGTGAGCTCGCAGTAAGGGCAATGCCGATTGCAGATCCTGTAGCAATAATGTGCAAATTGTGTTACTGTCATCACTGCAAGCGCACATTGCCTTTTCTATTTTTATCTATGCTTGACGACAGCAGCACCTTTTCTGAATTTTCATTGCTCATGAATACAGCTAGCAGGGCAAAGCTGCAATGTCTTTACTTGATCTTCCAAGACCATGAAACGTGTCTCAGAAGAGAAATTGTGCATAGCAAGAAAAGAGGAGAGATTTGTTTTATGGTTGACACTGAAGAAGTTCATTATCATGGTAAACATAGCGATACAAACAAGCATTTCATTGGAAAAAGTCAAAGTTATTTACAGCTTAACTGAAGTGTTTTCGTTAGCTTTGGTTAGATATGCACCAGTAGGACTGAGAAGGCAACTTTTGCAATGACATTATGCATGTTAGTTATAACGATAACATCACCAAGTATCAGCGAGTAAGTCCTGCAGGACCTGTTTACCAGCTGTCTTAATGCATCTTAAGAAGTAACTTGTGTAGCCAAAACGATACAATTCAGTCCCCCATTCGTGCATCCTTTGCAATTTCCATTGCTGCATTGGGATAACAAATATGGTTTGTATTGAAATGTCTTGCTAAAATGTTACATTTAGCGTGATTATCCAGTCACTTCTTTCACACTGTCACACACGTTTGTGTGCAGCACCGCATTGGCCATGTGTGAAGAAGTGGGCGCCAACCATGGGCTCCTCTTTGCTGGAGGCTCAGCAGAAGGAGAAGGAAGAAGTGGAGACAGTCACTGCCCTGGCCTCCCTCTCCATGGCTGCTGCACAGATGCAGTGAGTGAGATCGGTCTTACAAAAATATGATGTTGTGTTCATGACAGTGTTTGTTGCACTTATAGACCTATTCCATGTTGGTAAACAGTGGTAGGCACCGGCGATATAACCAGGGCTTGTGTCGACGTCGCGGCGCGGAGGCCCCGCCCACCGCTTGCCGCGGCCCTGCACGGTCGCGCCACCGCTGCCGGCGAAGCGCGTGTGAAAGCTGCCTCCGAGCACGGGGCGTCGGAGCGCCGACGGCGTGTTTACAACAGTTTGCGAGGGGCAGCCGCGTGAGATGAAGTTGCGTTAGCTCTGTAGGAGGCGTTCAGTGAATGTAGGAAAGAATGTGCCGACGCCCAGCTATGACAAGATGTGAGAAACTGATTGAAAGGACAAGCACCTCGCCACAGGATGCGAATTATCGCGGAGTATCATGTCGGCATCGCTTCATGCGTATGCTTTAATCCGGTAACTAGCGCAAGGATGAACCACCTGCAACAGCGAGACCTGTTTAAATACGACTCGAAAATGCCTCAGCTAAAAATACTGTTTCGGACTAAAGCCTCTAATCCATACACGAAATCTTTGCGCAGAAACAAATGTAACGGAATAGGTATACTCAAGCATGCGATATTGGTGACGCTATAACCTATGTAAATACGGCAATGTTAACGCACACACACAAAAATGCAATAACGTGCCAAGTACAAGGCTCTCAAATAACCGCCAGCAATGCGCATGATCGCGGCTTCCGGCTCTCCCCATACGCTCAGTCACGATCGTGAAGGCGTGAAGTCCTGTAACGACGCGGCAAATTTCAAGCGTGTAGTTCATTCGAGCAGTCTGACAATCAAAAAAGGAAATGTAAAGCGCATCACAACCACTACAGCACTGCCAAAGACTCTTCTCGTGTGTATGCTATCGCAGCCGCAAGGGATCTGCAAAAGCACCGCTGTAATCGGGCTTTCGCTCACGGCTACGTGAATTAAGCACTTATTTGTTTCACTTGAGTGAATGAAATTCGTATGACGTATCTATAACTTCCCCACTTCAATAACACACGGTGACCGCGATTACTCCTACACATCGAGCTAAGCCAGTGTCGTGCGCGCTTTGCGGTAAGCGTCATCGCTGTGTCTGCACTTTGTTTGTGCCAACAAACTCGGTGTCGATCATTAGACTTGACAAACTTGTGACAATGCTATTTCTCTCAAATGAAACAAGCCGCACTAAGGCTAAGCAATTACACATATGCTTAGTCGTGACGAAAATGTTTGGCGCATAACCGATGAGCCGGCATTACAGGTTCGTCCCCGTCCTTAAGACAGATATAAGCAGGAAACCGATAAAAACCTATCGCACGTGTCTTGTGCGTTGCTGAGCAACCAAACCACGGCGCAGGTCATCGGTGAACACTTTTTTCTTCATTGCACGGCGGTGAGAAGCGCCCGCACCAGCGAAAACGCAGTGGCTGCTACGGTAGGTGCGCCGGCGGATGCCTACCATGCGAAACCAAAACTCCCGACGACAGCGCCACCGCATCTTCGTGACGTAGGCCAGGTGGAATAGGTCTATAGGGTGTGTTCAAGTGCTTGCCTAAAATGGCTAAGCGTGTAGCATAGTGGGCAGTTGCCATATAAAATATTGAACAAACTGTGATAAAGCCAGTGAAAAATGCACTCAGGTAACACACGCTCATGTTAAAGATGTCTTTTTTCCTAGCTTGTTTTAGCTAGTAAGGCATCTTGAGTTCAGGTTGGCTTACACGTAAATGCAGACCAGATAGTCAAATAGTCAGCTAATTCTCCCTCTAACGTTGCCTTGGTTATGTGTTGGGAAGCCCCTTGCATTTCTCATTTAGGTTATTTTATTTATGCTAAGCTTCAGTTTAATCAAAGTTGATCTTTTATACTATTAAGGGCTACTTTCTTGCAGCAAATATATGTGGAACATTCAATCCAAACTTATGTGCTGCTGTGATCCATAAACTTGCGAAACGCCTGCACTCATTGACAGGTTTGCCATGCTTGAAATGCAAGCAACAACAAAGTACATGAAACTCTGCTCTGATGACACAGGTGCAGTCAACAGCAAAAGCTTACAGGACGCAAAACTGTAGAAAAATCTATATTGCCGTTTAGCCTCGAATTGAATGTTCTAGCTATAGCTGTGCGAATAGCAAAATTTTGAGTTCGAAGCGAATTCGAATATTTATGTTCAAGTCCGAATCAAATTGAATATTTTTCAAATAATTTTTAAATATTTTTTAATAATACTATGCATGGACAAGGAATTTATTGAGTGACTAGCACATTCCCACAGTGTCATTCCAAAGTCCTGAAGAACAGTCCAACGGAACTGTGCAACAGAAGGCTGAGTTAACTTCGCTGCAGTACATGGGTGTTAGCTTCGCTGAAGCACACGGGTGTTAGCTTTGCCGCAGTACGCGAGTAATAACTTCACCGTAGTACACGGGTGTTATGCGGTGAAGCGCATTTGCGAGAATGGGCCACTTAAGACGTAGTGTATTTTTTCCCTTAATTACCAACTTCGAATAGTAAAAGTTCAGTGCACATTGAATTGAATAGCAAACGCTATTCGAAAATTATGCAAAATTTTGGATATTCACACACCCCTAGTTGTAGCCTGTACATCGCAAAAACCTCCGTGCACTGAAACGTTGAATTCGAAGCTATGTTGTGAGGCTAAGTGGTATATACAGTAGAACCTCGTTATAACAAACCCGGATATAATGAACTATCGGATATAACGAAGCAATCGCAATTCCCCTTGAAATTTCTATAGATGAAATTGATATTGGTTATAACGAACTAATGGTTATAACGAAGTAATTACCACTCCCCCGTCAACTTCGTTATAACTAGGTTTTACTGTATAGGTTTTTTAAAAGTTTCGCATCCCACAAACCTTGCTGTTAACTGTACACAACAAAAAATTCATTTACTTCCAGCTTTGAAAGTTGGCCTCCATAATACCAACATTTTCCCTGCACCAGATAAATGCTTAAGCTCTGCAAGTGGTTGTAATCTATGTGCGGAATTGCTAGAAGATTTTACCAGTTGGTTGGATGTGCCAGAGGAAATACACATGAAAGGCAACAACATTTATCACTCGGATGACAGTAAACACACAACAGCAGCTTGTGTCTAGAATGCATATCACATCTATAATGTGCGTCTGAGAGAGACCAAGCAAGGGTGCACTTGCAGATGTCGCATTATAGATGCCTATGCCATAAATTCACCTACCTCTGGCTATAACAAGCTGTCCCAGTCTGAGTCAAGTAAGCTCTTATGTAGCTTTATTTACCTGGGTAAGTGTCGCACTATAGATGGCTATGCCGTAACATTACTTACCTCTGGCTATGACATGCTGCCCCAGTCTGGGTCACGTAAGCTCTCGGGTAGCTTTAGTTACCTGGGTACTTGCCAGCTTTTGCAAAAAGAGCAATGAAGCTAATTTATTGTCCAAGCAAGACAGCACCTGAGTAGCAATCCCCAAAGCTCAACTGAGTGCTTTATTATTTGCACACAAGAAAGTGCAGTCAGTAATCAGCCATAGCATGTTTCTTGGAAGTTTGTGTATGGAGATGTTAAAATGTAACAATTATACTTTTTTCTTCCTCTCTCTAAAGCTGACACAGCCACACTTAACGCATTTTACATTTTGTGGGTTCCAAGCAGTCTTACTAGCTGTGAGTGTTTGCATGTTATGTTAATGTACAATATGCTATGTACTTTTCATGCAGTTTCAGTATTCAGAGGCTTTATATAATGAAAGGTAATTTCCATTAACCAAGGTTGATGTTGGGGGTTTGGCTCTATGGGGCTATAAGATATGTGCCTGACCGTGCGTTTACTCCGATTATATAGTTCATATACACACCACTACATACATATGCAAGGCAGTATCACCACATATAACTTGCTTGTTTGTTTTGCACCTCTTGAATACCAGGGGTCCAAAGTCTGAACCACCCCAGGAGGACGAACCAATGGAAGAGGACCAAGATAAGTGATCAGTTGGTGGTGCACAGGCCAACAACATTGCAGATACTAAACCAGCGGAAGTTTTCAACGGGGCTGGCACAGATTGCTAAGGACTCCTGCCCAAATGAGCCAAGGAACACAAGTTCACACTGTTGCCCCAGAAGCATCAACAAACAAACAACAGAGATCTGCTATTGTCATGGCAACATGGATGCAGTGACTTGCATCTCCTTATGAGGATCATATACTGTGCCATGCTTTATGCGAAGACTGTAGGTCAAGAACCAAAGCCACCTGACAGATATAGACAAACATTCGGATTGGTGTTCTCACGTCATCCAGTCAGCCCGAGTTGGTCTGCTGCGCATTGTTGGATCAGAATTTTAAGGAGTGTCTTGTGTGCCAGTCATGGCATTGCAGCTGGTTTGAAAGGAAGCACATTTGATGTCATTTTGACATTTAAAGCATCACGTACATTACTTCGCTTGGGGTTCTCGCCTGCAGGTTCAGATGTTTTATCAGCAAGTTTCAGAACCCTATTTTGAATGGAAAGATCACTGTTTACGGCTGAACCTCTCATCTTTAAGTGTGATGCATTGTTCATAACCTGTTACACACCAAGTATTACAGCTGCTGTCAGTTTAAATGCTTCCTATGCTGATTTATGCTGACTGGCATTTGCGTGTCTTGCATGTACGTTGGCTGCACAGATTTGGGGTGATATGCCCTTGTTGCAAATTGTGTTAAGCCCCAGCGACTCCATATCTGCCACTTGCACTGTTAAAAACAGGATGATGCTATGGACGTCTGCTGAGGTAACCCCAAAATAACAATGCTAGCTGTTATGCTACAGCTGCCGAGTTCTAAAGATCTTTCACATTTCTTATTGCTGTACCTATCTTTTTAGGGTACACAATTGCTTCATGCAGTCTCATGTACATTTTCTAGTGCCAGTTAAACCAGGTTCAATAGTTCTAACTGTGCACTAGATATGCTTTTAAAAAAGGATGACAGTGTGACATTGAGCTTGTATCTGAGATAGCAAAAGTATCAACTGACTCCTTTAGATGGCCCCAGCATTACACAAGAACAGAGCTTGCAAGCCTGCTTGCATTTTCTGACTGGGAAATATGTTTGCGCAACCCAAAGAACTGCGCTAGTTTGGCGGATGGTTGTGCTGCAGTCTAACTTTAAGGGTCTTAATAAAAAGCTATGCTAATGTTGAGAGCGCAAAGAGATGGGAGCATTATACAGTGTTGCAGTGGTTTATGTCATGCACGAGTTTGGGAGGCAATTTGTGATGTACAACTGCACTTTGTATACACACAAATATACATGCACTGTCTGCTGCACCACCTCAGTACAGCATCAAGTAGAGAAATATGTAGCTGCTCTTTTTCCTTGAAAGGAAGCAAAGAGGAAAAGGACAAGAAAGAATCATCCTTATAACCATTGCAGCCATTTTTATGAAAGCGAGTGGGTGGGGAGTACTAGTTTATCACCGTAGTGGTTAAACAAATGTGTTTTTACACTGCTGCAGTGGTCTTATTATGCCACTGTTCTGGGCATTACATACTACAGTCTTTTGGATGTACTAAGTTCTTGTGAGCTTTACGACGATTTTAAAACAATGCTAGTCAGACCCTCGCCAGTATCACATCTTTGAGGAACATGTGCTAAGTGTTTTTATAGCAGCAGTAGCTGCGGCAGCGACGGAAGAAAGCAAAGTGTCTGCCTGTTTGTCACTGTTTTTTGCTACCCATAGCTGTGTCTAGTTGCCTTTGGTACACTGCTGTGGTGGGCACTGAAAAGACAAGTGTCTCAGAACTACTGGTGGGAGGCTGTGAGTGGAGTTATACTTTCTAGGGCGTTCGAACTGGGTGCAGCCTGCCAGTGCTATGCCCTTGGCACTGGCATTACTAGTAGGTGCAGTGAAAACGCCTGTTATTAATACATGGAATGGCTGATAGGTGAATCACTACACTTGTTTGCCTTGCACTTTGCATTTTATATTTTTGCTGTTGCATTATATGAACAACCAGAACAAAACTTGATTGGTTTGTGGTTCCCCGACCTACAACTTTTTAGGCCACACTCTGGTTTTTTTTTTATTGCATGCATGTAAAACATGCATGAAAACACACAAGACAGATAACACACAAATACACGCACACATAAATAACACAAACACATTTTCATGTGTAGCGTATTTCAGTTCTGATCTGTTACTGAGCTAAAGAATAAAGGATTCATAAAGGGGAAAATTGGTCAGACGAGCGTGCTGGCCTTGCTTGTTTGAATGGGCACTTGCTGTGCCCACGCCATTCATTATGTAAATATTTCCATGCAAAGCACACTGAAGATGGTAGTGTGAACGAAACGCATACATGTTGATTTGAAAACTGCTTGGTAACACCAGAAGAAGAACAAACGCTACAAGCAGGGGCTCGCGTATTGTTCTTCAGCTACAGTTTGCCAAGTGATTTAAGTTCCTTACAAAACTGGCGTGCTTTGTGATGTACAGTATACTTGCCGTGCTAGTGAAAGTTCCCGTTATCGTATTCATGCTTTCATTTTTATCTTCATTTTTCTTTTCATGCATTGTATTTTTTGACTGTTGAATGTTAGTGTTTTCCTGAGCTGTGAAACCTGATGTGAAGTTTGTGTATACCGGTTTCTTATCTGTCCGTATCTGTGCAAGTGTCGACATATACATATATATATATAATGTACGAGTTTCACGCATCGTTAAAACACACGGCTAAACAGGATGGCAATGTTTGTGACCATGGTTCAGCCTTGGCATTCTCTGGTCTGCAGGTGATTGCTGTTCCTGTGTTGCTCTCTCTGGCATTTCGCTCATGACTTCATTTCTCGTTTCAATCTTGTGCACATTCTGAAGCTGCTTTGCTTGTCCATCGATCATTTTTGTTGTAAATACACGAGTTGCTTTAAGGATGTTCATTTATTCTTGTATACTTTCTTTTTCACCCAACGTCATCACTCATTTGTTGTGCATCGTGCCACCACTATGTATCCCCCTGCCCTTGTGCTCCACACCCAAGAATCACTGAGAATAATATATATATATATATATATACATATATAACATGTTGCAGCGCCATATAGTATATCATTTGTACAGTGCTGATTTTACTCCGTCTTGAGAAACCTCATTTCAAGGTCAAAACAAAGTACACTGTATAACCCACTGTTGGCTGAGCGCTTACTTAAGCAAGAACATGCTCTTGTCTTGTGAAGTTCGAACCCATAATCAGTTGGAGGGCTGTTGTAAAACCATTAAAAAGAAGAAAGGAATGTTGCTGAGATCTGGCCAGAAGTACCTAGTGGAAAGTTTTAAGTATCAGAAGCATACTGCTAACTTAGCATTACGTGTTTTTTTTTTTTATCGATTTGGCTACACTGCATCTTGTGAAAGTATTAGAAAAAGCTAAGGCTGGCATATGTATATTAAATTATTTTTACTTGGAAGTCATGTCATGAAAACACACTTCTTCTTTGTATTTGAGGGAAACGTCTAGATAAAGTGAGGAGTATGTGCTCCAAAAATGTCCAAGTCATCATCACAAAGCAAAGGATTTTTATAAACAACAAAAGAAGTGACATACATATTGCAGGGAATCTTCAAAGCCACTTTGAGAACACAGAAGCAGCATTTGAGGCCTTCTTTATAACTGGTCATTTATTATTTAAGCAATTATTGGAATGGAAAGTGTAGTGAAGCTAATCTTAAATCATTTTCATTTGAACAACTCGCTGGTTCCATAAAATGTACTGCTCTACCAACAACCTTGTGAGAGTGTGTCGCCCCTCTCTAGGCATCTTTCTGATTCATCCAGGACAATAGTGGTTGAAGGGGCGTGAGTGACCTCAGAGATTCCTTGCTGTGTACCAATATGTCAGCAACATACCATCACCCAATTCATCAGGCTATCTCTTGCCTAAGATATGTGTCATTCTAAACATGAAATTGTCTATACGTATGCCAGCTCTTAACAAAGAACAAAGCATAAGGTGATTTTGAGGAACACGAGCTGCCACTCTGAAATTAATATTAACCTTTAGTGTTTTTTAATGACGGAAATTTATGTTCCTGCTTATGAATATGCTCACTTCTTAAACCAATGTGACACAAGCTAGGATAATGAGAAAGAGAACTTTTCTTTTCTGTTACCTTATGCAAAATACACACACTGAAGTTGAGGAATGGACAAAGACTTTCAGGTTAAGCTTTAAGCTCCTCACCGTAGCAGTATAACTGTGCAGCTCGGTGTATGGTTGTCGAAAATGTGGAGCAAAAGATAAATATCTCGTAAGTGTTTCATTTTTCTAAAATTATATATCCTGTGTGCCCATTCATACAAGCTTCTTTCTTTATTTTTAATATGCAAACAGCTGTTACGACCAATGCTGAAACACACAAGATCGATCTAGTCAATAAACTGAGTATGTCCGAGATGCCCTCATTTGTTGAACTGTTAATACTGATGTTCCTTCGTGCTTTTGTTTTCAAACATTGCGATGATATGTTAATGAAATGCTGGTTTTTCAGAGAGAACATTGCTGCAGTTAGCAATGGCACAATTCCTGTGCATGTTGGCGCGCATAAAGAAATGTGCTGGGTCAAAGCTAGTCATGATTAGTCAGAGGTGCACTTGGCTAACGTGACATGTTTCGTTCTTTGTTTCTTTGTTTGGCCCATCTTGTTGCGCAAGCTTGTATATTGTATGTTGCAGAGGATATATGCGATAACTTAAGCTGTACAGTCATAGAGATGTTTGTGTTTTCTTTGAATTATATTTTGCGCTATTTCATTACAAAGTGAAGACACGATAAATAGAAGCATATATTTTTTGCCACGTGTATGTACACTATGTGCCATTGTAAAGTGTGTTATATTATTATGGAGGCTGAAAATATGTATTTGTACTCTCTCCCTTGTTTTATTTTTCTTTACTTTCTTTCCTTTTTTTTTTTTCATGCATTTGTATCATCAATAAACCATTATTCAGTGCCTATCATTGATGACTGTTGACTTGCTGCTTTTCGTACGGGTGATCCACTTCACTGATGGTCATCACTCGTCAGTAATAATACCAGGATATTTTTTTTTTTGCATGATTCCACGTCTTTGTTGGGATTCTCCGAAGGTACTTATGGCAAAGTACTGTCAATTGGATGGGATCTTTGAACACAGTTACTACTGCATATGTTATTAAAAATCCATCTTCGGCATATTGATATCCCTGCAATATGGTGAATCTCTCCATTTGAAGTCCTTCGCTTCCCCATTTCAACATGCAAGAATATTTGCAATTTCAAATAGAAGTCAAATACCTTATATTACCTCGCAGCATGATCCAGTAATTCACTATTCAATGGTGCGAACTATTTTTAGCCTTTTTAAGAGGGTAGTGATTAAGACACTTGTCTGCTCACTGTGAAAGCTGTGTCAAATTACTCTGCTGCAGGAAAGCGACAGCCATGCAGAGCCCCCATTCTTGAGTGAATGCTACCAGGCTGGCAAACTTTCACATTTACAAATAAGCATATACAGATGCTCGGGGTACACCCTCTATTCCCACCCTAAGAGACGTCCTTGTGCACATACAGAGTGCACTGTAAATCTATCTTTCCAGGGATCAGGAAACTGACAATGAAATTTTGACAATTATTACTACATTGTAATATAATTGGAGCATAATGCACACTTAAGTTACAGGCATTAACACTTCAGATTATAATTTAAGCAAATGAGAAAACATAATTGTGCTGTGGGAACACTGGGAAATAACACATTGAGATGGGGCACACAAATCTGTCATCGTTTTAATAAGATTTGGCAATTTGGAAATTTGTGCAAGGTTCATTACAGCTATTACACCACATGCGTCAAGTGAAATTCAACTGGCTGCCAAAGCTTCTGCCACAGTTGGACAACTGCTCACCTTTGGGCTCTGTGACTCATGCATGACATTGTCCAGAAATCTATGGTTGGATATCCCTAAGGGGCATCCTGTGGATATATTTGTCCCCAAAGTGGTGCACTTATATAGATAGGTACACATACAAGGTATGAAAGGGTAATTTTAGATGCGGAGCATCTCTTGCTCGCGGGTATGTCACGCGTCCGGCATCCGCACTCACACTATGCATGTGCGACTCTCCTCCCTTCCCTCTCCAACAGCTGCTGCAATAAATAAAGCGGGTAGAGAGGGCGCGCGCGCGCGGCGTCCGTCCACACTCACACTACGCATGCGAGACTCGCCTCTTGCTTCCCTCTCTCCAACAGCTGCTGCAATACATAAAGCGGGTAGAGAGCGCGCGCACGCTTCGCTTCAGTAGTATCTCCTCCTTCTCCGATGAAAGAAATTGGCGGTGGTGTGTGATGGAAGCAACAGTTCCGTCAGTGAGTGGGTTGACGCAAGTATGCATCAGCATCAACCCACACTCTGACAACGGTCACGCGATGCGTGGTAACGAACCAAGTTAACAACGTAATAACACGCAAGGTTCACCGCAAAGGTATACCACCGAAAACACTGCAAACCTTTAAACACCACCGTTAAATGCACCGTTGAAACTCCCAGCGATGATCAGCGTCACCCCATGGTCCCCTTCGGGGAGATGGTGTAATTTTTTCCCTTTTGTTTACACATATAGGGTAAATACACATACAGGGTAATATATATTTCACAGCAAGGTGAAGGCACAGTGTAGTTACTTGCAAATGTAAACGTAAACTAATGCATTTAATGCTATCACAGCACATTGCATGTGATGATGATGTTTTATATATGGAACAAAGCCTACGGTTGGATCCCACAAAAATAAAGCTTCTCGTGAATGGTTAGGCGATGCCATATGGCTCTTTAAGAAGAAGAGATGTCGACTTTGTAAAGGTTCGTGATTGATTTTATGGACGTTTTTTGCGTAGACAATTTATATCGACGCATGCTTTTGCCCGTTTATGTATATACGGTAAGTTAAAGGGAATTCATATAGAGTAAAGACATGGCAGAGCATGATCACGTTCCGCCACTGCGCGCGGGACTCCCAAGCGGTCGGCGATCTTGAACGCGCGCATTTCGTGAAACCGGCCCGCGACACTGCTCTCGGCTGAAACGCTGGCCCGTTGTGTGGTCATCTCGAAGGAAAAGTAAATGTACAAGTGCTTTTGAAATAACATTTTCTGTGGCGATTGTTGGATGGCGCCAGCTGCGTGCGGAAGCTTCGGAGGGACGTTGCAGGCACTGCAGCTCCTATGCCCCTTCTTTCTTTCTTTGTAGTCGCAGGCGCGCGCCTGTAGGCCATTGGCTGCGCGCTGCTGCGCTTGCGTCACAACGCACAGCAACGCCGCGTCGTCGCGTCGCTCTGTAGTTGTTGAGAGAGTGGCTTGCTTACGTTGCCTTGCTCTGCGTCCTCGCCCGCACGCACTCTCCCACAGCCGCGCTAGCGGCGGTGGCGTTCTCGATCCCCTACGCGCGCGCGAGCGTACGGACGGCGCTGGGAAACTCGTCGGCACCGGCGAAGCCGCAAAAGGCGATAAACACGCTCACGCGCTCTGCCACCGCCTCCAGGAACTTGACCAGCGTAACGTAGCGGGACTTGTGGTCGCTCGGAGAAGCACCGCTCCTCTTTGAAAGCGAGTGCGCGTTGACGGAGGGACGGAAAAGCTGCGGGAGCGACTGTTCGTGCTGACCGGGCCGTTATCAGCCAGAGCTTGGTACTTGCCTGTGTGATGGCAGCGTCGCGCCTTGAGTAAAAGGTGAGGAGAGTATGATTGCTGAGCACACGCGCAAACATCACGCCTTTCTCTGTGTGTCACTCTTGCTGAATGCCTCCCGCTAGTGTGGGCCTTAATAGAGCAAAACATATAATCTAATAATAATAATAATAAACAGAAGGGAACACCGGCACGGAAGGTGTGCGTAATGAAAGAGGTGCAACGTTGCTAGGAAGGAGTCGGCTGACGTGTCGATCAGAGGATGCACTTCGGTTTTTGCGCGAGTGGCACGCTGGAACAACAGTGCCGTTGTAGTGTCGGTAGCTAAACGAGCGCTCCGCCATCAGTCTGCATCAAATTTACCTTGCCTCGACATTTATCTTCTCTCGTTGCCCCTTAACGACAGCGCGCCACAAGAAAGCTCCGTTCTTGGCAGGTACCCGCAGCCAGCTAACCCGAATTGAAAGAAGGCTTCGTACTCTTCTATTATGTGTCACAGGCTGAGACGGCGAGCGCCTGGCCCGTGTCCTCGAAAACGCTTGTACGCGCGCGCATCAGTTTCCAAGAGTCCTTCAGGCGAGGTCCGGCCCGTTGCGCAACGAGGTGATACGTCAACCAGCGCCGCGTCATGCGTCACTGTCAGGCGGTCCGGTGATCATTATATGTATATATAATGGGACCTACGCGAGAGAGCTGCTGGTATAGTGCCGACGGCGCGTGCAGCGCGCGCGCCCTGCCTGCCCGTTGAAGCTGCCGTGGAAACGTGTCCTTGTACGGGGTGGCAGAAACAGTGAAAAAGAAGAGAACGCGTTTACCTCGCTGTCAGTCTCCTGGCCTGTGCGTGTGCGTGTAGGCATGCGGCAACGCGTTCTTGCTGCTTGCGCGCACCTCCGGCGAGCGGCTGTTACCGACGCCGTCGTTCGCCTCTTCCAGCGCGTTTTGTTGCGCCGCAGCGCTTGACACAAGGGCGGCGACGGGACTGTCCTGGCGAAGTAGGCGGAACCGCCGCTAGACAGACATTCTCGATGCGACGACGTAGTTTTCCCACCTGCATGCTCGCACGAAAAGTTCGTCGGAGCTCTCACTGTCATCGTTCTAACACCCTCCCCCTTCTCCCCAGCGCATGGTAGCAAATTGAAGGGGGCGGCCGGCCATTGGGGATGAGGAGTTGGGAGGAGGGGGCTGCACGCTTATTGGGCGAGGCGCATGTTCGCTCCTGTAACTTTATGTCGCAAGCAACGCTAAAAGTGCATGATGATGATGATGGTTGTGGTTCGGTTAAGGAAAGGGCGCTAATTTCTGCAGCCCATGTCGGGAGCACGGCTGAGCGCCTATTGGGGTAGGGGTAAGTTGACTGACTCTCCGTTATTCATTTATTTACTTCGTGGGTGTTGTGTCGGCGTGTGGTTGTCGCTGCGATATTCTTACTGGACGTTGCAACCACCTGTGCGTAATTACCTCTGTCGGAGGGGTCTTCGTTTCTACGCAAGGGGTAGGTGGAACCTGTCGTCACATCCGACAACGTCCAGCGAGCCAGTCAACCCGCGAAGATAACTACCGTCGCAGGTATACATCGCTGCCAACGAGTCCGCGATTGGAGACCCCTTTACAAGGCTGGTCGGCTCGATCGCCGCTAATGTTTCCAATCAGGACGCCGAGATGGGATGCCCGTCGTCGTCCTTATCGTTCTCTGTAGCTTCTTACTCGGTTCTGGCCAGCCTTGCGTGCACTTGCTGCCGGTAACACACTTTTTGAACGAGTGTCTTCGAATCAATTGCTCGTTTAACCAACGCCTCCTAGACACAACATGTCTAGGAGGCGTTGGCTGAATTTCCACAAGACCCTGTCGCCAGGGTATGGCAGGGTGAAAGGAAAGAAAGAATGGAAATTAAAAAGGGCACAATAGTCCCTTACGTACATTTGAAATGAAATTTCTGTGTATCATTAAAATTAATTTATTTGTGTTAAATTCAAGGCGCGAAGCGGGCCTTTAATTACAGTGAGGAGTGGTACAGATATAATCATTAATATGTGAAACAACAATTAAAGATATAACAGTAGAATAAAATTCGGTTGCAAAGATGTTAGTTCTAAAGTTTTCATACAATTCAAAAGAAAAGACAAACAAGGCGGTATTGTGTTGCTAAAACGCCTTGTTTATACGCGCGTTTATAAATCCAAGGTTTCGTTCTGCCACTAAAAAAGAAAAAGGCTTGTTAAAGAGCTGGTATTATTATTATTATTATTATTATTATTATTATTATTATTATTATTATTATTATTATTATTATTATTATTATTATGCACAGTTTCTCTTTGAAGTGGCACATAATATTCCATCTCGAAGAAATTTTGGGATCCCTCACTAGGTCCAAGGAGGTTTAAAATTATAAAATTCTGGTGTGGAGATTTTGTGCTAAAGGTGCTAAAGGTGTACTCAGGGCATCGATTAACAGCATTCAAATAGCAGAAAATAAAAAGCATTTTCCTCACGCTTCTTAACCCCTTTAAAGCGGTCAGCTTTGCTAGACAGACACTGCTTGATGTGCCTCTTTGGGCTACCGGTGCTAGGGTGAAACTTGACCATCGCGAAAACTTGCGTACAATATCGCGGCATTGATACTCGGCTAATGGTACTTTATTCATTTAAAACAACGCGCTTTTACATTACAATTAGCCTAGAGTTTACTTTAGCAGATCAAGAACACTTGAAATGAGACTGGTTTCTGGACACTCTGGCAAGCTTTTAGGGCTGAACCATAGGCAAACGCCGTCTTCACCTGTCGCGGTAAGGTTCAGCGGGCGTTGCCCTCCAGCATTTTTTTTTTTTAAACCTCCTTGACTAGGTCCGGCCATTTTGAGCTGACAAGTGCTGTGCATGACCTGCGCGCCGCCGCAAGAGTCGAAATTTCAAATTAAATGCCTTTTACTCTTCCTCTCACGGGCGCCGCTCTCCGAGATGAGGGGATCACGCGTATCAGCTGGAGCGCCGTCCAAGCATGTGCTAGCTGTGACGTCGCTCACGTGGCTCTTCAGATGTCAGCGTCGAGCGCGCGGCGACGTGGTAGAACCAATGAGGAGTAACCGCTTCAGGCCGCTGGCCTCTGGGTGGGGACGAGCTGCTGCTTCGGACCGCAGCAGCCCGAGTGTCGATATTAGCAGCGACGCTCGCCTCGTGAAATCGTTGTTTCGTGGCACTTCAAACGTTTTTTATCCGTGCTAATGATGAACCAATTTGAAAAATTCTTGCGCCAGAACTTTCCCCATGTGGGATATATCACGACTTCCAGTGCACAACCAAAATTTACTGCGTCGCATATTTAGTCATTGTTCTCGAACTAGCATGTATATCATGTGCCCCTTCAAGCGGTCTAGCTGATGTAACGGAACTGCGACGCCTGCCACAACCGATGTACAGTGTCTCCCTTTACTTTTTTTTTTCTTCTTTTTTTTTTATGAGAAACGTCACCTGTCGACTGATCGCTCCAACTCGTCTGACGCAAATGCAAAATTGGCCGTCCTCGCTCGATCAGTACATTCACCGAAATCGTCGCGAGCCAAGATAATTTCCGGCCGACGTCGCCCGGAATGCCTTCAGAAGCTGCCTCCTCGTTTCGCTGGGCAACGCCGGAAGCAATCTACCTTCCCAATTTTCGCTCGCTGATGCAGTTCCCTCTGGAGCTGCAGGATGTGAGGGCTCCCGCAACGAGCGATTATAATGTCGTCGCCACGGAGGCCCCGCTTCCTCGGCGAACCGTTGTGGCTGTCTTCGATCGCTTTTGCTTCGATGCCATGCGTGACTGGCGCACGTCAGTGGGGAGCGGCCGGCTCGAAAACTGAATTTCCAACTCGTTGGCGATGGAGCTTCGCAACTGTCATTGCGTGCGCCCTCTCTCTCTCTCTCTCTGCCCTTCCACACTACTCTTTATTGTGCATTGTTCCTCATCACCGCCTTCCCGACTACCCGTGCCGGATCCAAAAAGTCGAGCACGAGACCTCAAGTGCCCCTTGCACGGTGAATAGGCCATCGCGCCGTTCTGTGTGGAACACGGCGTCGTCTGAGGCGCGTGTCTCATGGCGTAATACGTGTCAATCAGTGCGCTGTTATCACCGCTGCGAACCGAACCCGGTAGATATACTTGTGTCGTAACCACTCGGAAAGTTACTTGATATTTATGACAGAGGACATACATCTGACAGACGGGCCTTGTTAAGCTGTATAGCTATCCTATTCTGCTGAAGAGAAAGAGTGAGACAAACAGAGAGGAAAATTAACGTAGGGCGGTTAATGAAGGACGTTCCCAGTTGGCTACCCTTCACTTGGGGAGGAAGAAAGGGGCGTCATCACGAGGCGCTGCTTATAAACAGCAGTGCGACAGATCTAATTTTGTCGAATGGCGAGAAATGTTGATTCTACCGTCTACGCCTCTATGAGCGCGACCACGCTAAACAATAAGGCAGTAGTGCCGGTTGGTGTGCTGATGGTATTATCAGGTACGGTTAGCCGCGTGCATTGCAGTGTCATCGAGGAATTGAAGTCGTAGACGCTTGGGTTCTAAGGTTCCATATTTCATTTGTTCGTTGCTCCGAGACTGCAGTTTCTTTTACTTCGTCAACGCTTTGCACTACACCGTTCAATGAATACACCTCAGTTTGGTTGGTTGGTGAAAACTTTATTGTCTCATACTGGTGCTCGTGCTTCTTTGTTCTTTTTTTTTTTTTTTTTTTTTGGTACTCGGCGATTTTCTCGCGTTACGCTGGTCGAACCTGTCCGCACCGCCTTACCAGCAGACGCAGCAGTCTTGATAACATTACTTACCGTACACACCGCACTTTCGACCCATTTTGCGCTCAGACCGGACACAACCATGGGAACGATGGTAAGGCGGGCAGACACGGAAACAAGATATGTAGCTAGTGTCTTCTTGCGCTGTTTCGTTCCTGCAGGAGAAGTAGATAACGTAGACGCTTCGTCCGTGTCTGCATACCTCGCCGTCTGTCACGATGAATCCGCGCAAGCTGGCTCAACTTTTTGCGTTTCTCTACAACGACAGGGTCTCGCCGAAATCTGCTGCATGCTTCCGGAGTAGCCGTATCCTCCACCTCCGCTGAGCAGTGTATATAAGAAAAGTCCGTGACTCCCACGCACAGGGTTCGTCGCGCGCCCGCTGACCCTGAAGCCGAGCTGTGGCGGAAGCGTGGCTCGCTCCCAAGAAAGCTCGTCACGGGGCAAGCCGCGCTGTCATCCGTCTTCTTCGCGCCAGGGCGGTGTATACGTTGCATGCACAGCGCGGGACTATAACTGTCCCGGGTCCGGTGTCGTCTGTGCGCAGCGTGGTCGGACGGACAACACGGACCATTGCACTAGCAAGCCAGCTCTAATTTCTCAGTGCCTGTCATGGCTATGTGCAATTGGTCCTTGGAACAACAACAACAGCAACAACGACAACAACAACCTGGGCTTCCCTCGATGTCATGGTATCGTGGCTATGGCATTCGGCTGCTGATCCGAAGGTCACGGGATCGAATCGCGTCCGCGGCGGCCGCATTTCGATGGAGGCGAAATTTTGAGGCCCGTGTACTCCAATATAATCACATTGTAGTTTTAAGACGTAAGCGACAGACAACGAGACACTGACTACATGCATATTTTAGGCGCTTGATTGCCCAACGCGAATCGACGCGTCTCTTATACGTGAACATGATAAAGTGAATTTTTGCGCAATTGAAACACAGGTCTCTAGTGCATAAAATAAATGTTAAACGCGCCTGTTAATTCTGCCCAATTTCTGGATTCCGTATACGAACCTGCTGTATCCTATGCTGTAGAATTGAAAGAAGCGCTCATCTAAGGTATAGGTATAGTCAAAGAACGCATTTTGCTCTAGCACAAACGCGACGTGGAGAAAACATAACCGTTTCTTTAATGGCGTTCCGTGGGGACTCCTATAGCTGTACTGGTATGAAAAGATCGCCTCGCCAAGTGAATGGAATGAGGCTTGTAATGTCAATCAAGCTAGCGTGTAAATTCTTGATTCGGAATATAGTTGACAGATGTATATATCATGGTTCATTCCAGATATCTTGCAGATATGCGGTGAAAAATCGACGCTTGTAGATAAGCTGCTAATTTTATGGGTAATTCTGGTCGTGTGCACGTCTGGGAGATATTATATGCGTGCAGATTGCATTTGGCTCGTCTTTGACAGCCTTTTGCAAAACCGGGCACCCATATCAAGCTTGTTTAAACGCTGTCCGAACGTCTCCCCCCCTCTCTCTCTCTCTCTCTCTCTCTCTCTCTCTCCCTCTTCTCTTCGGTTCATATTCTAGAACTTCGGCCATTCTTCGACGCTTAGCTGTGCCCCTTATGGGCTGCAGAAAGTATACAGCGCCTTCTTTCTTTTCTATCAAGCCAGTGACAACAACAACAACATTCTTGCGCTCGCTTTCGCCAGTATGGCGTCTTTAACTCCATTCGGCGTGCCGGGAACATCAAGGGAATGTATGGTAGCGTTTTCCAGCCTCTTACAAGCTAGGACCTCTCCCTTCACGACTGTTTTACCGATTCCGGACTATACGCTCTGCCACAATTGTCCGAGTCTGATATTGCCGGCAACTATGCAAGCGCTCATGGCCGGCCGCACGAGCGCGCGCACTCGATCCTGATCTTTTTCTCTTCTCGAACTGGGTAGCGAAGTGTGCGAAGGCTGACCCAAAGCTCTACATTAACGTAGATCGCGCCTTGTACTGAATACTGTGCGTGTGTGCGTTTGCGCGTGAACAGGTCGTGAAAGCTCCTGCGCACTTTCAGATCACGTGCGTCAGAAGAACACCTCGCGAACGGAAAGGAGCTTCTCGCCGAATCGATGTTCTGCAGTCGGCCGTCGCTGCCACGTTATTGCTATGCGCTCCGTTGGCTTTCCTTTCCGCCGCCGCTGTCGCTGAACGTGTGAACCTGGAGGGTTGCGAACGGCGTGCTTCTTCAAGAAAGCCCCCCTTACTGACGAAAACAAACAAACAAACAAAAAAAAAAAACAGCGCGTCATTGCGATTAAAGAAACGATAAGCGCTGAATTTTTTTTTCTTTGTGCGTGAGCTAGTGGAGTCGGGCATACTACGGCTTGAAAAGATGGCGGCTTTTAGGTCGCCGTGTAGGCATGTCACGTAACACGTTTTCCGTTGAGCGTAGAACCGCTGTTAAACCGCCGCACACTGCTTTGTGTTATTGTTATAAACCTATACAAACGCGCCTCTCTCCCCAAGTTAAGCACCTTTGTCCCGTCAGCCCTTTCTTCTCCCACGAGTAGATAGGAGAGAAAGATCAACGAAAAAGCCGCCGTCAAAGTTGACTGCGCTGCATTGTTAAAGAGCGTTCGCTTTGTTTCGTTTTGGGGCGCACTTTCGCCGCTTGATTTTCTCTCCGCGCGCGTTCTCCGCTTTGTTGGCCCCGGGCCATAAAGACGGGGATAGAACGGACCGTGCTTGTTACTGGGCAGACTGACCACTCCCCTAAAGAAATCTGCCCCAATTACGTTTATTTTATTTTTTTTTTTTACTGCTTCTTGAATTTTGTTTCTCTTTACCAGCAACTGCTCCCGGTCATACGCGTGTTGGAATTTTAACCACTTCGAAAATCACTTGTATGAGATAAAAAAAAAAAAAGAAAAGACAGGACTAGTCGTTCGTGTAGTCGCGTGACTTCGGCAATAACTGGTTCCCTATAGATCTATATACGTCTTTAACAGGGCCCATAGCTGGTGTGACCGCGTAGTTTCTTTATTTCTCTCTCTCTCTCTCGCGCGCGCGCACACGCACACACGCAGCGTGTTATTGTGCGTTAGAGGCAGGTTGACCGTGCCCTTATGCTCGATATATGCCCCAATGCCACAGGTTATGTGGTTTTGGGGCATATAACTTACTCTTTCAGGTCCGATTCTTGTAAGCGTGGCAATTATTTTTAAGATAGAAAGAAAACGAAAAGTTGGACCGACCTATTCAAACCCCCCAAAAAGAAAGAAAGAAATCAACAAAAGCGTCAACGGAGTGAGCCCGAAACCTTTTGTGCGGACTTCCTGGCGTCACATATGCGCGCATCACACTGCCCCCAAGTCGAGCGTTTTTTTAACTATGCACACAAAATGAATGAAGCGAGAGGGTTGCACCGGCGCGGGAAGTATTCCCGTCACGGAACGATTGTCGCGAACAATCAAGAACTGCGAGCCCGTCGCAGCCCGCGTATACACATACGTACGCACACTCGCTGGGGCGTGGCACCCGCGCGCACGCCGTCGAGGTCAGTGACCCCGCGCGGTTTGGGACGACGACGGCGACTACGGCAACGTAGGCTTCGCTTAGAGGGACACGTGACCCGCAGGTCGCGCGATAACGCCCGAGACAATAAGGGGCGAGAGCACATGCAGTGACGGCGGGAAGTGGACCAGACTGCGCGACCATCCAGCGAAGGGCGGGGGTGTCGAGTAACGGCGCCACTCTCTACTTGGCACCCGGCCTTTATTATCGACCCGAGCTGCGGTCTCGAGAGCCCGTTGTTCGCGTTGCCGTCACCGGGGTCTTTACGCTTTATAAGAGAGGGCGCGAAGAACAAAATAAAACCACGTCGGGTTTGTTTACCTGCTAGGAAGCTGCGCGGAATGACTAGATCAGATGTATGTCAGCGGAGCATGATATGGGGGAAAATTAAGCGTTTCGATTGATATCTGGGGTTTCATGTCCCAAAAGCATGATGTGATTGTAAGAGACGCCGTAGTGGAGGTCTCCGGAAATTTCGAACATCTGGGTTTCTTTAACATGCGCTGACATCGCACAGTATACATGGGCCTCAACATTTAACCTCCATCGAAATGCAGCCGCCGCGGCCGGGATTCAGTCCCGCGACTCTGGGGTCATCTGCCGAGTACCATAGACCACCATGCATGCGGGCCGTGCAGGGTTTGTGTATTTTCACCTGTTAGGAGGGTGTTGAGGCGAGCTCGTTGTGTTTTGCTTATGGGGAGCTTGTTCTAAATGAAGATCATTCTGGCTTTGTCCGTTGGAGCGAGGTAGCAATTGGTAGTAATGATAGTGGTACAAGGAACTTTCGAATGATTTGAAGGTTTCGGCGACAGAAACCATGTGTGATCAATGGCATTGGCGTAGGCGTCGCTGACTTCAGGGCTTTTTTCAGCGATGTCTTCGATTCCATAAGTGGTATAGTGCGGCGACATTGTAGGACTTGGGCGCGGGTTGAATTGAGCTTAGACGAGCAAAATAATTTGCATACCTCCAAGATCGTCTGTACGTTGCCCACTCATTCTAGCAACAGCGTTATGCTTTCCTTCTAACTATACGTTCTGCCTGAGTTTATTAGAATAAAGTGATTTCGAAAGAACTCCAAAATGCCTTACAGACTCCGCAACCTTTCGGGGGCGTGCTTCGTGCAACGGCATGCGCGAGAGTTAATTGTGGCGGCGTGGAAGTGACAATGACAGGGACGAGGGTAACAGCCTCGAAATGTCAGGCGACAAAAGCCCGCACCAGAAGCATTCTGACAAATGCACAATGACGGTCACAGGCCTTGACTGCATGTCTTTCGCTCCCTCGTGCTTTAGTACTTGGATGATGCTGGTCTGCAGCATATCACTAATGGTGTGTGTATGATTGCAATTCAACAACAAAAACAACAACAAAAAGCGCACCTATGACTCATTAGGTATACACAACTGATCACGTCCTTGCAAGGGTTTCGGAAGTGTTAAACGTCAGGCGGTACAGTTCGTAGTTCTCAGTACGCCCTTATGCCTGCCTTTTCCTCGAGAAAAGCGGCGTATTGGCATTCATAGCGCGATGGAAGATATCGGAAAACTTCGCATTTACCGACAACCGCATCGCCTCCAGGGATCCGCACGTTTTTGGTTGTTTCCTTCGGTACACAATGCACGGAGTACACCTTTGTTTTCGTCTCCCACAAAGCTGCGTATCGGGGCAAAGTATATCTTCTTTCCCTTCCCATACCCGAGCACGGCGGCAGCCGCGGTTCATTGCGTGGCCTCAGGTATCGATCCGCGTGACCTGTGTTGTTCGAGTGACCCCGTGTACGCCTGCACTGCAGGAAGGCTGACACCGGGAAAGCAGTTGGTCCGCTACGCCCCGAATGTGCCATCGCGTGCTGGATGATCCATATGCCACGCCACACACAACCTCGAACCGCGGTCCGCGTGTGCGAGCCAGGTTGGGTAACGCCGCATAGTAGCGTTCTTTTGTCGCACCCACTTTCGATGTAACGGTGCGCTCCCAGTGCGCGCACGACCCGGAAAAAAGAGGGGGGAACGCGGTAAGGTGCCGAACGTGACAGCAGTGCAAACGGTTTCGCGGTGGGCGCACCAGACGCGTCAGGCCGCCGGGCGCCGGCGGAATAGCAATGGCGAATGTGAAGTGCATTGCGCTAGAGGCGACAGAGCTCGAGGAACGCGTGCCGAAAGTGTGTAAGTATCGCGGTCACCTCCCTCCCCGTCGTGATGGTGCAGTAGCAAGGCACCGCTGGCCAGTTGTGTGGTGCTCGCTTAGACCGATGTTTTTCTCTGCAACTTTATGGCCATACTCAGAGAGGTTCACACGATCTGACAGCTTTCTCCAAGTTGAGGAAAAGTACTAAAAAAGCAAGGGATGTGGACTAGGAGATAGTTTAGTTTGCTGTCTTGCATTTAGGGAGGTATCGCGAACAATGGGCAAGTACAGCGATGGTCCAGTCAATCATGGGACACATGCAGTTTTTGCCTATACGACGTCATAGATGGGTACATATGCACATTAAACGTGGATGATGCCTCCACGTGTCTTCAAAGAACATTTGGGCATGGGTGTGTATGTTTACGCTGCTCGTTGCTCTAATATCTCACCATCATCGTTTCACCTTTCCACAGAACAGCGTAAACAGCCACGCAGGCTCATCTCGGTGAACCTCCCTGCCCTTTGACTTCTCCCTTTCTCCTAAAACGTAGCGGTATTCGAGATGACCACCGCTCTCGCCGTATACAAGGAGTGTGCAAGAACCAAAAAGAAAAAGAAGAAAAGGGCCCGAGTTGGGAGCTGCTTCGCGTGTTTGCAACAGGCGTATATAATATTTAAGAGCGCCCTCGTCGTTACGACAACCTTTTGTTGCTGGCCGACCTTCTCGGCCTGCGACCAACTTATTCTATATAACAGCAACCTCAAGGACAAGACAGGTGCACGTTCCTTTGTGTCGTCCTGCATCTCCTTGTCAGTTGCACAGTCACAGCTGAGTTATGCTCGGCCTTTTGCCACCGCAGTCATTCGAGAGCGTTACGTTGTGCTCGCTGAAAAGTTTCTGTCATTCGAAACCTACACGGCCACTGCACGACACGATGTTCCGAGTCACGAACCAGGGGGTTGCGCTGTTCGTCGCTGAACTAGTATACATGTTCGTGCATGCAATACTCGGATTACGCAAGGCGTGCACATGTCTCACAAGACGCCGCCGCGTCGTAGGTTTTCTGCAAGTTTCTTTCTCTTTCTTCAAGTTTTGTTGTATTTTTTAAAGTCGTATCTCTGTAGGTTCATGGTGTACGCTTTTGCAATCTTGCTCCGCGCATTCTACATGTTCTCGCGACAAATGAAAAAGGAGGGCATACGTATGCAACTTTTCTTCTGCAACAGAAGCTACAGGCCCGAGCTTGCGAAAGGCCTGTCTGCGTTCAACTGTCTCGCATACTCATTTCAGCATTTCCTTTCGCCCACTTTTCTTTCTTTCTGCTTTTCTTTCCTCATTTTTTTTTTTTTCATTTCTTAGGTTTTCTGTCTGGATTACTTCGGAACCCTTTCTCGCCCTAAACGATTCTGCAAAAGCTAACTGGTTTGTTGGCGAGTTTTCAGGAAACCTACACAGTTTTCGTTCCTCGTAAAACTTTTTCTCGTGGCTCGTCGTGGGTGTCCCTTTAGCTGCTGCTTGTGCGGCAGTCGCTTATAGTCTCCCGCTCTTTCATCTTTTATCTATGATTTTGTGACTACATGTCCGACTATTCAAGTTTCGAGCAAGCCATACGAACAGGAACTCCATTACTTTGGCTACAGGACCGTTAAGCAAGTTTTATGTATAGGGGTTCGCGGACCGCTATGAGGCTTGAGACCAATGTAGGGCGAATGCCAAAGGCGAGAAAGTAACGTTATGAACTGTAGAATCAAAAGACGCTATATTGATTAGGGGTACTCCTGCTAAGAGTTCAGAGGCGATGTATACAGAGTTTTTGTTTATTATTTTTTATGCATTTTGATCAGTGCGGCAATAGGTGTGCGTCAAGAATCGTCTCTATGCTGGTGTATGCGACATCAGATTCAGCTGTAAGTAACAGGAATCGGCACTCGATCGCGCGTCATATGCATGTCTGCCCCGCATGCTCTGTCGTGGTTAGAGGATGAACGAAACGTATCATGAAACGAGATGAGAGAAGTCAGTGCGTTGATCTGGAGGCCTGTCACGACGTATAGCGCGCGTGGTCACTCTTCGCAACAAAGGAATTCTGGCGTTATACGCGGTAAAAACCACATTGCGGTTATGAGACGCGCTGTGGCTCCAGATTTATTTGAGCCACCTGGTGTCCTTTAAAGTGCACCTAAATATAAGCGAACCGCTTCTCTCTCTTTCTCTCCTTCTTTTCATTTGGCCTCTCATCGAAATGCAGCCACCGTGACCAGGAGTCGAACCTGCGTCCTCTAATGGCAGCATAACACCATAGCCCCTAAGCAAAACCACGGCGGACTTGTTGTCGTAAACTGAATATTTATAGCTGGACGACCCGATCCACGTGTGCCTTCGAAGAAATAAGGCGCCATGCTATAGTGTGCCTGGCTGAACTGAGATTACTACAAGAATTTTAGCACGCAGGAGATAGACTGCTTTGGTGCAGCTCCGAGGAATACGAGCTCCAGGCCAAGATTATTGGGCAATGTGGTCGTGATCTCCGTGTTCGCCGCGTTGTGTCTATAGGCTGATGAGAAGGTCCTTTGCGAATCTGTCATCCCTCCTTTGCAGCAGTCAAGACACGCGCTCGAAACTGCAAAGCCGCGTGTCTCATGTCGACGAGCCAACCTTTCTGAATACGGCGTGATACGCGTGCGAGCTTGGTGTCCGACGAGCGCTGACAGAAGCCTGCATATTTCCCCAGTAGCGACGCGATCAGATGCCGGAGGTGATGACTGTAGATCGGGCCTGAGAAAGGCGTACGAGATATAGTGTACAGCGCTCGCCAGCCGATCAGCCCATAACGGTGTTTACGTGAATTCGACAAGTGGATCACCGCATATCGCATTTCGAGAGCATCACATCCTTGTACACGGCGGCATTGCGCTAAGAATGCAAATCGCATTAATGAACTATGTGCAGCTGCAGGCACAACATACTGCAGCCTTCTCAAGCTCCATGTTTGGAACTCGTTCGATCGTTCCCAACGACGGGCTCTCATTCTCATATCTCTCCATTCTTGTTCACGTTTATTGCTTATTTTTTTTTTTCCGAGGCGCAGTGGTTGAATAGTTTTCGACAGGCTGTAACCATAGACATGACTGATGCTGTATTGCATGTTTAGCTGCTGACTGGTACTTACATGCATGGATTATAGGTATACGTGCGTGTGTTATCATGGTGTTCGCGATGCGTCTTATGCAGACGTCGGTATGCGAAAAAAAAAGAAGAAAAAAATGGGGGGGGGGGGGTGTTAAGACAAGCCTCTGCGTCGTTTCATGGTGCAAAAATAAAGTAGTGTATATAAATCGGATAGTGCGCGCGTTATGTCCCTGAAGCCTCGAAAAGTAAACACACGTATAAATACCCCGACTGAAATTGGGGCACGCACGGCTGGGCGTCGCGTGCACCTGTGGACGACAGCGCGCGGGCCGCAGCTGCCGATGTAGGTTCTGAAAGAAAAAAAAAAAAAAACAAGATCTATCCGCGGAGGCTGATGTTCTCGTAAATGACGGTGCCCGAGGCGCATGATCTCGTTTCCCAGCGTCGGCCATTTTGCCGACCGCTATCTCGGCTCCGTTATAGACGAACGAACTGCAGACGCACTGTATACATAACGAGTCAGGTTCGCACAGACAAACCCCTAGACCGTGTATATACACCAGCAGTCGCCCTGTGTTTAGCTAGAAAGAGAAATGAACTGTTTCTCACGAACCATGTAATGATCGGCCGAGCATGACGGCGGCCCCAAACTGACAGCCGTGCAAGACGGTGTCTCTCCTCGTATCGCAGCTGCTGCATCTATACACCTGTAGTCACCTTGACGCCGTTTCGCCGACGCTAGTTTATAATAGCAGCGCGACTTGTCAAGGTGCGCGTTGCATTGTGTGTTGTCGTGTCGGTGGCCGCGATCGCGCTGCCTGCAACCACCGACAAACAAGAGGCCCGAGTATAGTCGGGCGGTGCTCTGATTGCTTCAAAACCCGTCATTTCGGGCTTTGGAAGAATGTGTATACGTTGTTCGCTCGATTCTAGCATGCGTTGCAAGGACGTTTCTCGCGTGGAGACAGAGATTTCCCTACACCCCCATTGTTTTTCTAAAGGCACTCCCTTAATTTGTAAACATTTCTAACAAATTCGTAATATTTCCCGCTTCATATACGAGTTTGACGCTTAGGACACGCCCCCTAATTTCATTTTCTGGGGAAACCCGTGCGAGGACCTCCCCTTTTGGCGGGTATTTCGTACGTGCGAATCGAATGGCATTGCACCTTACTGATATGAAGCTTGCAGAGAATCTTAAGGACTATATTATGAACAATATCGTTGTAGGAGAGAAAGACATTATCAGGAGGCGGAGAGGTCTGGCTGATTGAGCTTAGCTAATACGCTCTGGTATGCTACTCTGCCCAGGTGGGAAAGGGGGTTAAGTATGATTATAAGGACAGTGATGAGTGACGTGTGCGTACATTCGCCATGTGACGCACAGGGACATCTGTGAAGTCTAGCATCCAGCCCCTAGCATAAAAAAGAAGAAGAAGAAGAAGAAGAAGGAAACTAGAGCTGCTTTTCTTGCAGTTGCACTAGCAGCAGAGTGTCCATGGCACAAACGCTTATCTGGCTCTCTACGCGCTCAAGAATGTTCGTATAGACGAGCGGGCCGAATTCACAGAGCTTCGGTACGCTACTGCTCATTGCCACTGGGCAGGCTTAGATAACATGATATGCTTAGCATCACGACTCGTTGAAGATTTTTCTCAGGAAACATTCTAGCGTAAGAAGATTTTCTTATCTTTATTTTGTGAATACGGGCTGAAAGTCTTTTATACTTTAGCACCAACTTTTAGAGCAGGCACATAAAATCTTGACCGCCGTTGTCACCACATGGACCAGGCCGGCACGACAGGGACTGTGGGTTTTGTGACGTGGCAGTTAATGGCGAGCGAACGCTGGTGGCATTCATGCGATAACGGATCGGACGCTTTCGTTCGTCCTAATCGTGTGGCTGCCCTCTAAAACGATGAAAAAGCTTGTCTATACGTTGCACCGGCATCAACAAATGTCTTCGATCGTTGTGGCATTTGCGGTATGATGATGATGATTTGCGGGGTTTAACGTCCCAAAACCAGCTCTGATTGTGAGAGACGCCGTAGTGGAGGTCTCCGCAAATTTCGACCACCTGGGGTTCTTTAACGTGCACTGACATCGCACAGCACACGGGCCTCAACATTTCGCCTCCATCGAAATGCAGCCGCCGCGGCCGGGATTCGATCCCGCGACCCTCGGATCAGCAGCCGAGTACCATAGCCACTAGACCACCGTGGCGGGGCATTCGCGGTATCGAATGCGACTATTTCTATCGCACGAATGGGGACCTCCTGCGCATTCAGCCCATGTCTTTGTAATGTTCGTGTCTGTGTGCTTCCAAAAGGAAGCGAAGCAAAGAAAGAAATGGCGTATTAGAGTCATCAAGGTGGACTTTCCGTTCATTTAGTATACGTCTCACCGAAAGCATGCCCAGCAAATGCATCTCGCTAGCGGCCTCACCTACAGCTTTGCCATTGCTTCCCTCTCGTCGCATATATTATCTCCGAGTGCATCCGCATCGCTTTAGCCCTTGCCTGCGCACAGTCATCTGTGCACGCGTATGACTCTCGGTGCTTGTCCCGCGGCTCTGGGCATATAGTGGCCGCCTGGCCCTTCCGAAGGGACGGGCGTGTCCCGTTGCAGCTACGCCGAGCTGAGAGGGCCGGCCGCCCACGGGTCCGGAACCGGCCGCCTACACTCGCAGACGCCGGGGCCTTCGCCAACGTCTTTCCCACCCGGCCTCGCCGCGCGGACCGTGAAATCATAGACACACATACACACACGCTGGCGCCCAGTGTGAGGGACGGGCGTGCGAAGCCCGTCTCTCTCTCGTAGTTGCGTGGCATGCGACTCCGGCGAGCGACCTGAGCGCGAAACCGTTGGGCACGCGTGTTAACACTTTGGAGCCATCCTGTATGCGACTAGTCGTGCCGATAAGATGTACAACAAAGCTTCCAACAAATGTGTGTCGAGTATTGTAAGGTTTCGTCAGCAGGTGTCGTTAGATTTCAAATTCCGTATACCAGAAGAATGGATCTGACAATTGGATGACAGCGTCTATATGCTCCAAAGCTGAGGAGAACCAAGACACCTGCAGCTTGGGGACGGAGATTGCATTAAATCAAGAACAATGCCTTAAACCGCATAACCTCAGCTCTACTTCGAACTAGAACAATTCGACCGCGTCGGTTCCTCGGTTGTGCGTTCGTCTTGTGGTGGCGAGAGATAATTTCAATTTCTTTAATTCTCAATTTTAATTCTTCTTTGGTTCGTTAGTTTACTTGACGATTCATTGCCTCCCCCGTGACATTGCAGCCATCACGTGCTCATCGACTTTTGCGGACAACTTATCTGCTTATTGTTCATCATGAAGATCACTCTCTGTAACCCTCATCTGTAAACCCACCCCTTATGTAATACCCCCTAACCGGGGTCTTTGAGGTATTAAAGTGAAGTGAAGTGAAGTGCCTGCGACACTTTGGTGGGACAGGCAGGGCGTAAATGATTACTTTATTTTTAATTTCTTAAAGGTCATTTTTTCTGCCCACCTCAGACGTCGCAACAGCCATCTTTCGGACATTTCGGATGTCCGATCGGGCAGTGTGCTGTGTAATATTTAATAACGCCGAAACGCAATGCACGACACGACAGGCAAACGAGGAAACCTTGCTAAACCTTTGTTACATATCTGTCACCAAATAACCCGCAAATATACTGTTCTAAGAGAGAGAGAGAAATAAGGAAGGGAAGGCAGGGATGTTAACCAGTCATGAGTCCGGTTTCGTATACCACTGGCATCTGGCTGTACGACGTACGAATAATTGTGCCAGTGGGTTAGAAACCGTATCCAACAGGTTTTTATAAGCAGCTTTCAAGAGCATCTTAATGTGTCGCATGTCGTGTATCAGATTCAGAGGTCGAGTGGTATACCACGTGTCTACGGCTTGTAATTAAGAGAATGCGGTGCCGATTGGATATTATTTGATTTTTTTTAAAAAGGAAAGAAACAACGTGAAACTCACTAAGGTGAGACGGGAGCTTCAAAGTTCAATGTGGTTGCTTTGTGAGAACCATATGCAGACCAAGTCACCTAACATGGCCGCTGGAATTGATGATTGATTGCTTGCATATTGGGAGAGTAAATATATCTTCAGATCCGAGGTACTCTTGCACAATAAGCAGAGATGAAGTTAGAAATTAAAACGTGGGAAGAGGAGTGAATGATACGAGGCTGTGGGCATCATACCTAACGTAGATGCAACATTGCTGCAACTGCAGAGGAACGAAGGATGAAAAAAGGTGACAAGACGGAAATGACACTCCATCATCTGCGTCCCCGCTTTGGGCATCATCTAACGTAGAATGAACATTTCTGCAACTGCAGATGAACGAAGGATCAAGAAAGGTGACCAGGAGGAAATCACACTCCATCATCTGCGTGCCCGCGTCGATGGGCTGCAACGAGGCAAGGGGGCCGGTTGCATGGCTTACGGAATTATCGGCACCAAGTGTTTACAAAACATACCCTTCTCATCGTACGTTCTCTATTCGAAAGGGTAATTCCGCACGCAGCTTAACGGTGTACTGCTACACGTTTTGAACCTAGTCCGAAAACGACGCCGATTAATCCTGGAGGCCCCTGTGAACATGTGAGCCAAACAATATTGCACTGCACGCACCAGGGAATTTGCCGTTTGGTTTCAAGTACAACTGGGGAAGGCCTCCTCTTCTTTCAACAAACGATGACGCCAAAGCGGAAATGTCATTGGTTGATTTCATGATCGCGCAAATATCCTCTGCAGTGTTTTATTTGTTCGTCTCGAGTTCAACAAATAAATAAGATGGTCGTATCTATCTCTAAGGAGACCGAGAATAATCAAGCGGTCTGGTCGATACTGCCAGTGACGTCATTTGTTGAAAGAAGAGCAATCGATTTCTAGCTGTATTTGGAACCGAATCGCGAATCGGCCTGGTGCAAGCAGCGCAGTAATATTTAGATCACATGTTCACCGGATCCTCAACAACTGATGCACGGTTTTATGGATATATGTTCAAAAAGTGCTACAGCGCTTCATTTAATAAGCAAAGTGATGGCGACATCGTCTGACGTCAACTGCAGCAAAGATGAGGACAGCAATGACAGCAATGAGAGATGATGACTTTAGAATTCTGTAACCACAATCTTGGCTCGCTAGAATTTGGCTATAATTAATTTGGGCGTACGATGTATTCATTATAGGACCTCTGCTGCTGGGACATTCTGAGATAATGTGAAGTTAGTACTTCCTGTGGCATATTGAATGCGAAATCACTATCACTTGTAGCCGCTTTCGATCATTCGTCTTTACTGTGGCATTTGAAAGGCGGCTGCGACAGTGTTGCGACGTTAATTATCCGGGACAATGTTTCGGTCTTGTAAAGGCACGATATTATTTTTTGAGTGGAGGAAACACGACGGACCAATTAACTGCGCCGTGAGCTCTCGAGCTCATCGGTGCGGTGACGCGGTTTGCCAACACGTTATCTGGCGGGGGAATCCCCGTCTTCAGCCGCGTTGCGACATACGAGAGAGCATGGCGCATGTCCCGCGGTATCGGAGCGCACTGCTTGCCGCGTAATGGCGGAGGCAAATAGCGTCGGCCATTGCAGAATCCTAATCCCGGAAATGCGACTGCAGACGGGGCCGGAGTCTCGAGTCGTTGCGCAGGCCATATCTCAACGCGGGATCAAGTTGTCTTTTCCTATGGCGCGCACATCCCCGAGATCGACGTGGATAAAACCGTCGGATCACTGCGACTCTTTCGAGAATGGACCGAAGTTGATGGGGCAGAGGCGGGGCGGTATAACAAACGTTCGGCCGACCGCAGAACGCTCCGTTTTTGGTTGCCTCGTCGTTTCTCTTGTCGAAGCTCTAATCTTCTGTGCCAGCTTGGGGCGGCCACGTTCATCCGTCTGGTGTACAGCAATCGCAGTCCTGGCGATCGAGCTTCGGCTCGCAAGATGGAGGAATAGTGGGAGAGGGGAAGAGTGCGTGGTGCTCGCACGACCAGTAGTATCTCCCGCTCTCCCTTACACGCGCAGGTCATGGAAGCGCGGCAAGCCATGCGGGGAAGACACCCTCCGCGCGCACTGAGCGTAGCGGATTGTGTTGTGTTGACGTCGTGCGTTCCTCTGGACAGGCGGCCGCTCCCAGTCCCGGTCTCCTACCCGCTGCGTGTGCAACACTGTGCCCTTGAGCTGCGAGACGCACAGCGTCTAACAAAATTTGCATTATGCAATCGCATATATGCTACCCACCTAATTAGCGGCACTTCTTCGATAACCATTCGTATACTGACTGCGATGCCGCTTGCCTTTATATTAAACGTGTCTTTACGACGTGAACACAATATCGTGAAATCTAAATGGTGGACTTTTTTTTTTCTTCTGAACTATAAATCACCGACAGTCGTTCGTTCACTGAGGATAAGGATATTTTCTTTATGAAGACCTCTTTAAAGAAAGGCGCTCAGGTTAATGACGGTCGTGACATTGATCATGCATTGTATACTCAAAGAGCACGTTCAGAAATATTTCCCAGAGCGCTTCATTTAATAAGCAAAGTGATGGCGACATCGTCTGACGTCAACTGCAGCAAAGATGAGGACAGCAATGACAGCAATGAGAGATGATGACTTTAGAATTCTGTAACCACAATCTTGGCTCGCTAGAATTTGGCTATAATTAATTTGGGCGGTCGATGTATTCATTATAGGAGCTCTGCTGCTGGGACATTCTGAGATAATGTGAAGTTAGTACTTCCTGTGGCATATTGAATGCGAAATCACTATCACTTGTAGCCGCTTTCGATCATTCGTCTTTACTGTGGCATTTGAAAGGCGGCTGCGACAGTGTTGCGACGTTAATTATCCGGGACAATGTTTCTGTCTTGTAAAGGCACGATATTATTTTTTGAGTGGAGGAAACACGACGGACCAATTAACTGCGCCGTGAGCTCTCGAGCTCATCGGCGCGGTGACGCGGTTTGCCAACACGTTATCTGGCGGGGGAATCCCCGTCTTCAGCCGCGTTGCGACATACGAGAGAGCATGGCGCATGTCCCGCGGTATCGGAGCGCACTGCTTGCCGCGTAATTGCGGAGGCAAATAGCGTCGGCCATTGCAGAATCCTAATCCCGGAAATGCGACTGCAGACGGGGCCGGAGTCTCGAGTCGTTGCGCAGGCCATATCTCAACGCGGGATCAAGTTGTCTTTTCCTATGGCGCGCACATCCCCGAGATCGACGTGGATAAAACCGTCGGATCACTGCGACTCTTTCGAGAATGGACCGAAGTTGATGGGGCAGAGGCGGGGCGGTATAACAAACGTTCGGCCGACCGCAGAACGCTCCGTTTTTGGTTGCCTCGTCGTTTCTCTTGTCGAAGCTCTAATCTTCTGTGCCAGCTTGGGGCGGCCACGTTCATCCGTCTGGTGTACAGCAATCGCAGTCCTGGCGATCGAGCTTCGGCTCGCAAGATGGAGGAATAGTGGGAGAGGGGAAGAGTGCGTGGTGCTCGCACGACCAGTAGTATCTCCCGCTCTCCCTTACACGCGCAGGTCATGGAAGCGCGGCAAGCCATGCGGGGAAGACACCCTCCGCGCGCACTGAGCGTAGCGGATTGTGTTGTGTTGACGTCGTGCGTTCCTCTGGACAGGCGGCCGCTCCCGTCCCGGTCTCCTACCCGCTGCGTGTGCAACACTGTGCCCTTGAGCTGCGAGACGCACAGCGTCTAACAAAATTTGCATTATGCAATCGCATATATGCTACCCACCTAATTAGCGGCACTTCTTCGATAACCATTCGTATACTGACTGCGATGCCGCTTGCCTTTATATTAAACGTGTCTTTACGACGTGAACACAATATCGTGAAATCTAAATGGTGGACTTTTTTTTTTCTTCTGAACTATAAATCACCGACAGTCGTTCGTTCACTGAGGATAAGGATATTTTCTTTATGAAGACCTCTTTAAAGAAAGGCGCTCAGGTTAATGACGGTCGTGACATTGATCATGCATTGTATACTCAAAGAGCACGTTCAGAAATATTTCCCAGAGCGCTGTCATCAATACCAGTTGCCAATGAAATGTTGGTGTTGCTGTTTGCAGGTGTTCGTAATGATTTGGCGTAAACATCCAAAAAGCGTGCAGTGACTGAGAGTCGCCCGAGTCGCTCAAAAGGATCTCTCGTTCACATAAGAAATTTCTACACTGCAGCATCTCGTGCCCCGCCTCGGTGTTCTAGTGGCTATAGCCCTACGGCTGCTGATGCGAAGGTCGCGGCATCGAATCCCAGCCGCGGCGATGGAGGCGAAATGTTTAGGCCCTGTACTGTGCGATGTCAGCGCACGTTAAAGAAAGCCAGGTGGTCGAAATTTTCAGAGCCCTCCGCTATATACAGCGTCTCTCATAATCATATTGGTTTTGGGACGTAAAAACCACAGACATCAATCAATCCTGTCATCTGTTTCGTGCCCGGATACACGCGTGAGTGGCACGTTCGGCACACACATCGGAACAATTGCGCCGCGTGCCTTCGAATTATAGTTGATTGATTGATTTGTGGGGTTTAACGTCCCAAAACCAGTTCTGATTATGAGAGACGCCGTAGTGGAGGGCTCCGGAAATTTCGACCACCTGGGGTTCTTTAACGTGCACTGACATCGCACAGCACACGGGCCTCAACGTTTCGCCTCCATCGAAATGCAGCCGCCGCGGCCGGGATTCGATCCCGCGACCTTCGGATCTGCATCCGAGTGCCATAACCACTAGACCACGGTGGCGGGGCGAATTACAGTTCGCCCAGCCGATTCAAACGGCGAATACACTCGCAACGCTCGGCCTACATTGCCCGACGACCGAACGCATTCGGAACGGCTTCTACAACTTCAAGCCACACGCGTTGTTGTTTTACTTCCCCATCATTATCGCGCATGACTCACGATTCTGTTTTTCCTCATCCCCCGCTGGCACATGTATTAGCCCGCATAACACCTCTGACTATTCCGGTCGCCAGACACGCGAACAGCGTTGGGGCTGCTATAACGCCGCTCGACCGCGGCGCCACCACAAATCAACTTATCGGGGACGAGCGGTCTTCGCGTTCAAATGCCGCTGGTGGCCCGATTCGGCCGCAATACGTAAGCGGCAATGCGTGTGCGCTGCGTGTTCGCACGCCATCCATTACGTGTAAACGTGACCGCAGTTGTCATCATATTCCGCCCCTCTGACCTCTCGCGCAGTGCCCTGCGCACATTTCGGCCTTTTCTGTTTTTCGCCTTTCTTGCACACACCGCTTCAGTTATTCTGTGCAGTGTCCACCTGTGGCTTAAGAGACCCCGTTGACCGTCGTATGCGAGACCAAACAAACAAAAGGTGGACCATCTTGGGTCGCTGCGAATAAGTACGCGCTGACTCTGGCTGACCAAAGCCCTCGATTCTGGAAGACAGGCCGCTTCCGACTGTTAGACGGCTATTATATATGCAGTGTCGGTTATATGAAGAAAGAACAAGCCTCTCTGCAGGCTTTCGGCTGCTGAACACAATAATAAGGGCACGAACGTGCACTGTATCACCATTCCTTGGAACAAAAAAAATAACCAATAGGTAACAATGGCAAAATAGGTGTGGTGTGTATATGCTTGCACAACGCTGTGACATGCGTTGAGTAGATGCACGGCTAGAAACTGGATGTTGCGAAAACTTGGGACTGCTTCGTTATTGCCTCTGATCGGCAACGACACATATATAGAGCAGTATATACACGCATGTTTTAAAGCTTGTTAACTACTAATGTAGCGCGTATATTAAACAGCACAGAACCGTAGTCTGAGGCGGGTTATGCGAAGTTCGTATATGTACACTGAGATGTACTGTCGAGTACACCTGCAAGATTTATGGCGCTTTTGAACCCGGATGCATTCGGGTCGCTAACTCCTTTCGCCGCGCAGGTGGTGTTGCAAGGCGCTATACATGTGACATCAAGGTCGAACGCGTGCGATGCTCTTTATCTTAGTAACACTCTGAATGGACATAGCTCTGCCACAGAGCACTTATACTTTGCTACGCATGTGTACCTTTAACCCAGAGTGTCCTCTTTGTTGACTAGTAAAGCGCGCAGAATCAATACGTATCCTACTTCAGGGTAGAGAAGGGAGACCCGATTGAGGTGAGGAAAAGACGCTATTGTTGGAGGCACGGCTGAGATTCGTTAGAGGGACCACTGGGCGATTGACGAGCGTCAGTTTGGATTGCTTGGCACCACTGAGAATCGAACCCAGCACCGCGGTCAGGGCGAAGATCTTTTTACAACGTGGGTTTGACCTTCCTTCACGGCGCGTGTTCTGTGTTCTTTACCTCCACATATGATTGTGACCGGTAAATTTCATAGCAAACACGTCTTCGCAACACAATGAATATATTTTTAATACGGCTCCCTTAAAAGCTGACTTTCGGTTTCGATTTCGAGGGGGCGGTTTCCTAGTGACCACGGTGTGCTAGTGACGTATCAACATAGTCGGACGACGTCTGAGCCACGTAGGGACAGAAATTCTTCATAGCGTCGCTGCAACTCTGTCGTCTTTGGTCAATTACACCTGAGGCACGCAAACAACGGCAATTTCACGGTCGTCCAGTGACTCTGACCGCGATTTCGGCGATTTTTAAGAGCCCGTGTTCATCCGTCATCGTAATGTCCATTGCAATGGGGCTGGCTTGCTGTGCTGGGGGACGCGAACTTTAAAACCAAATTAAAATATTTTGTACGTGTTTCCTGGCTTCCGTGTGTGGAGGGCGTTAACAATACATGGCTAGGAAACGAAAAATGTACATTTTGCGCCGCCGCAAGATCGTGTCAGTACTCCTTTAAGCGATATGCTTAACTGGGAGATGGTAAATGCAAATCCTTGTATTAGTTTTCGCCTGATTTCTTCGACAGGGATGAAGGAGGCATGAAGGATGCGGATCCCAACAACATCCTCTGCCATGCGTCACCAGCGCTGTCATTAACGATCTACAGATAGTGGGCTGTTCGTTAAAGCGCGAGGCGTTATTGCTACACAGAAGCCATGGGGGATAAACAGCGCCCGCATCTTACGCACAGTGTATACATGCCGCGCTGTTCCATTGTATTTGCGCGCGCGGCATCACTCTGCGTACACGGAGTCATTATCGTATAGTCGTTGGCATTGTTGCGTTGCGTTGCTTTTCTTCGCCGCCTCAGTGCTCTGCCGCTGCCATCGCCGAAGACGGTTCGGAGCGTGTGCCGTCAGCGTCCGTAATTACGGACATGGAGACACGCATCGGGCGGCAGTCATTATTGCCGTCGCCGTAACGGCGTCGCTCTACCGCGGCAGCGTCAGCGGCGGCTGCTGATCGCGCGAGGCCGATCCGGAAAATGGGGTCGCGCATTCCTGCTACCTTAGAAGGAGACGCTTCTGCGCCGGTGAACGACTGCACTGAGATCGCGAGGCGACCTCTGCGGTCGATTACATGCGCAGACAGTTTGCGAGTGCATTGGCCTTATTCTGGAAGCTTTGTAGAATGCGCTTACCCTCGCTTTAAATGTCGACGTTGTCCTCGCCGCTACATTGAAGTTTTGAGGCAGCGTCCTTGAATTTAAAGACTGACGCTTCTCTGGGTTGGAACATAAGCACCAGAACCAAATAGCCGACATAATGCAACGGGTAACTTTCGCTATACAGTGCAATGCGCAGGCGACAGTTACATTTACAACAGTCATTTCGGAGTTTATACTAAGGTTTTCCATCACGGAACAATAAAAAATGAAACCGGCATCGCCTCATTGTAATTATGAAATCACGTTACATAGCTACCTATTTACGCTCTGGGATGCAGGCTCAGTGTATGGGTGTTCCTGCGTGAAAGTAGCTTCACCGACCAACCAAAAGTTTGCTTGCCTCTTTCATTGCGCGTTTGTTTGTTTAGTCGTTCCTTTGCTCACTTCAATGTAAATTATGCCCACTACCTTCGTTCCGCCTCGCTCGCTGCTCAGGTTACCTAGCCACCCATGTGCTCACATTTCACTCATTCTTTCACACGTGCGTATGAAAGGCCCACAGGAAAAAAAAAAAAAAAGGAATTCATGCGAAAGTTTCTTTAAGGGCGTTTAGCGCAGGCGCAGGCCGCGGCTTTAAAAGAAGCCACCGCCCCCTCCGAGAACACGCTCCGTTACGCCCACCTCAAGACTGTCAGCGCTCGTCTACAGGTATGCGCGGGGCGGCGTTCGAAATTCGCAATCTGGGTCGTTGTGGGGCTTCCGCGACGCGCCCGAGCTCGCAACGGGTACGCCAGAGGCGTATAACGACGGCGAAACGCATCACGCGGCAATGAACGCCATTTCTGTTTTGTTAAAGGGAGAAATAGCTCGGCTTCTTTAATGGCCTCTCGCAATCTTCCAAGAAAGCGAGTGTATGGCTTTTTTTGTGTAAACGACACTGACTATATACGTGTGCGTGGAGGCCGTGGACCCGTGACGTGAGCGAGAGAAAGATATGGCAGGGATACGAGACATTAGTTGTTGGGGCCACCGCGGGAACCACTCGGCCATACCAGTGACAGTGACACTCGTTAGTTGCAAATCTCTTTCCTCCCCTTCTGCCTCGTGGGAAACGCGGTAACTTACTCAAAGCGACGTTACTGAAGAAATGTTCTCGAAGACGTCCTCATTAAACAATGATTTTTAAAAGAGGCCGAACTTCGGTAATTGCACAAGTATGAACCCACTCCAGTTCTGGCTACACGGACGATCGCAGAATATTTCGAAACTATAGGGCCAGGTCCTGGATTCCCAACACGATGGACCTGAATCAAATGCTTGTCGGCCACAACGCTGTGTACGCATACATTATTTGAGCCAGTAATTAAGTTAATAGCTTATCGGGGGGTGGTCAGCCCGGTTTATGGTGTCCACCAGGTCTTTGAACCTTGTCCATCAAAACGTCGGGCTTAATTTTTTTTAAAGGATGTAGTCATCGTTGAAACAACCGGTTACGGCTCGACGCTATATCACAGGCATCGCGTGCGCATTGGCATGCGACAGATGACAGCCGAGAGAAAGCGATCCTTCAAAGGAACCGCTCGCCATGCACACGTGCATATTACACAGGGTCCCCGCTGCTCCGCTCGGAAAACGGTGCGATAAGCTATTCATGCGCGCTCCTCCCCATCCTATACCGATTCCCGTGCACCGCCTTGTCGAGTACCGTTATTCCTAAGCACGAGTTACGTGCACGCAACGTGAAACGCCGGCTGCAGTCGTTCCCATCGGCGCTCTCGATCTCACTCTGCTCATCGACCAACCAGTGCTCGATATCGCCGCCAGGGGACCCTCGGCGACGCGGAAATATTCCTCCACCTGCCTCCCTCCGCGCAACTGTATGCGTGTATGCATGCATATATAACGCCGTTACCAAGGGCTTCGATAACTACTTCTGCTGCGTGTTTTCGTTTTCTTACTGCAACCCCGTTTCTCTCATATGAACGCTTCTACTGCAGATACGGAATGACTGCTTCGCGGTTTAGTGTCGCACCGGCGTATAAATTTTACTGCTGCGACTTCGCTTTAGAACATAGAAATTCTGTCTCTCGTCATTAGCGAGTTCTTTTCTTATTTAGTTCAAATTTTTCTCATGAAAGGGACAATGCCACTTCTATTTTATTCTTAAACAGCAATTCTGATCTATCTCCTCTTACCGAAGTGAATACGGACGGCAGGTGTCGTAACGAAACTCACACCGCTGAATTGCGAAGTATAGAATACATAGCATATATGTTAGAAAATCGACGTATGCGAGATGTAAAATGTTATATGTATACCCTTTCTTGTCATTGTTCAGTTGCAGTATTTGCTCTTATCCCTATTGAAGCCTGCCCGGAGGCATCAATTACAGTTTAAAACTAAATTCTATTCCCCACTATATTTGATGTATAAACTATGTAATCGGTAGTTTCTCAACCGATTGATGCGCGTGCCATTTATTCTTTTTCTTCACTTTCTTTTACGAATTGAGGATTATGCGCCGTTTCATTTCGCTCATGCGTAGTATACTCCTGTATGGTTTTTTCTTGTGCAGAGGGGCTGAAATGCTCCCTTGAAGGGTTCCACTTTTTGCCCGAGCCTGCCCGCACCTACATGATGTGGATGCGATGAAATTTAATTTAAAATTATTATAAACCGTCGCACTCGCGTTCGACGTTTCTGTAGGCTTCAGTATGATGTCATCCCAAGGCGACAAGCTCGGCCACGCGAAAGAATAAGATGGCATGTATAGGCTGAAAATTATCAGGAGGCTCGCTGACCTCAACGTTAAGCTAGCCAGGGGACGTTCACTTAGGTGCATGATATCGAACTGAACTGTGCAAGAAGGAACGATTTAAACCAGTGGAAACATCAAACTCATCTATGTGTAAGATCGTTTCTCCCGCTCAATAGCGACGCGTGCACTTATCCCATACAATGGCCGTAATAAATTTCGCCGCGGTGAAAGAGACATAGATAGAGTATAGGTTCGAACTAGAAAGTACTGGGGCTAAAGCCATTCTATTCTCAACTCACGCCCCCATTTATTCCAAACGCTCGTTCGTTCATCCAGCTTCGGGAACTATACAGACATCCATTTCCAGGTTGTTTTTTTTTCTTTTCTTTAGCTTCCCTACAGGCTTGGAAATGCGCATTTATACGATAACTCTACGTGCATGGGCGGCAGTTACGGTAACGGCGCAGCCGTATATAGACGAGCTCACATGGAAATTGGAATTCTGACCTTGCCCGGGTTTGCGTTATTCAAGCCTGCGACTCCTTCGTTGCGTTAGTACACGACCGACGATTGTGTTAATCCCGCGGGCTGAGTTTCTGCACGCGCGATGTTTCCCGTAGATATGTGTACAAAATGGGCTTGCATGTCCTCTGACTGGATTGAGTAGTCGTGTATAGTCGGCCGGGTTGACCGCTTTCAGCGCCTTACTAACGTCGCCGGGCGAGACGCGCGTCAGCCGTTGTTTTTTTTTTTTTCCGAAGGTTTTCTGTTTTTTACTGCTTTTTTTTTTTTTTCGGCCTCGTCTGCGAAGCATAGAGAACAAGCTGGCCCGATTCTGCCGCTGCTATAGTTCCCCCCCATTATTGTCGCGAAGGCAAACGTATACGGTCCGTTCTCCGCCAACCATGCTGTAGGATGGGGATTACGGTGTAAGGTAAAACGCGGCACTGAAAAATGTCCCGGATAAGCGGAAACCGGGGCTCATGCATATTTAGCAGGGGCGATATATATCTGAAGCGGTTCCCTTTACGTGTCAGAGCGAGGCTCTGCTCGCGTTCATTCGCAGCACCTCCTGCGGGTCGTCTGTCAACACTAATGGCCGCGTCTGTCACGTCGTTTATAAGCAAACGCTGAGTGCGCCGTACGCGAATCCCTGCCGAATAGCCCGTGTTCATACTTCTTTCGTCGGTCCTCTCGGTCAAGTGCCACGAAGCGTGCGGCGCCGGGATAGTTGGTTCTATATATTGAGCACTATGAAAGGGGGCTAGGTACAGCCGGTGGCGCTTCGTATTAGCCCATTGCGTTTCACATAGCACATTTTTTACAATACGTCGTAACGAGCGCGAACACGACCATACAAACGAATAAGAGTGCGCTAATGTTCCAAAATTTCGAATAACCAATCGAATAGCGTTCTACTCGATTTGGTGCTCGAATCGAATAATCGAAATATTTGAATGATTGATTCATGGGGTTTAACGTCCCAAAACCAGTTCTGATTATGGGAGACGCCGTAGTGGAGGTCTCCGGAAATTTCGACCACCTGGTGTTCTTTAACGTGCACTGACATCGCACAGCACACGGGCCTCGACATTTCGCCTCCATCGAAATGCAGCCGCCGCGGCCGGGATTCGATCCCGCGACCCTCGGATCAGCAGCCGAGTACAATAGCCACTGTCACCGTGGCGGGGCGAATATTCGAAATACCGAATATTTTTCTAATAGTTGACGAACAGCCGACACCAACGAGAAAACTTCAAAAGACGGAAACGTCGCAATTGCGAGGGGTTATTATTATTATTTTTTAATCACCGAACTGCAACGAAGCATGCAGCCCAACCTTTTACGAGGTTGTGGAGGCTGCAGATCTAGATTTTTTCCATAAGATTTCAATCTCGCGGGAGCGAAAATGTCACCAGAATCTACTATAACCATCATGGGATCAGTTGTTTTATTTACCGAGCTCTTGGCGATACGTCGGAACCCCCTCAAACCCGCCCCAGCGCAAGGAGGGAGGAATAAAGCAAGGTGAGGGCGTCACGTGGAAATCTCGAAGCCATGTCATGAACATTTTAAAGGAGAGAATCATGGGAAATAGGCCTCGGAAGTGGTAGGTTTGTGGGTCGATTAATGCTGGGTCAAGCGGCACCTACGGTAGCTTAGTGTCTGAAAAGCTCGTTACTGCTGCATGCAAGCCTACCTCACTTTACATAACCATTTTCGTCGGTTAAATCTGGTTATAATGCTCCGCTGTCAATCTTTATGAACATTTCTTTAGAATAAAATGTCGTGGAATTTTCGGGCTGTTGTGAAAATTTTCGTCTTTACTATTCGAAAAATATTCGAATATAGTGTTCGATTCGTATTGGGTTCGGTTTCATCGCTATTCGTTTCGTATTCTGTTCGGTTCTAAAATCCACTATTCGCACACTCCTACAAACGAAATCTGCGCATCGTTCCTTTGTGAGTGTTTCTTGGTGCAGTTCATGTCGCCGTGTCAGTAACATACTTGTGCAGTAAGCAAGTATACGTATATATAGCCGGTTCAGCGTAGCTTTTTGATCTTAAAGTAGCGCAGTAAACGAATACGGACGTTAAGGAAGAGCACACACTACGAATGCGCCAGAGCTTCGTGCTTCCTTTTGTGTCAGCCATATTTCCTAAATTTGAGATCAATCATTTCTTGGGGTACAGCGAACCCTTCATAGCATATGCTATCCTGCTCAGACGGCAAAGAAAGCGAGGGGTATGGGGAAGATACGTTTAGGCAATATAATACATGCACACTCCTGACCGAGGCGCCCGGTCACTGCCCCCAGTGTTCCTTAATTCTGCATTGATCTGCCAAGGGGTAATACTACGATATGTGAACGCATTGCTACGGTATCAGACGGGCAATCAAGGTATGAGCCAGGCAAGGGTGGAAAACGACGAGGACGATATCTTGTCGAGCGGTTGGGCGCCATCTTGCTTCGGCTCTACCAACTACCTAGCGCTCCCACCACAAAACTGTTACGGTTGAAGGTGAAGCTCAGGTTTATTTACAGGAGAGCGCGGAGCGCTAGGTAGTTGGTAGAGCCGAAGCAGGATGGCGTCCAACCGCTCGACGAGATATCGTCCTCGTCGTCTTCCACCCTTGCCTGGCTCATACCTTAATTGCCCGTCTGATGCCGTAGCAATATATAGCGACGCAGAAATCCTTCCCACGTAAATGTACAGCCACCGTCCATGCGTACTTTTCCGCGTGATAACTGTACCTTGTGTACAGGTGGAGCTAACGGTAAGGGTTTTATATTCTGAGCGGTAAGGTCGAAAAAAGATATACACATTGGCTTTGTTTTCCGAATATAACGTTCGCTTCAGCACCGTAGCTCTGTACCGCTGCCTCTCCCATTGACCTCTGACGTTGTTTTACTCATTCCACTCATCCAGCTCGGCTAGACCTCCTTTTTTTTTTACTTTTAAATGTTATTTTCTTGTCACTGAGCGGGAATGCAGTTTCATCAACGCTTGTGTACATTCGTTCAGAAAATGAACGGGGGTGATTGCCTTACGGTTAGTCGTTCTGTTCGCCTTGCTTTCTGCTTCGTATTATACATAGCTGGTGCCTGGAGAGCAATGACAAAAACAAACTTCGTCAGACGTCCCGGCAGATAGAGTATGATGGATCTGTGTGTGTTCCATTAAATTTTTTTCAATTAGCTGCTACAAATGGCTGTCGTTGGTGATACCAAAAATAGGTTCCGGGTCGCTTGTGCTATTGATGAAAAGCGAAAACAGAATGGATTGTTGTATGTACAGATATATAGGTAGAGTGATACGGCTCCCTGCAGTTGTACAAATTATTCAGCGCGCCGTGTGGGACCATTTCTGTAACGAAGCACGTGCAATGAACGCCACTTAAAGAAAAACAAAAACACTGCTATCATGTCGTCTAACGTCGTTGTCCAAACAGCTCTTGGCGTTCAAAAAGATGCAAGTAGCTGAATGAAAAAGATGCTGTACGTCATGACAAGGAAATGCACAGTTATAAACAACGACACAGGAGGATGCAATTCGTGGATGTTTTGAGACAAGGATCCCACACAAATCACAGCGTTACATGAGCGAAAGAAAAAAATTGAGGAATCGCTTTAGTCGAGGCAAAGTCGGTTAAGAGTGGAGAACACAACATTTAGAAAGACAATTAAAAGCCACAAGAGGTCGAGTGAACGGGACTGGCGCGACGGAGCCGAAGCTGCAGTATATTATTAGATTAGTGAAACATTGGTAGGAGTGCAGGGTGTCACAGTCACGTGTTCATGTTTCGGACGTTCGTGTCGTGGGATGCAGGCATGAAAACCGCGTGTGAGAGCACCAACGGTGCAATTACAGGTCTGTGAGACGCTGGCTCGCTTATAAGCGAACCACCAAGAGTCTGCTTGATTCGTACTAAGCGCACGATTTCCTAGAGCTAAAGAACCGAAGGACGACGGAATCATCGCAAACAAGGAAGCTGGTTTCCCCTTTATATAGCTTTTTTCCCCCCATTCGATCCTTCCTTCTTTTTTGTTTCAGCTCGAAGCTTAGAAGCTGACGTAGACGTGGGCTGTGCGGCCCCTCTTGTAGGAACCCGGACGAATGTGCGCGCTCACTCGACCATATATGTGCAGGAAGGGAGTTGGCCATTTCTTTCCTCTGTCGGGTAAACGGAAGTTACCGAGCGCGTATGTCGACGATACAGAGCCGACTCCTTTTCTTCTCGCTTAATTTATTTCACGCTCATTGCGGCGGCCTTGTTTCTACATATGCAGAGCGCATGCTGCAGTGACTGCTTGAGATTTCCTCCTCCTGAAGCTATTCGCTTGTCGTTACTATTGAAGCAGTTTTAATAGGCATAATCTTCCTCGCTAACAGACCGACTGAAAACAAAATGCACCAACGAAAGCATGAAAGTGTCTTGGGTGACTTCCCATATGCGACGGGTTATGCGTGTAATCTATTCATGATTGCCTCTTGGCTGAATCACCTCGTAATGTGTGTTTTATTACCTTGCTTGCTCGATATAGGTCGTGTGTGAGTGCGTGAGGGGGGCGGCGTGCGGTAAGGGCCGTGCCCTTGGTCATTCACCTGCAAACACTTCATTGTCCCAACTTGACCAGCGTGCGTTCAGTCAACGATTGTCAAATGCACCATCGTGATTACGCAATTTTCTCGTCTCATAAAACGACATGCGGGTCACAAGACGTCGTAATCATCATGTGACTACCGACCGTACACATTTCCTTTTTGAATAATTTTGAATAACGTACAACGGAGTCATGTCAGCGTCTCCACTTCCCACGCCTATACACCGTCGTTGTCATCGATGCCTGAAATGGAACCAGTGACCTCGCTGTCGGGCATATTGTCATAAGTGTGCCATTACGAAATCATTGCCCGTAAACAAATGTACGAGCGCTCTGCGTCGGCAGCAACGACACGTTGAGCACCTTGTCTTTAGGGAATCGCGGCTTTCGCAAATCTTTGCACGTGCATTTGAAAGCGCCGGTAAACACATCCCCAAGCGGTATAAAGTCGATGTATTAGGTCGTTTAGCAGCTGAACACGTTGAAATGCGCGTGCTTCGGAAAAGTGTATGTGTATTTCCTTGCGATATAGAGACAGAAATACGTGAGGATTCCAGAAAACTAAGGTTAGGCGGAACGCTCGGCCGGAGTCGGTGATACTGCAGCGATAAATAATGAAATCGCCTGGGCGCCCGGCGGCCATTCCAAAACGCCTCTTGTGAGCGGGTAAACACGGCACGGCACCCATGTGGAAGGCGCGACCCCCCGGCGAACTCTCCGATTCAGAGAGGAAACGTGATAGCGTACGTGCTTCCCAATATTCCCAATATTTGGGCGGCGAGCAATCTCTCTGTCGGAAGAGGAGTGGTCGGCGGGGCGTAAAGGAAGGTTGCACTTAACTGCTGCGGCTCCGCGGCGCGTGCAAGAACTTCAGCCCGCGGCAATCTCCGCGAAAGTGGGATCGCCTCGCCCGTATATCCTCTCTGCCGAGAGAGTATACGCGTTTGTGCACGCACAGAATGGCTTCGCCGTGGCTGCCGGAGTGTGCGATGTACGTGAACCTTTGAAGCTCAAAAGGACCTTTGAAGATTCCCGCTCGCGTGCTTCGATCGGCGAACGTATTTACATTCGTGTGCCCGGAGCTGCGCGCTTAATGCATGCACAGAGTGCGCACCGAACACGCCCGGAAGATTGCTATGGACACCCGGCAGCGGAGGAGGCGGTGTGCTCACTCCTATATAGAAGCGTGCAATATTGATTTTTATAATGGCGGCCATGGCCGATGTGGGACAAGGACTTCTCTTCTTGAATTAGCTCCTCCCTCACGCGGCTCGAGGCACGGTAATCTTTCGCCGATGGAACTTCGTGAATGACCACTTACGGCCGATTGAGACGACGAGTATTAAGGTCATCCGCCAATCGATATGCATGCGGAATCGACTGCGCAGTGTCGCGGGTCACACGGCGAAGTACGAGTTCCCGTGAAGTTCGCGCATGCATTTCTCGATTATATGAAAACTGGCAGCCTTACATGCCACCAAAACTAATAAGATTTTGCGTTCCAAAAGCCCATATGACGTTGAGGCATGCCGTATGAAGGGTTGGGAGGAGGGAGGGGGCTCCGTAAATTTCTACCACTTGGTTTTTTTTAACGTTATTTAACATCGCTCACGGGCCTCAGTGATTTCACCTTTGTCGAAACGCGACTGCTGCGGCCGAGATACAACTCGCGTCACCAAAACTTCGGTGCACTAATTTACAGACTACGTGTTTAAATTAGGCGACAGTGCATCCCTTAATTATTTTCGCCCAGAGCAGGCTAGGAAACCTGGCGGGCGTCTAACTGATCTCCCTGAATTTCCTTTCTCCTCCCCCTCCTCCTTGCTGAAACATTGCCCGCTGTGGTTTTAACCGTGAATGCACGATTGTGGGTGTTGAGATGAGCGTCAGAGTAACAAGCATTCGTATAACGCAAAGAACAAAATATAAGGGGGCGGGGGTGGAGAGAGAGAGAGTTGTTTTATAAAGTGCATAATGTACCCCAACATCACGAGAACATGCCGTATGCAGTTTCGTGCACGATGAAGGCCCACGGAATAAACAAGAGGTAGAAAAGGCAGGAATATATATAGTAATCTTATAAGCTGAACTTGCAGAACACCGCGTTCTGTACGCACGCGGGTGCTGCTCCGCACGTTAGAAAACGGCACGTGCGGGCTTTTCTTGAGAAGCGCGAAGAACAATCAACGGTGTCCCTCCACGTGAGCACAATGGAAGGAGGAGCGAGACTTGTCAGTGTTGCTGCAACGTGACGCTCCGCAAGGCTGCCTCCACTGCCGCACATGGGGGCTTTCCCTGCCGGCGTGTGTGCGTGTGTCGGGCTCGGGAGCACACGGCTTCGCCTTGACTCCAATAGGCGGGACACGCGATGCGCACGCGCCGCTGCTTCGTGCCTCGCCTTCCCCGCTACAGAGAACCGCCCTTTGCAGGAATGGAAGCTCTCGAAAAGAGTTCGTTTGCACCAAATGCGAGAATAAAAAAAAATTCACAAAGACGTCTCGCGCTAGAACTGTTCGCAAGGTAAGTGTTTCAGCCAGTATTGATGTGTCATACGGAATCACGATATAACGAATGTGTATGCAACGTGCAACGTATTATCGCTTATAACGGGTTAAACAAGAATGGCATTGCCGTTAAGAGAGTACTACCAATACGCATTTACAGCGAAGCGATTTCTGTGTTGTATTGAATTTGTTATAACTGGGTCTGACTACGTGTTACTGACGCCGGCTTTACTATGACAAGGAAACGTAAAGTTACGCGAATTCTGGGACCGAATTTGCAATAAGCTTCGCGTTTCCTCGCCACTCGTGACCTCCCTCGGCTTCGTGCCGATTTCGCCAATGGGCGATATGCATGCTTACGCGTAGAAAAGCTCTGGGTATTCGGCTGTGGGGCCTAGTCCGCGGAAAATTCTTCTGCTAGAATTGACACTTTGCAAGAACACTTCAAAAAGAAAAAAAAAAGAGAAAGAAAGAAAGAAAAAGCGAAGATTGTAAGTTGGCTTTTCTGCAACGGTTTTTTCCTACCAAACACTCTCGTCCACAGAATTCTCTCTTCTGCTCCATGTGGGTATACATCCCTCGTTCACTCCTCCGCACTACAGTGAAACTGCACGAGAACCACGGGGTCCTTTTAGATAATTGTTTTGGGATTGTCCCGAGCCAGAGGGAGCTCTGCGATGCACCAAGAGAAAGGCGCAAGCGAAAGAAAGGAAAGGCTAGGACGAGTGCTGAGTGGAAGGAATAATTCGTTCGTTGTGCCGACGTTATCTGGTTGGAAAATACACTTGCTGGTGCATGCGTTGTAATATTTTCGCAAAGTGTCACTTGCTCGGAAGAGAAAAATTCAGGCAGTCTGTGTCACAGGACTTACCATTAGCGAGCCTATAAAACTGACGAATGGTAAAGAGCGCTTACTAACGGAGATCAGGACTCATAAAAAAAAAAGAAAGTAAGGAAACGTACCATCACGCACAAGCTGCTCGAGAGCGAAAAATTTAGCCTATCCAGAGGATGGGCATACTGCCTGCCGCGGCGCCAGAAAAAGGATGCTATAAAAGCGTGTTTCGCCAAGGGCAGTATCTGTAATATGCTTAAAGGACAAGAGGGCGACAGCACAGCTTGACATTGTGGTTTGGAATGGTGTAGGGGGCACGGTGGTCGATATATGGTGGCGCCACGCCTTTGGCATTAGCTTCCATTAGGCCAGCAAAGTGTAAGAAAACCCGTTATTACCTGCAGCTGAAACAATGAGGGCTTTGCAAGGACCTTTTCAGATTGCGTGAGGTACGTAGCTGCCTCGGAAACTTGCCTTGCCGACGGTTCGTTTTCATTTTGTCACTAGAGGTGCATGGTATTGCGCGCAGCCTGTACATTGAGTTTTTGCTGCAGTGTATTGAGCAATAGAGGGCAGATGTTCGCCCAGAGCTTTGAGGCGCCTGTGCAAGCTGCGCCAGCCTCGCCTCTTTCAAATGTCGTGAAACTAATAGTCTGACGAAGGCTGGTATACAGCGGTATGGTACGAATTAGTTACTACAAACGACACGAAAGGCGTCTGATCACACTTCCAGCGCATTTACACTTTGTAAAGTTGAGCCGGAGAATAGTTGCAAAATCAGCGACTGCTGTTATATAGGACTCCCTTATTCAGTTTATTGGTTCATTCGCCGCTACACGTCTGCTCAGTTCTGTCTTCCATGTGATCTTGTATCTAGCCGGTAAGGCGGCGTACCTTCTGTATTTGCGACGTACTATACTATTATTTTATTGCCACTTTTATAGTTATTTTTTACTGTATACTAAGCGTAAGCGACAAAGAGTGAGTTGATGTGACATAACTTTCCTGCGGAAGGTATTCTAAATACATTCTGTACTCCTGAAGATGTCTAGCCACACTTGTGGTGTAAAACGAGGAAAAAAAGCGAAGCAGGACCGCCAGCATCGCTCCTGTAATTCTTCAATGTCGCACAGAACTGCTCAGACCCGTGTCACTTCGCATATGACGGTATAGCGTTTGCGCAATTGTAGGTAAGCACTTACTAATAAAAGTGCCCATTTGTAAGTGAATGCGAAACGTGGGCTCATATAACATATGGTGGCTCTCTGCGAAAAATAAAAGTCATGAAAAATGTGCAGAAATACGTCAAGAAAGAGATAAATGTTCCGCGGAAACTGGGGAGGTTAACCGGAGGCAGTAACTCCAGTTTTCTATATACGCTGCACAGGGGATGGGGGAAGAGGGCAGAGAAAGGTAAGAAATAAAAGGTTGAAAGAGAGAGATAGCCACACACACACACACACACACACACACACACACACACACACACACACACACACACACACACACACACACACACACACACACACACACACACACACACACACACACACACACATACACTCACATACATACACACTGTAAAGGTCGTCGGAATGAGACGGAGAATGCGGTACGTCGAGGTGGTCAAGTAGGCGCCGGAAAAGACGCACAGCCACGTGGTAAACATGCGGGGGAGGAGGCGACCATTGTGGGGATGTATCGTACAGCTGGTTTGGCGCCCTCACCCCCCCTCCCCCCCGGAGGAGCGGTGGGCAGCAAGCGTACCTACGTTATTGTTCACGGGTTGTGGGCAGCAAGCGTACCTACGGTATTGTTCGCAGGTTGTGGGCAGCAAGCGTACCTACTTTATTCGCGGGTGGTCTTTTGTTAGTGCGGCGTCTGACATTCGGCGTTTGTGATTGGCTGTGAGGGATTCAGGGGCGGAGCAACCGGTGTATATAAGGTGGCCCTTTTTCCCTGGCAAGAGAGATCGGAAGCCAGGGACTGGAAGCAAGACTGGAAGCGGAGGTTGGAAAGGCCGAAGGTAAGCAGTAGGTTGGAGGGTAGCCCGGAGGTTGGCGAGGACGGAGTGGATAGTGCTAGAGAGGACATCTAGCACGAGTCCGGGTGGTGGTTACGGTCGCAGGAGCAGTGCTATGCACTGGGGTCGGCTCTGCCGAATGGAAGCGATCGTTCCACCAAGGTCCTCCCAACCGGGGCTCCGGCGCGGATAGTACTAGAAGGGACATCTAGTACGAGTCCGGGCGGTGGTTGAGGTCGCAGGAGAGGTGCTATGCACTGGTCGGCTCTGCCGAATTGGAGCGACGGTCCCACCGCGATGCCCTACCAACCGATGGCTCCACCTAGGTCCTACCAACCGAAGCTACTGTCTATCAATGTGATTGTACTGTCTGTCTGATATATAAAGTCTCGTTGTGTTTGTGTGAAAGGCTGGTCTCCATCCTTCAAGTCGACAACGCGACGGCGGACAGGTAGCTGGAAGGCTTCCGCCCATCCTTCTTCGCAGCAGCAACGCTAGCTGGAGGAGCTCGGCTCCGAAAGGAAGAAGAGAAGCAGGAAGGAGGAGAAGGGTGGTAACTGAGGACAAGTTCACCACAACCAGGTCACCTTCTCTACCACAATTCCCCTTCCTGAAAATTTACTCACACACATACAACACACATACGCACGCACACAACATACACACACATACATCACACATTCAACACGCACACACACACGTGCGGCAGATTGAAAATCGGAAGGTTTTTTTCTTAAAACACTACCTCCTGCCCCCCTCTTTCTCTCTCTCTCTCTTTTCAGAAAGCGCTAAGTTTTCAAAGGCACATGTACCATGTCCTACTTGATATACTATGTATAAACCGCGCACTTTCGCAACTTTGGATATAATATTCTTATCCAAGAGCAATATCTTCGCTGCATATCTGCGCGAGGTAGAAATGCCCCACGCGGGTAGCGTGATCGGAGGGCACGCGCTGACTGGTCGCTCCGTGAATCGCGGCGGCAAACCGCCGCGCGTGGGCGTGTGAACGTCGTCGGGGCGCGGTCGGCGGTCGCGGAGCGACGGAACAGCGACCCTGTATAGCGACAAAAGCAGGAGCTTCCTCCGAACTGGCTGGACAAACCGGATGAACCCTCGACGAAATGAGACCTGTGAATGAGTAATGAGAGAAGCGCTGACGTGTCCCTCTTAGTGATGCGCGTTCGTATAGGCGTTGCACGTGTGTGCTCGGGTCATTGACGAGATTAAAAACTCCTATGATGTACCGTCCTCTTCGATCAATGCCCCCACATGGAAGCCTTCGAGGTCAAAGCACAGGGGCGGAATGTGCAGTCCCCTGTCGATGAACGAAGCGCAGCGACCTTGCGCTTTTCATAAGTGGATTGACAGCCGGAGGTTGTTGTGCGCATCGTTATGAAACGAGATAGGAACGAGCCGGGGTGATGGGCAAACGTGATTCGCATTCCTTGGTGCTGCGCTGGTCGACTACGCACTGCAGTCGTAGAGGAACCGCAGTGCAGTCAAATTGCAGATCAGGCCGTTCGAGAACGCACTGCGTATTCCTTAGCAAGTATATTGCGGACGAATGCACGGTAAAGTTATGTTACGATACATGCCACGACAATGGGTCGCCGCAGCAGCTTTACGTATAGTCTTAGTCCCCAAAAGATAAGATGCCAGAATGATAGCCAACGTTTCTTAAGAAAGAAGCCACAAGAAAAAAAAAACGAAAAATGAAAACGGTTCATAGCAAAGAGATTAAAAGACGCGCAACAGCATTGTAGTGTCTTCAGTAACATTCTACTGTGTGCCGCTTACTTTTTTCGCATACGGTATATATACTTGACACTCTCCTCTCCTCTGCTCTGTTTTCTTTCTTTCTAGTTTTGCGCTGATTTGAACGCTGACCTTCTCCTGCAGGTTCCGCGTGTCCTGGCCACCTGCCATTTCTAACGGACCGAGCGGCTGTTCTTCACGCCCAGGAAGAGGTCTACGTTGTCTGCCTCTTCTACGAGCCTTCGGAACGTATGTTCTCGCTTGGTTATATACCACTGCTATGGAGTGACCTATTAAGAAGCACGCTTTATTTTACGTTGTTTGTGTATTTAGCGGTTGTTTTATTTTTCGTACGCCTCCCAGATGGGCGTTATGGTATAGGGGTGTCGAAAAAGTTTGAAAAAATGAGAACAAGCAAAACACTGAAGTAGACTGCCACTAATGAAGAATAAAGCACATCTCGGAGCGAAGATCGACGATGGATAATGCTCGCATCCAGTCGATGGAAAGAACACAATGCACTATTGTATAAGGAGTGAGAAACCGGAGTGAACCCCATGGCAAGACAGCTGACAGCGGCGTAACAGAGTAATAAGGATGATATAACTGAATGATAATGCATCGGGACAGGCAAAACAGTCACAGCCGCTCTCGTGCAGTATACGCATTCACGCCTTCATCTTATCGCGATGATAAGGGACGTGAGAAGTGCGTAGAGTTGCATCTTTCCGCTACCTAGGGAGACTTCATCAGCATAGTGAAACAAGCCCTTTGTCCAAGACCCGGTGCCTCGGTCGCTCCAGAGCGCCGTGACGTCATGATGCGCTCTACGCCTCATTATAACGGCTTGCCTGGCACGGTGCGCGCGGAGGAGATCTGCATCTTCACCGCTAGACTTAAAAAGACGCGCATCGCCAAGCCGCAGCCTCCGCGCGTTTTCCGCCCCTGCCGGCCGGTGTCTGTTGCCAAAAGCCTTCACCAAGTAGCGAATGCGTCAAAGTGCATCCCCTGTCGTAAACAGCGCAAAAACGAAGAAGCAACATCGTGGAAGCAGCGGAGCTCTAAAGCGACGGGCGACTGAGGAGGAAGGGATGCTGCCGGAGGCGCAAATCCCGGCGCTGCTCTATTCTGGGGCGACCACACCGCTCGAGCGGGGCTAAAAATTTCGCGCGCGACCGCCGTTATAGCAAGCTCTATAGCAAGCTGTGACGATGCGGTGGCGCTGAATAAAGCCGAGACTAGCAGGCGCCCTTGCAAGCTATGCATCGCCCGCTCGCGTTAGACACCGAGGCGGCAAGCGCAGCCCGCGGAAAACGCCTTCTCCCGCAACGCCGTTCGTCCTCGGCCTCCGGCGAAGCGCGTGCTTTGCTTTCTTTTTCCCCGTCGCATCATCGGGCTTTGCTTGTTTTGCGGGCCTTGCATGCTCGCTGGCGCGGAGATTCCGCTCCCGCGCGAAGGTTAAGGAGCGTGTATGTGTCTTCTTCGCACCTGGCCTCCCCCGAGAGGATGCGCCGAGCAGAGGCGGGGAAATCTCGTCTTCTTCCTGTCGCTTTTGTTCTTGTTTTACGCTATATACGGGACGAACATCGGGTGAATCGCGTTAGCGCGCGAAGACTGAGACAGGCGCTGTCTTGATGACGCTGCGGGCGTTATTACGGTTGGTCCTTGATGTCGAGTGTAACCTTCCGTACCACAGCTTGGGTGTTAGTGATCTAACAGCGGGATATACGGTCCTTACAAGATAGAAATTAAATTTGTGGCTATAGCTCACTCCATAAGCTTTACATTTGAGAGAGAGAGAGAGAAAAGCAAGGAAACGCAGAAATGTTAACTAGACTCACGTCCAGTTTTGCTACAATACGTGATGGCATATAGACAGAAGGGAGCGCAGAGCACTATAGCTTCACGCACTCTTGCGCATCAATTACAAGTGGTCGCTGAGATCAATATACTGCGAGTATACACTCTAGCGACGATTTTGTTGCTTAATTACTGTGCCATGGACGCGGATGGCCACGCAGACAGGCGGGTTTCCAAAAACGGTCTTGCGTCCATGCAGTCGGCTCCACGTTGTCCAGACAGCGCAAGTTGCTAGGTTTCATACAGAGAACAAACGCACAGAGCACGTTCTGTGGTCAGAATGCAAGATGCACTCGTTATCACATGCTCGTGCAGAGTAAATCTGTCAAAATAGAGAGAGAGAGAAGAAAAGAAGTAGTGTCTTCTTATTGACATATGTTGGTTAGGTTCGCCGGTTGTTGGTATTCGGGCGTTTTTTTTTTTTTTGTTAGTTATTCACGCATATATTACAGATTAAACACTTGATTTCATATGTTGCAAAATTCATTTTCACTGTAACCAGTGCAAAAGCGATTACGCGTGAAGAAGGTCCGCGTACACTGTTTTACTCATATATATGCGGACCCAGGGAAATAATAACACGGCGTCCCGTATTAATGCTGATTTTAGAAACATGCTTCTTCTTTCACGATCGCTTGATGTATATTTTCTACGTGCCGTGAGTAAACGGGATAAACTTAACTGAATTAATGTAGTCTACATTAAATCGGCGTCTGTGCTCCTTACAAACAGCCTCGTTGATTCATATACACATGTTCAACGCCACCTTTAATCTGTAGCGACACGCGCCAACCACATACTTTATCGCGGGCACGTTTGATGCTTTACGAGCCTGTATGCATCAGACCGTATTATTTTCCCTCCTCCGTCAGTTCGCGCACTCACTTGCATGCTCTAAATGAAATGCCAGAGCCAGACGCTCTACAATGTTGCTATCACAGATTTTGTTAACTTGCGATTGGTACTCAAACATATATGAACTATCATACAAGGGACAAACACGAAAAAGCAATAGGGCTTTTCCTTTTTCGTGCCTGTCCTTTGCGATGTTTGCTGCTATATCTCTACAGTGATGGATCACTATAACAACTAGCCCGATCCAACTGTTCGTACGACCTAGTGTCCTCGGTGCCACTAAGAGTGTACAGGCAACCTTTTACGGCACTGGTGTGGTCGCTTGCCAAGGAGGCGCGCGACATTTCCCCCGAGGGCGAGGCGTGTTTGTACGCGCAACAGTGCATGCAGTGTGTCGCCTCGTCGACCGCCCATAGGCAGGTAAGTACTACATAGGCGCAGAAGCGGGTGCATGTGGGAAGCGTCGCGGCCGCTGCTCTTGAGACTGGCGGGGCGAAATAGATATGGGCGCGGCACGCGCGCGCATGCACACGGGCCTAGCTGCGGGCTTCGCTGTTGCTTTGGTCCGATGGCGACCTCCGATGAAGCGTTCCTTGGCGGCGAGGCTAAGACGAGCTCGGCGCGACCAAAGCGGAGCCCCGCGGGGTGCGCCCGAGACAGCCCGGGGTCCTAAATGAGGAAAACGGCACCCCTTGACCCCGTAGTTCGAGACTGGGTGCGTACGTGGCGTGTGCCAAGAGTTCTATTAAAGATGTGTCCTATACCTGCCCGACTTTGGAATGCAGTAATAGAGCTCAATATCTTTTTACGGGAGAGTAGCGGGAGAGAGAGAGCGATGTCGTAATGAAAGCTGGAGGTGTTAGTTCACATCGAAATTTCTTAAGCGTTACTTTTGTTGACGAGGGCGAACGAAAGCAGCACCCTCGGAGACAAGCTCATGACATTGGGTATCTCTTCTCCAGGGGTGTGTGAAGGGTAAATTATTCAGACCGAATCGAATACCAATCGAATAGTGACAGAGGCGAACCGAGTCGTATCGAATATCGAATACTTTTCGAAAAGTTCCATATTATTGAACAAGCCTTTTTACAAAAATGTGAATTGATGTTCACGTCCTGATCCTCACAATTTTAGCTTTAAAAACGATGACTGCTGCGCCTGGGGCAAATAAATAGGACCTTCGTATCCAAAGAACCATTCAGAAAGATCGAATGATCATTTTTCTGACCGTGAAGTCCAGCTTCCCAAGCGAAGTCATGATGCACTGCACAATTAAGCTCTCATGTTGTGTGTTCGTACCTTTGCGACAATGTGTTTGTTTTTTCGCACATAACATTCTCAAATATTTTGTAAGCTGTTCGAAAAATATTCGGATTTAGAAATAACGGCTATTCGACTCAGTATTCGAAATTTTCGAATATCCGCAACACCCTACTCTTCACATTACAGAACAGTGCGTATATTTATTTATTTGCACACACATATTTAAATAAATGCTTTGATATAGTAAATTCATTCGTAATATTAACTTTCTTGCATATAGTTCTATATGTATTTTTACACTGTAACATACACTGTAACAGCAGAATTCACAGAATTCTGAAGTGACACACAGAGCGGGCCCGTGCATGTTCTGCCTAGATCGTTCCCTTGTCACTGCTATAGCATAGAAGCGGGGCTGCTGTGAGGTGACTGCTGTGGAGGAAAGATTTATTAAGGAGGTGAGGCGAGCAGCATAAGGGGCAATATTAGTGCATGAAAGTAACGACTTCATGTCTCCATTGGGTTCATTTGCCCCCGTTATGGTGTCATTGTTTCTGTAAGTATATTATCGCTTATTTGAAACAGCAAGAACAAAGGGCTCCACGAGCATTAAAGGAGAGAATGGCTGTCTAACGAGCGTCGAAATTCACGCGTGAATTCAAACCTGACAGGTGAACACGTGACAAGAATGATTACTTAGCGGGCATTTTTTCTTGCAATACATAACTTCGACATACGCGTTGTTCTGTGCAACAGTGCTGACGTGAATGCTGCTGTGCACAAAAGGATGTTATGAGGCGAAGAAGGGGTTCAAGTGTCTCGAGCGTATCATCATGCCGGGAGTTGATTTCCTTTCCCATTGCTCCACTAGCTTCAACACTAGCTGAGGAGGGAAGGTGTTTGAAGGTTCGAATCGGCGCCCCTCGATGGCTCGAGTACTCGATGGTAGCGCGAAGGAAGAGCCGTTGCCCGGTAAAGAGAAGCTTTATTCCACACTCAGGCGCCTGCCCGGGTCCAAGCCCGAACCTCCGCTCTCCGCTCACGTCCAAGGCGTCGTCACTTCAACCCTCGGTTAGACAAAGAGTCCCCCAACAAGCCAATCATACTTGGGGGTGGGCGTCCCGAAAACCAATCGCACAAACACTCTTATGACACACACGACATTGGTCAAACATACGTCACAATCTACAACACCCGAGGGGATAGGTTCACTGCGCAACACACGTCATTTCCCTCTCTCCTACGTTGTCGCCTGTGTCTTAGCCCAGACGACCGCCGGCGCTGGAGGCCCTGCTCGAGCTATCCTTCCCGCGCACCACGTCTCTTTCAAGAAGCCGCCACACGGCTGCGAGAATAATTTTGTCCACTAACGATATGTCATTTTTCATCTCGCCCTGTCATCATCTTTTCATTTTAACGACCTTCGTCGTTAAAACCCTGCACGCTTCGAGAACCGTAATTGTGACCCGAATGCGACTGCACACAAAAACATCCTCCGGTCGCATCTGGCGGAGCGGCAGCAAAGGACGCGTACTGATGTCAAGCTGCGACTGAAACCGGGCGTCGTGCGTCGCTTCGCTCTCTCTACGCGACTCGCTTCCCATTCAACTCTTTATCTCCTCCTTTCTTTTGTTGCCAGCGCAGAGGCAGCACTGCCCTCCGACAGCGCCCCCGCTGGGTTGCCTTTCTTCCCTGCGTGGGGTCTTCTGCGCTTCTTTTCCGCGGAGCCGACATGTGTTCCTAGTTTTCGGCAATGGTACATCGCGGTACGGGGAATCGTTCTGCGCTTTGAAGTATTCGCACAGCTGGACCACCAACACCACGCCGACCCTGCATACCTTGGACTAACTCCGGGTATCTCTACATGGCACGTTATTGTTCATGGCCAGTCTCCCAGAGTGGGTACAAGCCATCTCCGTCTGGCACATCACATCACATCACATCACATCACATCGGTCAATGTTGTCACACTGGCCGCAGTGCTTCCTCTTCTATTTTCAATATTCTTCTCGTAACAATGCATAATCGCAATTACAACCGGGAAACAAGACTCATTGGAGCACGTTGTTTCCGAAAAAGATGAATTGCCGCTTGGTCGAGGGACGTTGACTCTGAATAGAAGTCTCAGTCTGCAGCAGAGTTTGCTAGCTATACGGTCATTCAGTAAATTGGAAGCGTCATGCCTTAGAAGAGCCGGAGTTCACATTTGCCGGGGAACTTTCGTCTCAGCAGGCTTTTTTTTTGCGGCCAGCTGTAAGCACATCCGGTGAATCGGTTTCATTGTCTGGCAATCTAGGTCGAATGGCCACGTAATTCCACTGCGCGGTCGTCGTTTCCCGAAGGTTTCGTCTCACGCTCGATCGCGGTCTCGGGTGAACGCTCCATACGCGAGGATATTTTAGGACAGGACTGGCAAGACAGGTCCGGCGCGGCCAGAGAACCCGTGCGTCTCGTGGTCCGGCGACCGTGACGCGAGCACGTCGCACGATTGGCGGCATTGGCGCATGCTGTCGTCTCGTCGCTGGCCGCGGCCGCCTCGCACGTCTCGCGACTCCGCGTTTCCTCCCGCGTTCCGCACCAGTTGCCTCGTCGCCTCGAATTGTAACGGCTTCGCGCGTGTGTATATTATCACGCCTTTCGTCTCCCGCGATACGGCCTCGCGCGTGCGCGCGCATTCTGGTTGCCGCCACCACACGCCGTCTTTAATGACGCTCGCTCGCGCCGCATGCACAGCCGTGCAATCGCACGTCGCGGAACTGCGTGCGACCTGATCATCCGAGAAAAGCCGTCGCGAATATATTCGGGCTGCGAGGCAATTGCAGCGGCTCGCCGACCCGCTTTTAAATCTGTATGCCTCTCGAGTCCGTGTCCGACCTCGTTTCGTTTGCAACATGTGTATATGTGCTATCTACACGAGATGGCAGCGGTGCGAAATAAGTGCGGAGGGCTGTCCGGTTTGTTGTGGTCACCCCGTGAATCTGTACGCCCGCGGGCGCATATTGCTCTGCCATGGGAAGTGTGCACTCCGTTTGGATATTTGGAGCTTGATTCAGTCAGCCTTTACGCCTTCTCAAAACTGCATGAAGGCGCACTGGTGGACGAAAATTCGTCGCTGAATGACGTTTGCCTGAATGCATCGGACGGACCGAATACGGAGCTTGTGGATCGGTCGTATACACTGGCACTTTATATCGAGCGAAATGGCAAATCAAAACGAGGTGTGGACTGCTCCAATCGCACTTCGACGCTTCACTTGCATGCTGTTGCACGCGTGCCTTTCATCATGCCTGTCAACTAACGTACACACGCGACGCTGCAGTGGTAACTGTACGGTGCAAGGGAGAGAGAGAGAGATATCGGCAGAACTACACCTTCGCTTCCCGTATACGAGTTCTTTTCTCTTTTTTTTTCTTGCCATGCATTTTTGTGTAATATGACAGACGAGTTATCATATCAGCCAACGTCACTCAACACATACTCCTGGCAACATTGGTGCGCAACACCGCTGCATATATGTGTTATGGAGACAGCTGAGCAACGAGGGAATGAACATGGATCAACTTCACCGGGCATTACCCGCAATTGTGCGTTCATTATATGAAGCACGAGACCGCTTTGTATAGAAATCTTCACGGACCATCCGAATAAGTTCACTGTGCTGTTGCAGGTTTAGCCTTTAGTTGTAACGTTTCGCTTTTAGTTACCGGGCACACTGCATGCACTCTCAGAACAGATGGTCGACGGTCCAACAAATCCAGACGAGTGCCGCGCCCTCCAAAACTCGTGGGGCCGTGTTCAATGTAACATCCTGCACTAAAAATGTCCGTAATGGAATATTTCATCCGATCCTGAATCTGAACATATCATTAAAAAAGTCAGTCGGCGAATGGGAAAACGAAACAGAGAAGGTTTGTTCGTTCACAAAACTTCTCTTTCGTGAGTATTTTGTGTCATTAAGCGACGGACTGCCCTAACGATGCGCCCAGCATCGAGATTGCGGGAAAATATTTTCTTACGAATATCTTATAGCGTACGACGTTTTAGTGAATACGGGCCATTAGTCGCAAAAACGCCCTACACTAAAATTATCTGCAAGACATATTACCAGCCAATCGTTATGCCGGACAGCGCCAGGTTGACCACACCGGCTGGACAATGACAAAGGGTGCTTACTTAGGGCACAATGGCAAAGGGCTCAAAGCTTTGTGAATTTGGTCGTTACAGACCTGCATGCTTCGGTCTTTTCTCAAGCTACCACACGGAAGCATTCGCGCCATGCGGCACCCTGCATGCGGGACACTTCGAGGCGACACAGCTGGAATGCATCTTTATATTTCCTCCGTGTTTCTGGAAGGCCGTCCACGATGCCCGCTATATATATATATTGATAAAAATAGCGAGCAAGAAAGTGATGGATCAGCTACCTTGGCGCGTGCCTTGGGGGCAGCGATCCGTCTTGGTTATCTTCCATCGGCCACCAAGCTTTTCCTCCGGCAAACTTTCTTCTGTACATTAATATGGCCTACAAGGCGAGGTATAATCGTGTTCTTGCATAAGCTTCACTTTTTCGCTTTAGTTATCGATAATTAATTCGCGCTATATGGACGCAAGCGTTTGGTGCATTCTATACGTTGTATAACGTAAGAAAAGGAAACTGCCAATTTTTGTTATACACTTTTTTTGCTTGCCTTTTTAAAACATGTTTTTAAAGAGCGAGCACGTTCCCCGCGGTTTAACGGTAAACTAAAAAAAAAAAAACAACGACAGTAAGAAAGAAAGATTATTCCGATCTGCTTAAATGTTCCAATTCTAACTCTGCTTGGGCGAGGTGCTTCACTGCGGCCAAGGATTATGTAACTTCAATCATGCAAGCTAAAAGTCACTTTTACGGTAGCACGCTACCTAATTCGCTTCGAAACAACCCCAGACGGTTCTGGAAGACTATTAAACCTGAAGAGACGGACAGCATTTCGCTAATCGATCCTAATGGTTGTCCCTTTTCCTAAGAAGATGTCGCTAATGTACTAAACAACACCTTTTGCTCAGTTTTCACCCCTGAAACCACACAGAACCTTCCTTCATTTCCGACCTTCGCGCATTTACTCATGAATTGTATTACCTTTAGCCCAAGCGGCATTGTTCATATCATCGACAAATTAAAAAAAATTCTTCAGCTGCTAGAGCTGACGGTATCAATACCAAGGTGCTCAAAAACACCAAACATGTAACCAGTCTTATATTATCACTAATATTTTAGCAATCACTAGGCACAGCTTCAGTTCCAGAGGACTGGCGGATCGGGAAGGTCGTTCCTGTCTTCAAGAAAGGTCGGTCGTCTCCTAACAAGTACCGTCCCATATCCATCACCAGTGTCTGTTGCAAAATAATGGAGCATATGGTGTACTTCGAAGCAGCGCATTTTTTGTCGGCTAACAATTTTTTCCATCCTAATCAGCATGGTTTTTGTCCCGGTCATTGTGGTGAAGCCCAACTAGCCCTCTTCCTCCATGAAATTCACTCGCACCTTGAGAATAATATCCCCGTTGATGACATATTTCTTGACTTCGAAAAAGCATTTGATAAGGCTTCCCATCGTCACTTACAGCGTAGACTTTCATGCCTGAACTGAGACCCCTCCGTGCTCAACTGGATTCGCGAATTCTTAACCCATCGCCGGCAATTTGTTGTTTTAACTCCTGCAATTCCCCTCTCGTGTTCACTCCGGCATTCCACAAGGTACCGTACTAGGCCCCCTCCTTTTCTCAATTTACATTAATGACCTACCACGTAACATGAACTCTAATATCACACTATTCGCTGATGATTGCGTGCTATATCACCCTGTATCTAATGTCTTACATTATTCCGTTTTACAGTCGGATCGTAACACTATACGGGAATGGTTTGAAGACTGGTTAATGTCACTAAATATTAACAAAACTTTTGTAATGACTTTTCATCGACGTAGAGACTCCATCGCTAACACTTACACTCTACACAGTTACCCCAAAGCCGCTGCTAACACCACTAAATACTTAGGTGTTCAAATTTCATCTTATTAAACGTGATCACTACACATCATTAACATTGCTAATTTTGCTAATCGAGTTCTCGGTTACCTTCGTCGCAACCTTGCCTCGACACCTGCTTCTACTAAACTAATTGCTTATAAAACACTCGTAATGCCTAAACCACTCGTATGCTAATGCCATTTTCGATCCTCATCAAGCTACCGTGCTTGCATATTCATTATCTCGAATTACTCGGCTAACATAAGTGTGACAGCAGTAAAATCTCAGCTCAACCTTTCTCATCTTGTCTCTCGCCGTATGATATCACGTCTGTGCCTGTATTATAAGTTCTTCCACTCCTTACCACCAGGCAATGCATTCATCAGACCTGCACATCGAACATCGCGCCATTATCAGCCCAACGCTGTTTATCCTGTACGCTCCAGAACAAAGACCTTCCAGAAATCATTTTTCCTTCTGACAGCGCAAGATTGGAACGACATTCCCACCCACATCGCCATGTCAACTAATCTTGCCCAATTTAAAACTGCCGTAAAGAGTCATTTTTCATCCCTCTAAGTGGGAACTATATCTCTTTTTCTTTTTTATTGTTGTTGTTGGTGCTGTTATCCTCTTATTACTTTATTTATTACGTTTTTCTTTTTGCCCACCCCTCATGCAGTGTCCCTCGGTACCCTTGATGTACGAATAAACGAAAACATGTTTTTCGAATGACATGGTATAATGTCAATTTCCGCTACTTACGCATTTTTGTGGCAGGCAGATATTTCCTGTCGCTGGAGATGCCGGTGTATCATATAACTTGTGTGGAAAGTTTTGTGAAAGGGAATAATTGTCGCGCCTCTGAGAGTCGCACGGACAGCCGACAGCCAGGGTCCGCATTCTGTAAGATTTTAGTTTCCTTCGATTCTGTATATTCGTTTCCTAAAGCTCAGTTAAGTGGCTGATACCAAGACGCTACATAAACGTGACGTCGTGTAGGCCAAAGGCCAGAACAATGCAAAAACAAAATAATCTTTACACCATGCGTCCTAAGATTTTCGCGCGTTCTTCCGTTAAAGGTAAACAAATGCGAATTGATCTAGGCGTTTGTCACGTCTTGCTGGTTAGACGACATTTCTTCGTTCTTCTCGCGCGCCGTGAGTTGTTCATTGAAGAGCATCGCGATCTCATCTGATAAATGTCAACACCTCGAGGAACAGCGACGGTGACAAAGGGTCGTCCAAAGGTGGCGTATATGTTCCTGAGCAGCGTACTATATATGCTTCATGGTGTGTAAAAGCTTCACGCTTTCGTACACATATGCATAGTCAATAAGCACACACCTTCTTCACAAGCCCTTGCCGTTTCAGCAAGGGCTGAAGTGCTAGCTGGGGCTTGGCATTTGATGCATTTGACGTGGGGGGGACCACGTGACGTGATGCGCCCAGCTTTCTGCGCTGTTCTTTTCCAACGTTCGCCTTGCGCCTTTCGATGGATATTTTGCCTTTTTTACGTAGTATGTAGTGACGTCTTGATCAGCATCGCAGCTTCACGTCGTCATTGTTCGCTCTCTCGTGGCTCCTTTCTCATTCACACGGTCTAAATGAGGACGTACAGTCCCGCATGCTCAACTCGTACTCTTTCCCCTTCCGTTTCCTATCGCCGAAGCAGCGATAGGGACTCAGAACTGTTGCACGTCTTGTATACTGCCGGCTACGCCGTGCTGGAATCGCACCTTCAATTGTCCAGAGCCAGGGCGGGTCACTCGGACACAATGCAATGAGGTCAAGAGCTTCGTGATTATATCTGTATAGTCTTTGTACAGTCGCCAGTCGCACCCAAGATGCTTCGTTTTGTAAGCACGTGCAGCGAGGTCTCCATGCAGCTTCATTACCTTGTTTCTCCGCTCACGTTTCAACGGCTCGAGTTGCAAAAGAAACGCCTTTCTTGCTGCATCGTATAGGCGCTGTACTATTTCGTGCTGTTTATGACGAACTTTACGCAAAGGTGACCGGCTTTTGAGTGCTGTGGTGGGGAGTCGGGGAACATGCTGTGCGTTAAACACCGAAGTAAACTTGCTGCGGAAAGCGCAAATGCCTCGTTCACGTTTATATACGTGACGTCTCATCAGAGCGGCAGAAAATCGGCGTACTAAGAGGACCTTCACGTCCTTCTCATTTTCTCCGTGAATTCCAGCTCGCATCCAGCGGAGACGTGAAACCGAGCGGGCAAAGCGAGCTCAGGGTCGCGTTCCAACGCGCACGCGCGTGCAACGCGAATTTCTTTCGCAGGCAGCGCGGTGCAAAGGATCGCAACATGACGGAGACGGGGAAACGCTGCTGCACGTTTTTCTCGCCGCCCTTGGCCGGCGAGTCAGAGGCCCCTTTCGCCGTCTTCAGCGACTCGCGCTGTAAGAAGTCGGCAGAAAGACGAGCGGCGCAAAACATTTCCGCGCACAGGTGAGAAGGCTGTTGTGACCACGGCAGCCGACCAACTTCAAACGGGTTAAGAAGATAAAAGAGCGGCCAGGATGAAGGGAAAAAAAAAAAATGTATATGCTCGCATAGGCACGCAAGGCAGGAAAACGCGGCGAAGGCGCCGACGTACGGGTTGGCACTCGACGACGGCGCGAAACGACGCACAGAGCATGTCAGACGGCGCTCTTCTGCGTCGTCGTCGTCGTGAGAGGCGCGCGCTCGATTCTTTTCTCTGTGCGACGCGCCCGTGCACCGAGCGGAACAACGGCAGCATCTCGTCCTCCTCCACGCATCACCCCCGCCTTCGTCTATGTGGAAGACCCGAAATGAGATCCCCTTTCTGTTCTTTTGTTCGTCCGGCCGACAGCGCGCGCATAAACGCATTCGCGTCTCTCGCTTGTCGCCGGCGGGGAGTTCTTGCCCGCGTATGCCTCGATGGCCTCGTGCGGTTGCACTTTTCTCTCGTGTAAAAGCGCACGACCGTGTATACAGTATGCGGAGAGCTGTGTCCCATATGACGTTATACCATTGTGCGCCGAATGCGCGACCACGCAGCAGCGTACGCGCGTGCCAGCGCTGATCATTGACTTTGTTCCGGGGCTGCATTCTTAAACTCCACACCCCGAAGAAGTGCCTCATTTTCTTGTCTGTTTCGTGCTGAACCGTGCGTTTGTAATGCCGCCTGCCTCAGGTCAGGGATAGGGAATCCATAGAAGCTGGGTCGTGCAAGTAGTTTCCTGCCTTTAGTATTCTTGACTGTAGGAGTGGGGATACGAATCAGGAATCTCTCTCTCTCGGCTCAGCGTAGATCGCTGTCCGTCGGGGAGAGAGAAGAAGCAAGGAAAGGCAGGGAGGTCAAGCACACCAACACCTTATGGACTGACGCACGTCCGGTTTGCCACCCTGCACTGGGGGAAAGGGAATGGGAGATAAAAGGAAGGAAAGCAGATGACACGAGGAATGTCGCTCCGATTGCCCACACTGACACCACAGTTTGCCACTCGGATCGGCGGAACTCCGTCGGAAATGGCGCACGAGGGCAGGAAAGCGGCGTCCGTGGCTGCAGCGAGCGTTACAATGCGCGGTGCTCTGTAAAAATTGGCACGGCTCGGGAAAGAAGATAAAGAATTCTAACCCTCATCATTCCTATAGAACATGCTGTCCTTCCCATTATCCGAAAGCAAAAGCAAACACTTCGTTCCAACACCTCTTGTCTTTACTTGCTTTCTAAAACTAACAGGGAGGTGTTGTATATAGTAGAAAGACAACGGTCGAGGGGCGACGGTATATGGGAGTCATTTCCGTATATTGCGATGTGGACCGCTTAGAGTGTCTGTAATTATGCTGTCTAAAGTTCAATATTTCAGTGCGTGATGGGTTAGAAGCTTACCATGGGTTAGGATAGCGGGATAAGCAGAATGATGAGAAGGGGAAGACATAAAAAGAATAAGGACGATCGCAGAGTCATACTGATGTGTAAGCTCAGAAGGCAAGCACCGCGCAGTCTGCTTTCGTTAATGCACACGCGCTTCGCTCAGAAAACATGTAGACACGGGTTGGCGGATGCGTGAAAGGTGCTTTTCTAAGTAGCTTTTCAAGTTCTAGTTCCAGCTGTGGCCGGCGACAGCTCAAAATTCGGCGGAGAGTGTGAAGCAAGGAGAGGAGGTGCAGAGATAAAGGAAGAGACAGGAAAAGAGCAATAAAGAAATGAATGAATTAATGAACAAAGGTTTTTTGTGGGCAGAGGAGGGGTGGTCGTCCCCTGGTGGGTGGTCTCCTCAGTCCATGAAACCATGAATAAAGAAAACGAAATAAGTTTTCTTGTAGAGGGCGAGATTCGAACCCGGGTAGCCGTAGTTCGAAGGCGAGCGTCATGATCATTATATAGTGATCAGAGGGTATGCACCCACGCTCGCAGAACATTCGTTTATGAGAACCACATGATGCGTTGCACCGACGAATGCAACGCAGCTTACTATGGGCAACAGAGAGAAGCTGAGAGAGAGAGAGATAGAGAGAAACAAAAGGAACGAGAAAGGGAAGGACCGTCAGGACAACCGAGGACGAAGCCGCTTTGCTGAGCGGTTTCTTCCTCGGGGCGTCACTTGAGTCACTTATATGCGTCACTTACATCGGATCTCACCGCATGCGCAGCGCCTATATACTGTGACATGGTGCAACACAAAAATACTTCTAGGTACTTGTTTGTGTAAGCATTGAACAGATTTCATTCTGCTTGGATTGGTGTGCTCGACTGTTTGGTTCAATCAAAGTGCAACGCGATTCTTGTTCAACAACAACCATTTGCGGACACTCATAATTCAACGGCGTCACAAGAAGACAGTGCGCGACCATATATGATGCATGTATGGCAGCTCTCTTGCGATGATACGTGGGAGTACGTAATTGCTACTCATCTACATCCTTCTTTGAAGAGGAATGGGGCGCCTCTTCCATGCTAGTCAACACTCGAGGGCTAACAGTAGGACTGACGTCACTTGTATTCTAGAATCGAGAAGTCTATGGTTTACCCGCTCCGTTTAACGTGACATTTCTCTTTGGCGTCCCCTTAACAAAGCATTCACGTGTGACATTATACCGTCCTGCGAGCTCGACTGTAGGCAAAGTCCTGCGCTAGTTCCTTCCGTCATGAGTGTTCTGCGTAACGCAACGGGAGGGTGCGCTACGCTGTCCGTATCGGCCACTATGCGACCGGCAGCTCTTCGCGGCAGAACGAAAGGGCGACAAGAAATTGAAGCCCGGACAACGCATGTGTTGAGCGAGCTTATATATACTTATATATACTTGCGAGGCCCTTCCGGGGCCTGTTGTTTGGCGTCTCTCTTATAGGGCCACCGTCGTATTCTCTTTGGTTGCGGTCACCTTGCCTGGCCTCGACGAAATACGCAACCACCGAGCGAGACGGCTCGGCTCGGTTTGCGCGTACCGACTCCCCTTCCCGACAGGTCGTGCCGCCGGGCGTGACGAATAGGCGCAAACAAATAGCGACGAGCTTCCTGGAGGAACGCAACGCAGTGTCGTAGGGTTGGCTTCTCCGGTGACATCTCTGCCGTTCATACCGCGCTTCGAAGGCCCAAGCTGTCTAACGTTGATGCCGTTGTTAAAACATCTAAAAAACACATTACACACCACCGGCACTGAAGTGACCTGCGAAGGCAAGTTCAGGTTTCCCTTGCACAAGGTATTTATTTATTTATTTATTTATTTATTTATTATTTATTTATTTATTTACACATACTGCCATCTTGCATAGCAAGATATTGCAGGAGTGAGTACATACATAAACTAGAAATACAATAGGAAGAAATGTATACATTAAAAAAAAAGATAATTACATCAGAAAGCATACACAGTTCATCAGTGAACAAAGTTGGGCAATTGTTCAACAAATTCATCATTGGACAACTCGCGCAGGGGGCCGTCAAGACCATACCAAATGTCAATAGTATGAGAAAAAAAAAAGGAAAACTGATGTACTACGTGTCGTCGCAAATAAATCGCAACTTCAAGTGCGCGTTGACGGACTCGCAACTTGCTGTGGCAAGGCGGCAGACCAGCCGATGAAAGCATTCATGATTTATGCGATTTTACGTCCCAAAACCACGCTATGATTATTAGAGATTATTAGAGACGCCGTGGTGTAGGACTCCGTAAATTTCAGCCATCTGGGGTTCTCTAACGTGCGTTGACACCCACAACACACAGGCCTCAACGTTTCGCCTCCATCGAAATGCAGCCGCCACGGCCGGCATTCGATCCCGCTACCTTACATATATATATATATATATATATAACCATGGGCGAAAAATCACAATGGACGCAAAGAACAAAAGGCCAGAGAATTTTGGGCTTGGCGCCAAGTTTCACACAAGAACTCCTGCACGCAAAGTAAATTAATTGGGCCGAAAGTGAACTTTGGTAATGTTTAGTCGGAATGGGACCCGAACCCAAAGGTTTACAGGGTGAGAGGCCAGCGCACTTCTAGAATGGTATCTCCATAATACTAAATAAACATGGTAACATGGTATAGCGCAGATAGACATGAGCGCGTAGACATTTCTTTTCTTGCGCACGTGACGATATTAAGCGTGCTGCAGCGGTTTCTGCTCTGGTGGCGGCCTCTCGTAGCAGAATCCTTAGTTCGCGTTACAGCTATGTGGAGCCGCCCTCATGGTTTCGATACGGCTTTGATGGTTTCCTATATATGGCGATGCTGTCGCGTTCCATTCTTAAAGGCGAAGCTCGAGCGTTCTGCAGTTGCTCTTTTTTTTTTTTTTTCCATGTGAAGGGTCATACGCACTGCGGTGTAAATCTCGTTCAAGTGGCGACCTGTATACCGGACGATCTAAAGGCGACTTGACACAGCGGCCAAACAATGTGCCGCTCTGCTTTCCATTGCCTCCCGTCATAGCGTCCACGATGCAGCTCCGGTATCAAAGGTCACATCCGTCCCTTGAGCGTGGAAAGAATGATGCATCAAAGTCACCCGCATTGCGCGTTTCCGGGGCGTAACCCTAATGTCCTCGAGGGCAGGTCACTGGAGTGCGTCATGCAGCCGGGCAGCGGACCTCCAGACGTCTTATTCCACGCAGGCAACAGTGCCACTACGCTCTATCGACAATCACTTTGTCTTCTTGTGATTTCTTTGTCTCGTGCCTCGATGCCGGAGCTGCGGACGGTGTGCGCGGAGATGCATCGAGGACGCGATTCGTGCGGAGGTCGAGAGTTCGCCGTATAGGGAACCGCGTCGGATGCCGTCACCGGTCCTGGCTGCCGAGTCTCGACCCGTTTTGACGCGGCGTACATCGATAAACTCCGATGCGATGCAATGCGCACGCAGGCTCGCATCTTTCGCGCAGGCATATGCAGATAAAATTCGTGCCAGGAGGGATGCAATAAAGTGATTCCTGCATCGGATAAAGGCGAACGTTTGCTGCCAGAGAAGGTTAAGTGTCCTTAAGAAAACACTTAACCTTACCTCTCTCTCTTTCTCTATCATCTTTCCATCCTGGTTTCTCCTTTCTTAACGTAAGGGTGTCAAAACAGATACTTCTCCACTTAACAAGCCGGCCTTCTCCATTTAGTTTCTCCCATCCTCGTGCTGCCTTGGGTCAACCTAGTGCGTTCAACTTGTCTTGTACATACCGTGAAGGGTTAATTATGCGCGTACACGAGGATGGTGGCTTTTGGGCATACACACAGTGTTATGAGTATTTAGATTTGACGACAGTGTTGGTATATCTGGACTCTTTACGCAGTAGAACTATATGTACCACTCAGTGTTCCGGAAGGAAGGTGAATACAGCTATATAGTAGATATATCGTGCTCAAGCAGGCGTGTTCAGCGTCAAGTTTTCCCCGCTGGCGGGTGCTTGTGGCGCTTCTGTGTAGAAGCAGAAGTACAAAGGAAGAATTGGCATCTACCCGTTCGTATAGCACACATCTAGAAGGAAATGCATACGGACTTCTCAGAAGCCAAGGCTTCAATTTTTACGGAAAATTCCACTTGGTTCGCAGAACCTTGCAGGATTCCACGAAACTGATTTCTGCATGTAATGTGCCCTCTTAGACCCCGTTGACAACCGTTCTGCAGGCCTCGCGGTAAGTGGAAGCACGGAGGCGTATGGGCTCCGTCCACTGACCAGAGGGCGCTACGTATACCGTCGGACGGCTCAGTGTCGCTGACACTGGCTGCTTGGGGTGCAGTTATGAGACGCGCGCGCGTTATGCACTTATGGGACGTGAACTTATGAGACGCGCACTTATGACGTGCGCGCGCAATGGCATGGTGAAGCCGAGGCGACAGAGACGCGCGCGTTTCTTCGCTGCTTTTCGGGCGTGCTACGAAGGAAACCACATGGGCACGCTCGCATTCCTCTCTGCACTGTTTCCTGCAGGTTTGGAGTGCGCGTCTCAAAGGAAACAAAACAAAAGAAAGTGGGACACGCGGTGTGGACCTGCTGCTATAGAGTTGGAGAAGCGCGCGTCGCGGTTGCGTGTTGTCCGGCCAGTCTGCCCGATTTTGCTTCTTCTGTCCGCCAGGCTGCGCATTCTGGCGCTGATGTCGCACATGGAAAAGACCGCAGAGTAGCCGAAACCTCCGAGTGAAGTCTACTCCGACAAGGGTCCGTCGAGGTTTAAATGCTAGTCTGGTTTCCGACTACCTGCTTACTCGCGCAACGACCGCAGTTTCATAATGCGTTCTTGAAGGCGTGCAAAGCAGGAACATGTCAACTCTCAGAGTCATACGACTTTCATAGCTATACGTTCGTGTTGTCCACTCATCTTTCCTTGTGTCCGTGCTCTGCACGCCTCGTTTTTTGCATTATGAATACTTACCATCTCGCCCGGCTTTCTGTCCTTTTGAGCTTCATTTCAAGAACGCTGCGCGCATGCTATAATGCACCTGAATTGATGTACCTTTAGTGCGCTACCTACCTTCGTGCATTACGCATGCGTAGGTCACTGCTCACGCGCGCGTGTCTCGTCGGCCATCGGATTGGGAGCGCACGGAGGAACATCGCGGGGAGCGGCAGCGTCGTTATGCAAGAGGATTAGCGCGACCTCGCTGTCCGGAGCCCGTGGCCGCGCACGTGCGCTGGTATGCACGTCACGCTCTGTCACCCCGCGTTGGTTGACTGAGTGGCCCCGAGCCCCTCCTCGTCTCGTAAATTGGGCGAGGTGCACGTCGGGGGGCCTCGGCGGCTGCCCATGGAGCGTGCGCGCAGTCTGACGTCACAGCTTCCACGGACAGAGCCCTTTGTCTTCCGGCATACTTTGGGGGTGGTTATATCTGCGCCTTCGCTCGGGTAATTTCTGCTGGTAAACTTCGCGCGCCAACGCTCCTCATCCGGGACACTGCCCTGTCCTTAACCCGGCACACACTATTCGCCGGTCGTTCTCTGTGCGCTTGTGCATGTCGTGTGCTTGCGTACTATATTAGAGCGCTATTCCATGCACTACCCTTGTAATCTGGAGTGTGGCGTCATGTATAATCACGACATTTGCTTGTTTCGTCTCGTGTAATCTCTCTGTCGTACTTGTCGTTGCGTTGGGACCACTTCGCGCTGAAGTCGACCCAGAGCACCGCACCGTGCAGCGGCCGTCTCAGAGAGGAGAAAGAGGAGAGGGAGGTTGCGACGAGGAAGTAGATGCTATATTTCTGCAACTTCTCATCACCTCAACATCATCCCTTCCACTCTCTACGTCTTTGGCAGGGCGGTCGCCGCACTGTGCGGAACGGTGGGGCGGCTTCAGAGTCAAGTGGCCCTTAAGTGGTACTATACCGATTTTGTTTTGTTCGTTATGCACAAAGGCATGCTCAAGGTAGGGGGAAACGCTGCCTCCATCTCTTAAAGGGATTGTCTACCGCTCGGAACAATTTGTTGTTGTTGTTGTTGTTGTTGTTGTTGTTGTTGTTGTTGTTGTGTTGTTGTTGTTGTTGTTGTTGTTGTTGTTGTGAAAATGGAGAGATCGTCCCTACATTGACGGAAACGGATATGTTTGCACCACATCAAACTTGGCCCTGAAAGTCGTAAAAAAAACCCACCGGTGGCGCCATACTCGGCGTTGCCAGCGTCCCTACGCATGCAGAAGGGGCGACCACCAAAATAGAAAAAAAAGTATGTTTTAAGGATATCTGCGAGCTTTTGCACCCCGAATGGTGTACGCTTACTATTGCGATAAAGAACAGGAAATCGATTAAGGACGGCAGACAGCCCCCTTTTTCGGGCATCATTACCGTAATTGCTTCCCATCGGTGCATTGACAATCGAGATATCTAGGTTCGGACAAGTTACTCAATAGCCATACAATCATGACACAGAGCTATCTAAAGCGCTCGTTTCTGAAGGAAGGCTGTTCAACAATGCCATATGCCAAACACATGTCCCAGTCTCCGCAGCAAGTAAGCGTCTATGGTGTCCCCTCGCCTGTTTGTTGCTTGCTTGATTGTTTGCTGGGGACACTTTAGGAAGCTCAATCGGCTGATACCGTAAGACGTCGGGGCACTCTGACGTCACACACTGCGTGCCAGCTGCAAGGTCGTATGTTGTGCGCTCATAACAGCATCGGCCAACCAACTCATCACCTTTGTTTGCACGCTGTTTCCAGGAGATACCGCCTCAGCATGCACTGACACTAGCTTGAGGAAAGCGCAGGGACAAATCAAAGGGCTTTGTTGGGTGTGATGGACGCCGCAGCACAGACACAGCTACGGATTGAATGTGTGCTTTTAATATATAGGTTAGATGTACGTTATAACTCCTATCGTTTAATTAAGAAGATATCGCGAGCTCTTCTGTATGCGGCTAATCCGCCACGGCACCTTTTATGCGCACTGTTATGTTCCTGGAAGTGCGCGTAATTTCACATCGCAGAGGTCTCGCGCCCCGAGGGCGGAGTGCCACGCATGCGAGGAACCTTGACGGCGCGCTGATTAGCGCTGCCAGCGTGGGAGCGGCTTCTGCATGCATGCATCCGTATATACGAAAAGGGGAAACGCTTTCCGCTGGCCGCGCTGCAGTGGTAAAACGAGGGCACGCCCTGCTTTGAAAATAACGCAGCTGTGAGAACGCGCTGGCTGCACGGGTCGAGATAAAAGGTCCCTCGTGTGAGCTGTACACTGCATGTGCGGAAAGTCGATGCAAATCGGGGCGCATTCAAGGAAAACCAGGAAAGGCCGCAGGCGACTGTGACGCAAGACCCGACGGGCTGTACTGCTCTGTTTTGGTCTTCGCTATAAGCAGTTGGTACACGCTATATGACGGTCACCCATGACGCACGCCGATCAACGGCGATGTCGGAAGTATTAACCAAGGTGCGTATACGGCCAATGACGGACAATTCTTACACCCAGGACGATTTCTGAATTCGACCTTAAAAGGCTATTTGTCCGTTCGAACGCGTCATCACGCACTGCATTACCCATGTAATGCAGTGGCTTAGTATGCGGGCTCGGAAGCGTGAATATCGGATTGCCCATAGAAGCAAGATAGCGAGCGATTACGCACCGTATACTTCCTTGTAATTACTTCTTAGAGGCGTTCGTTCCTTGTCTGGTTTCATTTTCTTTTTCTTCACCGCACGTATTTCTGCTCTGGGTGCTGGTGCGGTTCATTGTATTTCCTGGTGCCAGCGAAATATTCGCAATTTCTTCAAACGAGCAATTTTTTTTCGCTATAGGCTACGATATCCCCTTCATTTTTCAACGCTGCAACGAATTCATGCTGTTTTGGCGAACGGCGTGCTTAGCTTCCTTTTCAGAGTCCGCGCGTGGTTCACTCTTTGTGTGTTTTTTTTTTTTCTGGGTATTCGTGTTTTCCGTATTTTCTTTCTGATTCGTTCATTCGAGTCACTGCGGGAGTGAGCAACCAACTGTATAAGCCTTCTATATCGGTACAGCTTCACCGAGCCGCCAATACATTGCGATGGACGACGGGCATCTCGAGGCTGTTCAAGGGCGGCCAAGTGGCAAGGCTCCCTCGTCGCCGTCCGCTTTTTCTCGTCCGAGACACGGCCAACGTTGCGTCAAGCCACGGACTTCGCTGCACTGTTGGAACGGCGCCGAAGTCACCTTTCTATCTTCACCGCATATTTACCCCATGCCGTCTCACTACAGCTTTCCGCCCCGTCATCTTTGTCTCGATGGAGTCTACGCCACCGCGCTGTGGCACATTGTGAAATTCTGGCGCTGCGCGCGCTGCCTTGGCGACGATCTGGCACCGGCTTTGTCAGGTATCACAGCGACTGCAGCCCCCAAAGAAGCATCGGCCAGTCTCCACGCCCACTGTTCGGTTCCGGGGAAGCCGGCGCATTGATGTGGCAATAGCGGACAACGTTAGCCCGATGTATACGCTGGAGGAGGATCCTTTCAATTAGCAGAATTTGGCAGCATTTCAGAGTCTCCGCGCTGAAGCCCACGTCGTCGGCGATTAGATGGGGAACAGTGGGACGCCTTTTTATGTTCCTGCTCAAAGACCATCGGAACAACGAGGCACGACACGCTGTTAAATTGGCCAGAAATTTCTGTTTGTCGTTGGCTCGTGGGCCAAATTTAATTCCGGTCCATCGAGTACAATTTTGACCAATGTACGGTACACACCATTCGTCGCACCACGTTTATACTGTCTCTGTATAAGCCAAGCACTCAAGCGAAGCAAAGGTTCATCCCTCTGTATCCCTTTATCTCTGTCCCTTTTCCGAACTACGATGCGTGCGCGCGTGCATATGTCTCGACGCAGCCGTCTGGGAGACCGTCTGGGGCGCCGATAGTGGCTTTTGTGATATCTGGCAGGCGTCGCTGAATGCGTCGGGCTGGATGTGTGTGTTTGTTGTAGAAGCGTGACCGACATGTAGAGTGGACGTCAGCGCCGATGGCTGTCCCGTGAAGAGAAGCGGACCAAGCAGGAAAAAAAAAAAAAAAGGAAAAAGCACCGAGCCACCAAGCTGGAACAATGTAGAGTCCGCTGCCTTCGATAACGCTCAGAAGCTGGCAGTGAAAGGTGGTGCCGTACGATATATCCAGAGCGTAGTATAGTAATAACATATACTGCGCAAAATTTCGGAAGCTGAATTCAGCGGTATAACGCGGAAATTCAAAGTTTGGGTTCGTGCGACTAATATAGAATACGCGATGCCACTGCATGCTGTCGCATCACTATTGCAGCGTCACCATTTACGACGGGAAGTGCTCGCTTTTCGAAAACACTGATATCGCTATCCCCGCAACGTATTGTAACGTTTCCAGCATTTAACAGCTCATCTCTGCTGAGCTATGTGTCCGTATTGATAAGCGAACTGTATACGTTCAGCATCGACCTGTGCGCAGGTTCCCCAGGTGTCCTCGTCTATTTCGTAAAGGGTAGGGAGAAAATGGCTTTCGAGTCAATTTTAAACAAGATTCTGAAAGTCTCTTTTATATATAGCAGGATACAGAAACAGACTCAAAGGCTTATTTGTATATACCAATATTTCATATATCTTACGTTTTCTATTTATTTTCTTACTTGTATCTGCACCCGTTCTATGTGCGGTCCACATCATGTGTCATCCCTAGACAGTGCAAACATTTCGGTACAATTTAGTTCTAGCTGTACGGTGACTGTTTTTGAATCCGCTGCCAAAAACCGAGAGCGTCGCCGTAGATGCGCCGTCAACGGAAGACGAATTACCACGGATAAAAAATGGAATCCGCGTGACAGTTTTCCGCCCCAGCAGCGAGCGACATCTCTCACTCGTACCGTTTCGTTCCGCATCCCGTACTGCCCGCTTCCTTCATCCGCGCCCTTCGTAAAGATTAACTACATCCCACTTTTAACCATAGCCGAACGTGTATGGCGTCACCGTGCATCCCGTTGGTGGAGAGACGCGCGCAAGAAAACTCTTTCTCGCCGCGCTCGCGCTAATAATGTCGCCTTCGCGCGCGCGCCAGACCTCGCTATAGAGTGATTTACACTTGCACTTTCCCGCCCTCTCGGCGTGCCTACTTGCCGAACACAAACAGCTGTCCCTGCCGGCGTCGCCGACAGCGCGGAAGGTGATCTGCGTGACGCCTGTGTGGCGCAAGCGAGCTGTCATGCGGAGTGGCAGCAGCGTGTGGACGCGTACCAAGAATGCGTTGCAGCCGCACGTCATGGCCGGAACAGTGCTGCCACTCTTCCGAACGCGCACTGCTGCCGCCGAAAGCACGGCGGTGTTAACCTGGATGCGGGCGTCGTGATCGCGTGCCCACTGTGGAATTGCATCACGCGACGCAACGTGGTTGGGCGATTTTAGACGCGTTTTCGGCGCTTAATGTAATATAGCAAGGAATTGAGAGACGGAAAGACAAAGAACTGAAAGAACTAGCCGACGTCAGTCCAGCGTTACACGAAGTTACGCGACTCTGGAATGATAGAAAAATGTCCTGCGGAGCCTGAGAGCCCTTTCACATACAGCTTCCGTTCCGCGTCCACTACACTGTACCGTGACGGGTTATGACCCGGAAGGCACGCTTTCTTCTTTATTCGCAGGTAACCCTGCAGTGTCCATAGGCGTCACAACGTGGAGATATAAGAAAGACTATACTACCAGCCGGCCGTGGCCAGTGATACCGGCCAATAATTCAGCTGCATTTATTAATGATTTTGTTCATTTATTAATGACTAGCTGACTAATTGATTAAAGCGGTTTATGCACTTGTGTTCCTTCTTCTGTCTTCTTCCCTCTATTCTGTTGTGGCTTCTCCTGTGGCTTGCTCTTCGATGGTGGAGTAACGTTTCTTGCAAGTCAAGCACTCCTCCTTTGCCTCTGAAAAATGCTTAAAGGATATCTATTAAGGTTTGGCACTGTTAAATATCCTTCATATCGTTATTTCTATCATTTGACAGTTGCATTTTAGTGTAACAGATTTTTAAATATAGTTTTGTCGAATCAAAGTTTGCCTGTCTTTGTTGACCCAACGTGTGAACTGGCGATTTCCTTATATTGTTTGTCTGAATTCTATCGTCTGAGAATAGATAGTTGAGATCTAATGAATTCGTATAATTCTAAATGCAAGTTTCTGCTATACTTGTGTTGTCTTTCGCGGATGTAAGTGATAAAATTCGAGGTTAAGTTTGCGGTCCGTGCAAACTTGGCCTTTAATGGTCCACTGTTGCTCATGGGATATATGCTGCAACACTTCTAATAAAACCGTCCGTTTGCCATATAACACTGCTCTTCACAAAAAAAAAAAAAAAAAATGAGACCGTCATGATTCACTGAAAACGTCTATCGCTGTTACAGTGTTGTGCAAGTGGTAGTTGTAAAGAAAGGGGATCGCTTGGTACACCAGCCTAATGAGCGACATATAATACTTCGTTGATGAACTAATTACAGCAGCATTTCTTCTCCCTATCGAGCAGCACATAAGCTTAATTCCTATCTCGTTCGGGCGAAAAGGGGGCACTCCTCTTATCGACACTTCAACCTCCTCTTCTACTGTCGGGGCAACCGCGTGGATAACATTGTATCCGCACGCTATTGTTTAGTATATTGCCAACGTCAGTTGTCAAAGACATATATTGGCGGACGGTTACACATCAGCGTCAACTGGGCGAACAGTGCAAAATCAAAGACTGTGAGACCACACAACGCACGAGAATGGCACTTACCGGCAATTGTCCGCCGTGGTGGTTACTGTGCTTGACTGCGAACCGGAAGCACGCGGGTTCGTGCTTCCGGTTCGCAGTCAAGCACAGTAACCACCACGGCGGACAATTGCCGGTAAGTTCCGAACCGGAAGCACGCGGGTTCGTGCCGCAGCGGTCGCATTTTCGATGCAGGAGAAAATGCTAAAGGCCTGTGTACTGTGCGTTATAGGTGCACGTGAAAGAACACCAGGTGGTAGAAATTTCCAGAGCCTTCCACTACGGCTTCTCTCTCCTTTCCACTGTTGAATTCTCTTTTCCATGCCTCACGGACGCTGATCCGTGCTCCGACAATGACTGCAGAAAATAGCGTCCCTTCCTTAACCAGCACCGAATCACAATTATTGTCGCAATAGAGCGCGGGACGCCGGCGGTAATAGTGCAGTTATCACTGTAAAAATATCCGTAATTCTTACGTACGAGAGCTGCGTAAATGTACAAGCGCTGGCTCAGTCGGGTGAGAAACGGATGGAACGTACGTAAAAACAAGAACACTGGTGCACTCAACTAAGAAACGTAGCGTACGCATGAAAGTAGGGACGCTGGTCATATTTGTGAAGGGACGCCCAGCCTCCCAAAGCTTTATACATAATATGCGCAGACGGCACTGTGTCATCTTTTTCGCCATAACCCACCGAAGAAAATATGACTTTGATGCAGTCCATGTGATTTGCTATTGCTCTCCATGTGCTCATTTTATGAGTTTTTCAACAATGACCGCAACCGGCCTAATAACTCTAAAAATGAATGTATTGAACAGCTTGATATTGTAATAGTTTACTCATTCAAACTTTTACCAATGTATAGTCGACTGACGCCTCAAAGCCAAAAGCTGACCTGTACAGTGATGTCGCTGAACGCAGCACAAGATGCGAGAAAATAAAAAAAAGAAAAAGTACGTGGAGCTACCAGGAATCAGAGCTTCGAAATTTAGCCTATGCTCTCGACAGAACACCTATAAGATTCCAAATACACATCCGTAGGGTGAGTATTGCAGTTCAGAGTTTCTCACCACATCTGCGCTTCGTTTCGTCATCGTAAGAATAAAGCCGCCGTCAGACGTAACGCGAACCAAGAAGATATATCTCTTGCGGTCCTTTCTGGATCCTCCACAGGCGAAACGAGGAAATGTCTGATACGTGCATGGCTTAAGTATGGCTGAGGCGGTCACATACTCATGGCAGCTCATGCACAATCAACCGTACTTGCAAGCCACGTGAGAAGAATCCTGCTTAACCCCTTTACGCCCCACTCTTATTTTGCTCTTAATGTTTTGTACGCCACAGTGTAAGAAATGTCAGCCTTGCGGTAAGTAAACTATAGTATATAGTATTCCTGACAAGCGCGTTGCCTTGAGAGATTAGCCGGCAGTTTCGTCGACTGCGGCTTTCCTTCCGTTAACTATAGCGCCGCCTAACTCAGCACTGCAGCCGTGTCCCTGCGGTGAGTGGCTAAGAGTGTTCGCACTCGATCACCGGTTGTCATCGGGCCCGTGCTGGAGGAAGGTTACAAAGAGCGTCGATGGGGCGATGCATTTTGGGCTTCTGGCAAAGTGCCCGAACCGACGAGGCCTGCGCCACCCGTCGCTGGGAGAACGGCCCCCGTTAACGACAGACTAATCGGAAAGGCACACGGTGCACGGGAAAACTCCTATGCGCAGTTATTATTTGCGCAAGAGGAAGGGATTCCTCTCTTCTCAGGCATGACTGTCTGCTCCTAGGTCGTTGCTGTGTGCAAATTTCCTTTGCGCAGAGGTTGTTCGTTCGATTCCCGGCGCACTCAATGCAGTGGGGAGCCATGGTATAAAGCTATTCTTACGCGTTAGCAAGAAAAAGAAAGGTTATGGTAGCTCATGTCGATCTATACAATGGCGCTTTCTATTTGATTTGAGTTTATTATTATTTTTTTTTTTTGTTCTTGTTCCTGCCCCCTTTTTTTCGCCCCTTCCGCGACGTTAAGACATGTTTATTCTTCCTATCGCTACACTTTCGTTGTCGGGCCTTGGTGCGAGGTCGAACCTCTCGACAGCCACTCGGTTCCCTCGTGACTAAAGTTGCGCGATCCGTCACGAGGCTTCTGGCTCCGTACGTTTCATTCCGTATCGTTGTTTCTGTATCTTTGAGATCCGTTACAATTGAGATCCTTCGATGAACGAGTGATACGATAGTGTCACGCGTGAACAGCGATGGTTAATCAGCCTCGCAATGAGATAACGATATTGGCGATTCAGTACCAACGTACGAATCTCATTTTACTCTCGCTGTAACGTTGTCACTTAAGGTTGCTAGGCTGAATCTCAACGACCCTGGCTTTGGAAAAGATGGCAGCCAGTAGCAGCACTACCATCACCTATCCGCCACACGTTGAGTCACGTCATCTGGCAAAGGCTGAGCGCATGCAATGACGAAGACGTCTTTATTTAGGGTTGGCTCCAAGGCCTATTGTATGGGAGGGCAAATGTGAGGCGGATTTAAGGCCTCCGTGGGCTCCCGAGGACCCTTGCAAAAAGCCAAAATGCAATTGTAGCACGATGAACCCCTTAGAAGCAGTCGACGGGGTCACCAGGCTAACCCATACCTCGCTGGACGAGATGCTTGTTGCTCGTAGGGGTAGTTCCATCACTGGCACTCCGAGAAGCGATTTACCTTGGCCGGCCTGTGTCCCGGCCACAGTCTGGTGACTTGTGCAACATCGACAGGGGTTCGTCATCTGATACGGCTGGCTGTAACTAAAATACTGATACGTATAAAGAAGCTAAAATAAGATGATCAGAAAGCTTTACTGTACGTAACTGCGCCTTTTACGTAATGCAGATGGGATGGGATGTCCAGCAGCTTTCTGTTGAATGTGTTCAGTTTCTGTTTTCTTTCTGTTTAGTTGAAAGGCTGTGCCGAGACGCCCTCTAAAGGACATGCACAAGTTCGCTATGCAAGACAGCTAGAAGGAGGGAAAAGAAGAGAGGATGACGAGCCCAATCCCGGTTGGTTACAGTGGGGAAAGGGGACTGGAAGATGAAGCAAGCCGGGAAAGTTCTTTGCAAAAAAAAAAAATAATAATAATAAATAGGATCACTGCCGCTCAATGTGATACGAGTATATATGAAAGCCATCGCCGCCTGTGACGGGCTTCATTCCCAGATTCTTCATTCCACGTACGAAACGCTAGTCTGGGAGTCCCTGGTCGAGCAAGCGGCCTTCGCTGCTGTCGTCGCGTATACCTGCGCACCTTTGCCACGGCAGCCATGAATGAACACTGCATACACTCTTCCGCGCACTCACTCGACTGTCGCTCCGCTGCAGTATACGTTTTCCGCGCAGAAGCATATTCAGCGCCAACTGCGCCACATCGCGCGACGCAGAGTGGTGGGGATGGTAGCCTTCCTCCGTACGTCACACAAACGTTGCACGTCGACGCTGACGCGCGTGTCGCGCGTTCTCGTGACGTCGACGCGCGGTGCCAGAAACGCGCGTCTGCCGAATCCGCGTCGCGCGCTTTTTGGACAGCCCCCGGTATAGTAGCCCCGCCAGCGTGCTATACCGAGGCTGCCAGGATCCTAAGTCGGGACTGGTGATTCAGCGCGCTTCTTTTTCGTCACCCAGCCGAGTGCGAGCGCACCTTGCGCCCCTGACTCCTTTCCCCTTCACCGGACGAGCACGGGCTGCCCCTGACCTGCTGTTTTGCTAGACGGTCTTATGTACAGCCTCGCTGTGGACACGTGCTGAAGTCAAGGTCAGCGATTGTTTTTCTCTGTCTTGCCTGGTATGTCAAGGTCAGCGTGGTTTTTATTGCGCTATTGGAGAACTGACGTACTGAGAGGAAGCTCGGTTCCGTTCTCCCCCTGGTCGTGTCCCTCTCGAGTTCGTTCCCGAGTTGTAACTAAGATTTCTTGGCCATCTGATTTCTTGTAGATGAATATATGCAATCCTTGCGCACTGCTCAGTTTATAGCTGCAGTGAATGGTACAGTTCTAATTCGAAAAGGAAACTGCATAAAGCAAGATATCACAGTTGTACAAATGCAGAGAGTGCGAGAGCTGCTATAGCACCGCTGTCGTGGTTGGGCCTCGGAGCCTCGGGGAGGATTTCAGGGAATTCCAGGAATATACGTAATCAAGGCACCAAAGATACTGGGCCTTATATCTGCATAGTACCCCGCCACATTTGCGCAGCCTCTGTGAATCTAATCCGCATCTCAGAGTATGCGAAGCGCCACAGCCAACGATCCGCATAAGCCGAGTGAAAATCAGGATTATAGAGCGGACGTTGAACAGAGTGTAATCTACGACAGCTACGTTTTGTATTCCAACTACTTCTAAGAAAGTTATCTTCGTAGAAAGAGACAGAGATGAATCGCACGGAAGGCAGGGTTGTTAACTAGAAGAGAGCATCCAGTTCATTATCCTGCACTGAAGAAGGGGTAAGGGGAAATGAAAGTGTACAAGAAGGAAAAGAATGAGTCAGAGAGGGAGAAAGGTCAACGAACACACACGCACGCACGCACACAACAATGTCACAGTCGTTCAGCGATTCTTGTTGCTATAGGAGCTTGAGCCTTTGTGGTTTTCCGATTTGAAGCTCGGTTGTTCCGCCATTCCAAGACTCACTGTTCGGGAAATTGCTCTCGTAACTTTCGCAGGTTACTGCTATTGCGCAGTTATGCTCTGTATAGCATGGCCAGAAATAAGCACCAATTCCTGACGTAAAATAATAACCGAGTGGTTAAACCTCTCCCTTTTTCAACGCCATTTGAATGCTTTCGACATAAATGCACCACTTAATTCGTATTCTTGCTGCTGTCACGTAATAGTTGCCGCTTTCTTTCTTCACCTTGTATCTATATTTCTACCTCTCCGTCGCTGTAATTTTCATATTCACTTCTGGCCAAGACCCTTACGCTGACACGTAGTACATAAATGAACTACTGCTGAGAAACTCAAGAGGCATGTCCAATCAGCGCAAGAAAAAAAAAAAGAAGAAAAAAAAAAGAGGGCTTCCGACGTGAGCCAAAAGTTCACAGGACAGAGCGCTAAGCTTCAACTCAATCGAGCAGCCACACACGCGATTTGTCGGCCGTCTTCAAATCGGGCTGCATGGTGCGCCGCACCAACTCTGCGTTGCTATGGCAAGAGCGCGCGAATCAGCTGTTAGCGTGTACATTTCGCATCACAGAGCAGTACATGGAAGCATACACTGCAAGGTTGCCGTTCGCGGCGGTAATGGCGTTTTATTTTCGGCAGCTGCAATGCATGTGCACTGCTAGCGCGGGCAGCGCGGGCAGTATTACGCTGTTTGCGGACACTTTGACTTTAGCGTTTATATATATTTGGCCATAAAAAAAAAAAAAGCGTGCTGCTCTTTCTAAATGCGTGTGTTGTTGCCGTGTTGTTTTGGCTCCAGTGGCCGCGTGCGTGCGTTGGCCCCTCGTTGCAAAACGGCGGGTTCCGCAGCGACGCAAATCGAGTCCGCGCACGCTTTCAAGGTCCGAAGCTAAAATTCTTCGGGAGGCCCGCAGTTCAGCTGAAGTCACGCAGTTACGTTTGGCTAAACAGTTTGCGTGATTATTACATGCACGCGCAGCATAAAATTCGTTCTCGGGTAAACATGAGAATTGCTTTCCCCCCAATATGACGGATGGTTCGACTGCTTATAAATGACGGGCAACGCACACCGGCAGTCGAATCCTACATAGTGGTTCGCATAGGTAATTTATAAAACTTGAGCTCAGTGAAAAGGTTACGTTATTGGATATTTACAGGGCTTTCCAATATGAGTAAGACAGTAAGACGGGGATCAGCGTTTCTGCTGCCCTGTCCCGCCTATACTGTCAATTGTCATTACATGCTTTCAACGAGACCGCTGGGACAGCACGCCTAGCTGTACACAGCTACAGCGAATGGAATTATTTACTACGTTTCTCTTACGACTCTTATTCTAATAACCGGCGAAGCAGTATTGCGGAAATGAGAGTTCGTCAACAAATATCCACGTTGTTTATAGGGGAAACGTAATATGTGTGCCAACGCCTCCGTGGTCCCGCCACGGTGGTCTAGTGGTACTCGGCTGCTGATCCGAGGGTCGCGGGATCGAATCCCGGCCCCGCGGCTGCATTTCGATAGAGGCGAAATGTTGAGGCCCGTGTACCGTGGGATGTCAGAATCCCAGAATGGTCGAATTTTCCGGAGCTCTCCACCACTGTGTCTCTCATAATCATATCGTGGTTTTGGAACGTAAAACCCCACAGATCAATCAACGACTCGGTGATAAACGGTAATACACAACTTATGCGCATGCGTAAAAATATACGTCTGCTTCCGTATAGCTCCCGAAAATCGCTGGAGAAGTACATCTATCTCTCCATTTATGTTCACTTTAATTCTTTTCCATTTATGTCGAAATTACTGCATGCTGTAAACTACAAATAATTTCCCCCGTGCACTCCTTTGACCTCTTCGTCTGTTAGATCTATGAGATGTCTAACAAAGAAACGAGCCCTTGAGCCTTTACCCTTTCGTCATTCAGGAGCAGAATTCGACGCAGAGGTTATGATAACTTGAGAGCGAGTAACGTGGTGTGCGGGGTAGTTAAATCAATTCCACCCTTGTCGGGACGCGTCATTCACATAAGAATAGCGGCGGTACCTTGGCCACACGAGATGGTGCGAGCCATGCAACGGGCGCGACGAGAGTTTCGGCGTTGAGCCAGGAGGGTGCCAGCGTCATCTCGGCAGCACTTGGCTGGAACAACGTCACGGATGGCTTGTTGTGGCAGTGTCACATGGCAGCGACACTTATACATCGCACCACGAAACTCGAGTAAATCACCGTGGCTTCCTGGTTGTGACGATATATGGAGGGAAAGAGAAATGGATGCGCGGTCGACGTAAACTGGGACAACCGTCCTCTCTTTTTTTATTTACTGAAAGATAGATAAACGATGCTTACCCATATATAATGGCGGTGCGTGGTTACATCTTTTTTTTTTTTTTGAGGTCGTTCAGCACCAGGGTTATGCAGGTCTTATATATGGGAAATCAGTTATGGGGAACCCCGCAAGGTGGATGTGCATGAAACATGACATACATCCACTTGCACGGAGTTACATATCTGTGTTCACCAAACAAAAAAGATATCTTACGCTAAAAATTTTCGTAACAGAATATTATAGCCAATCACAACGCGAGATATATCATTAGCGACGCCGGCGGACCAACGGGAAAAAGCGTTTGCAAAAAAAAAAAAAAAATACGTCTCTTGAATTCGGCTTCAAATCCATGCGAATTTGTTGGGGTATTCGTCTCGCTCAGTGTGGGCTTCGAACCCGGGAATAACGTATTTTCGGGGTGCTTGCTCTACCTACCTAAAGTCCCCCAGAACATCCACTGTTGTCGCCTTCTGCTGTTGCCCCATCTGCGGTTGTCGGACTTGTGCTGAAAGTCTTTTTTCGATTTTCGGACAATACATTAAATTCGTTCCCGAATGACAGGCATGTAGTCTATAGTGCCTTTTATAAAACTCGAACAGTGAAACTGTAACCTGCAGCTAAATACGTAGAGCGCTGTATACTATCCCTCTCCTCTCTGTAGCCTTCTGTAACCTCTTACTGTATCCGTGTGGCATTTTTGGAGTGCATTTCAAGACCTCCGACGTCTGCACTGCTCGAAGACGTCCAGACAGACTATATGTTTACCCGCCAGCGTATCTCGCCCTGTAATGCTTGAAGTGGACACCGCGCTCTCTCGACTCGTTCGATTATATCTCGTGTTTATATGCCGTGACCTCGCTTAAGAGGTTGGTCCTCCGGGTGCGCCGCACTTTAGGTGGACCTGCGCGAGCGGAACCTTGTGCCGTGTATACTCCCGTAACAGCCTCGCACGCTCGTACTCGAAATGACCACCTCAATTGTGCGCGTAAGTCGGTAATCGCATTCCGTGTCACATTGCGAATGTGCTCAGCCCTCCACCCTTTGCACGTATACACAAGCGCACGTATGCACATGTCTGTTTCAAGTGCGCCGCAGGAATGCGCTCAGAGGGAAATGTCAAGATCAAGCACTTCAAGGACGCTCGCGCGTGATTCACCATGCAGTTTGCGGTGATCACGTGAACTCAAGGTCACCTAGTGGTATCGCCAGCTTCTTTTCGTGCATGCTTCTTCTGTAAGATAGAGACGGATGACACACCGCATTCCACATACATGCCACAAAATCAGGATGGAGAGTGGGGACGTAATGATTCATTCAAGCGCGAAAGGCAGAAGTCCCGCCGCTGCAGAGGGCGCCTGATTTTGTGGCCATGCCGGTACGTTGGTAACGGTCTAGATGTGCTGTAAGATCATCATACTCTCAAATTTCTTCTGCTTGTTTGGGTGTATGTATATGTATACCCCCATGTGCAGGTTGGTGTGGAAGAGCTGCATTGGTTGTGTGACCAAAAGCAGCTTTACATACACAAATTTATTGATTGCCATACTGGGAATTTAGATGACTTTATGCTCTGAGTATAACGTAGATATACACGTGAGCAGAGTGACAGGTCTTTGGAAGTACGTTCGCATCCTTTCGTGCGTCATAACAATAGACAGGCTTCCTTGAAAGAGATATCAAAGAATGCGTATTTTTTATGTTCATGCAAGTACTCATGCATCTAACACTTTCGTCGGTGCGAGATACGAGTACTATATCAAATCTTGATATGCAAGCGCCCGTATGTAAGCTCTCTATCGTACAAGGGTCGTGCGAACGCAGTCCCACTTGCGTCACTCTTTCTTTCTTTCTTTCTTTCTTCTTTCTTTCTTTCTTTCTTTCTTTCTTTCTTTCTTTCTTTCTTTCCAAGATACTGGAGGCCCGCTGTAGAAGTTTGCGTTTTCCGCGCATTGCGTGTTTTGCAAGCACCGCCGCCGTTGCCAGCTCTCCGCCTCTGTTCGCGCTTTTATTCGTTTTCGTTTGTCCGGGCGTCAGTCACACCGGCGCCTCCGTGACAACGAGGTATTGTCACTAAAGCTGCCAAGCTTCGTGGTGCCACAACGCCGCAACGCGGCAAATTGCTATATAAAACCGCTTCAAAAGCGTTTCGCCGTGGTGGCACGAATACTGAGCGGATGTTACATACAAGTCCCAGCTTGCACATCCGACGATATCGCTTTACGTATATGTATACGCTGTATAGCTGTACGTTGCCGTTGCTGGTACAGTGATGAACATATTGTTGAAAACGACGATAAACAAGGAATTCGTTCGAGTCCACGTTTTTTCAAGTGGTCATGCCTTCGTCGGGGCTAGAGACCTTCGTCATAGCATATCCTCTTAGGTCGTAAACCATCGTATACGCGTCACTGCCTTCGTCATGGGGCTCCAGCCTTCGTCATAGATCTTGCCCTGACGAAGTCAAGATCACTGTTCAAAACGTTGGGCCTAGCGATATTACCTCTTTTCAATCGTTTAAGATCTGTTCATCACTTCAAGGCTCCGCTTCCCCTGAGCTTCTGGTCTTGTTTGGTTGCTGCTATAGCAGCTCTTCGATAGTAGTGACCGTGATTCAGTCACGTACGGCAACATGTATAAGTCGCAATACTGAACGTAAAAGGGGCACTTCTGCCCGTGATAGAAGTCACACAACTTCGTTTTCGAACGTGGAAGTCGTAAAGTACCGAGATAATAATAACGAAGTGTGAGCTCTGGAGACCGTCGATTTCACGCCCGAGATAGTTGTTGCGGTGAAAAATCTGGTGCAGAGCACAGTCATTAACCAGGTGAAGCGATGGTCCAGCTTCCTTCTGTATGTACCGTGCTGAGAGTAGTTAAAATTAAACCGCGGAGTGAGCGCGAGAGTTTATTGCAAGAGGAAATATTTTTCCAGCTCTGGGGCCGTGCCACTGAGCGTGTAGGCCCCATGTGAATCACATTGTACGACCTGGCCGATGAACAGTGAACCAATACGGAAAGGTATAGGAGGTGGGCATAGGCTGTCGACTGCGAGAAATTGCTCGTGGAGGGAAAGAGGCACAAGTTTATACTGCACTGGACAAGTGCTTGGTAATGTAGGACCGGAGTTGCGAAGTTCTCTGAGAGCGCCGCTGCTTTGGCTACCAGTCGAGTTGAGCGGCAACGCCACCGCGTGGAACACGTCTACGCGTACGCGCTTCTAAGGCGTAGTCGGCGCTGTTCGTTTGCGTTTATTTATTTATTTTTTCTTTTTTGCTCTCTCAATCGAGTGGGCAGTGCCGCTTTATCTGCTTCCTTTGCACAGTATATCCGCTTCCGGTAACCGAAGGATGTGTCGCATGTATTTTTGCTCCTTTTTATTTGTTGCTATTGTTTTCAGTTCTCCCCGCTTCCAGTTCCTTTGTGCTCTGTGCACGTGCCCCCCCCCCCCCCTTTCTTTTTTTTTATATTGTTATTCCGCTACTCGTCCGGTTCATTTTGCAGAGTTCACTTTGTTTTTATTGCCCTTCTTACTCGGTGAGGCCCGGGTGTCGCTCGTGCCACCGGAGCAGCGGGTGCACGGTGTGTGTGTGTGTGTGTGTGTGTGTGTGTGTACGTGCGCGACGGTAAACAAAGAAGTCACGCGGGACGACGTCACGTACACGGCGGCGGGGGTCTTTGTCCGCGCGTCCGGCGGCGGTGGCATCTCTCTGAGCGTTGCCGCTGACCGGCATATATCGCGCATCTGCCGCAGCCGGGTCAGTAGCGCGTGCGTTTTATAAAGCGGGCGATGCGACGGGTGATTCACTATATAGGAGCTTTTTGCGTTGCTTCCTGGATAAGGAGAGAGAAAAAAAAAAATGGGGCAGCGCCTGCTGTACTTTGGGAAACTGCTCGTCGCTCATCCTAGCAGGGGTGCGACACGTATGTATGGTGGCCAGGCTGTGAGGTGGGCTGTCCGTTTCGATATTTCCGCATTTTCACCGCTCTCTCTCTGTCGCTCTGATTTGAACTGAAACAATGAAACAGAACGCGCGGGCGTTGCCCCTGGAGTGCGCTGACCTGTACTGATCGGTTTGCAACGAAGGAGAGTGAGAGCAGGGCGGGGTCGCTGCGGGGGCAGCGTGGGCGTTCGCTCCTTCGCTTGTCTAGCACCACGATCTATTTAAGGCAGCTGTTGAATGCGTGTGAGCCAGACAACCCTGTATTCCACGTTACATTGTTTTCCAGTTCAGTGTGGTATCATACGGTTCACTACGTATACCGCGTACGGTGCATATGCCGCGCAAATTGTGTCGTTGGCCTTGTTGGTAAGGCGTAACTGTTCACGGAGAGCAAAATTTTGGCACTGGACAACAGAAGAGGCAAGGACGAGCGCGTGCCAAATTTTCGCGCTACGTGAGCAGTTATGGCCTTCGGCACTGCTTCGAAGTGCACGCTTTGTCACCTAATTTACTTACGCGCTCTAAATGTGGCGATAAAGATGCCAATCGCAGTCTCGACCTGAAAAAATTTATGCGTATCTACGTAAAGTAAAGCTTATTGTTTAGGCGGATTATATGTGCAAAAAGCTACACACACACACACACACACACACACACACACACACAAACACACTGCGCGTGCATGTTTTCTTCGGCGTTCATCAGTATAGCTTCCATGACGTTTACAGTAAAGGAACTTTGTTTGACCACAGGCATTTCGCTAAAGCAGCACGGCGCTGTATGTGCATACAAACCGAATCAGCATATATTCGGAGTGAATGCCAGGTTGTTGCCCATCGTACTTGGCATTATAGCTGCAGCATGCGTCACGTTTTGACGGCGAGCTGTCCTCCGCCAGGACACACACAACACGCGACATCATCATCGGTGCTTCGCTTCCGCGTTTTGTGTGTGTGTCTCACGCATCCGACGTCAGAAGAGGGCGGGGGTGACTGCTCCGTCTAATTTTGCCATGCGAACGATCGGGTGCATCTACACATCCGTGTCCGGAGGCGCCATCGACCTCACCTGGCGTCACGCAACAGCACGATTCGTTCACCGGAGCGGTGATTATAAGCACGACAGTTCCAGACAAGGTTCACAGGCTGTCGAAGGCGCCGACGCTCGTCGTAGAGGCAAAATGAAGCGACGCAAGATCAAGTTTACGAGAAGGTTTAGAATGAAGGATGTGACAACCGGCTCGGCTAACAATAAGACTGCCATCTGTTTCCATGAAAGGTTCTCTCTCTCTCTCTCTCTCTCTCTCTCTCTCTCTCTCTCTCTCTCTCTCTCTCTCTCTCTCTCTCTGCCGTCTGTTTCACAATCATGCAAGAGGTGAAACAGAGCGTGCGAGGAAAAAATCACGAGTTGTCTGCCTGTTGCTTTCTCCTTGCAATCTGCAAACGAAATAGACTATGTTCCATATAGGATATTGTTTTCTAGATTTATTTATTTATTTATTTATTTATTTATTTATTTATTTATTTATTTATTTATTTATTTGCATTGAGCACCTTCGTAATGTGTGCTACACGTACAGTAAAAAATGTTGACGCGGTTACTCTCGTGGCAAATACGCTTCGCCTTCAACGGAGAATCCTTACATGCTGTGCTACCCGAGAACGTTGTTCATTTCTTCATAAGGTATACGCCCCGTACTGTGCCAGTATGCAGTGCTATGCTGGTCTGAAATGGCACCGAAATAACACGGAAAACTAATAAAAGCAAGAAACATGAACACATGTCATCACTGGCGTTCGTGCTGTTCCCTTTTATCTTTTTCTTATATATATATATATATATATATATATATATATATATATATATATATATATAAGAAAAAGATAAAAGGGAACAGCACGAACGCCAGTGATGACATGTGTTCATGTCATATATATATATATATATATATATATATATATATATATATATATATATATATATATATATATACGCGTCGCCAGCTTTTAACGCTTGCCGACGAAAATTATTTGGTGAGTGAGTGAGTGAGTGAGTGAGTGAGTGAGTGCGGAGGTAGTCTGACATGTATATTGTTTCTACGGAAATTCCATCAGTTGAACTATCGAACGTACGAGTGTGCCCGTCTGCACGTATATAAACTGAAACCAACCGGTGGAGAAACATCCCCCGGAAACATCTCCCGTGTTGTGTTGTGCTGTCGCCAGCACGTGGTCTTCCTCTACGCTTTCTTTCTGTGTAATATAACTACTATTGTGTCTTAATTGGTGCCCATTGTCCCTGAACACACTGCCTCTGACTCACGGGTGTGAATGTCCTCCCTGATACCAAGGGACATCGCCGGTGACAAAGGCACGACGGAGCGAGCTCCGACACGCTTCGCTTAGTTGCTCGGTGTGGGGTCGTCGGGACGTGACGGCACCTTTCCTCGTGAGATTACGTCACGTGTATACTATTGTCAATAACTGCGGCTTAGTGTGACTGTTTCGCGGACTCCGTGGAGATGTGTCGGACGCGAGCAAATAAACACTGCACATTCAGTGGGATGCGTTATGTACGGCAATGTCATTGGCAGCTACATCTTAACAGTATAGGCTTGTAAAAGCATAATAGATACCTGGGCGCTGATGTAAGCTACACGGTTATTTGTAGTTTTTGTTCGTTTCGGTACATAGAAGTTTAACGCCTTTGTTAATATGCTGTATATTCAGAGGAGGGGGTGTTCATTCTGCGGGTAATCTATATCGATGCCCTCAGAACTCAGATACGCTGATAAACATGTGGTGGTGGCGCTATGTAATATACATTAACTGCTTCACGCATCAATAGCAGTCAAGCTCCGCCACTATGTCTGCTGGCAACAACGCTCGAGTAGATGGAGCTCTTCATTTCTCGACGTTGTTCTTATCCGCGATAAAGTCTCACAACGCCAACATGGCACACCCTCCACGTGTCAAGATGGCTTTCAGAAGACAGATTAGCATCATTTTTTCTAGGTCCATTATGCTCGTATTCATTATGCTGTACTGAGTAAGAGGATGATGTAAATTTGTTTTACCCTTACGCGTGATATTCCTTTTTTTTTTTTTTAACCTCGGATGAAGGAGGGCGTGTTGCAGTGCCGAGCATTAATATTTAACGCGGGTAACGTGACGCTGAAACGAGCTAGATGATAATAAATTCAATATAGAAAAACGCGGACACTAAGGGCCGTGGTTGAGGAGAGATTAAATTGAAGAAGCAAGGGCGGAAGGCTGTATATATTTGCGCTCACCGGCTCCGCCATGCGTGCAAGGGCGCATGTAACTGCAGGCCGTGTAGCGTCCAGCTCGCCCAGTTACAGCCTGCCGCTTGCCAGGCGTCGTCTCGCTTTAATTTCAGGGAAGTTCCAGATAAGAGATCTCGAGGCGAGTCTGGCACGTCACCTAGCCCGCAATAAACCGCGGTGCGCGTCGCCAAGCCCCTCCGTGTCATTTCCGTTGGGCCTTGCCCCGCCTCATTGCTTGCCTGCGTCGCCCGTGTGGCCGGTCAACAATCCATTTATATCAATTGCTTGCACTTTAGTATTTCTTTTGTTTTACATGTTCTTTAACCGGGAAGAAACCCAGAGTGACCAGAATTGTCCCGGCAGGGATTGTGTGTGTGTGTGTGTGTGTGTGTGTGTGTGTGTGTGTGTGTGTGTGTGTGTGTGTGTGCGTAACAAGCCTTCGCATCACCGTTACATTGCCTGAAACCATCACACCATCGGCAAGTACAACGGTGGCAATAGGCAATACTGTTCAGAATAAAAGAAATTGAATATAAACAATTGCAAATGGTAAATTATGACTTCCTTGCATCTATCTTGAAAACTTCGTATAGGTCTCATGTGCGAAAGCATGAGACCTGTACGAAGCATGAGCATTTGTAACGAACTTGAATTCGTAACGCTGAGCAGCGTAACACAACGAGAACTATAAGAGATGCGTGTTTAGCTGAAAGTCAGCGCGGTAAGAGTTAGTGTTGAAACGGTCAGCGCGTATGTGCGTTTTCTTTTTCTTAGTCCCCATCGCCTTGCGCTGCTCGTTGTTCCGAATCCCAACGAACTGTCGTCTGTCAACGTACTCTATAGCCCGTTTAGATTATTCGGTACGAATACAGACCTCTTCAAACGTGCCACTTGTGGATGGGCCTCACCAGTGCAGAATTTGCTAACGTTACCATTAGGAAGAAGTCATTTTCCATATCTCATACGTGTGGTCATTACTGAAAGAAATTCGGCGTCAGGATTAGCGAAGCATATACCAGTCTCCATATAATCTGGACACTGATTCTGATCGGACGAAGACCGTCATGAGCGGGCCGGGCCGCGTGTTTGAGACTCCAGGCCAACAATATCAGCAAATATCACTTTGTTCAATTTATGAGCAATTTTTGGGCAAATGAAAATAATTATTTCTGCGGTATCCCATATAGTTCACTACATAGCCACCACAGGCAACACCTCAGGACATGGCCAGCGTGTGACTGCTTGGAGACCCCCACCCCCTTTTGTGCGTTGCTCGCAGAGCAGTTAACGCGTGTGAATGCGCACCGCACTTGTGCATGCGCAAGGTTGCACTTGAGCGCGTTTGTTCCGCTGGCGTTCGCTCGCGCGACGTCCTTGGTTGCGTATCGTGGTAAAGGAGGCCGTCATGTGCCGCCCGAGCTTCCAAGGCGGCAGTGACGACGTGGCGCTTGCAAAACAACGCATCGTTCCAGTGATGGTGCACACGGCTCTGTCGTTTAAAACGGTGGGGAGGGACAAGGGGCGACCTGAATTGCTCTGGTGTCCTCACGTGCGATCTCACCCACGCGGACGCGCTAAGGTCCGGTACGCTAATATCGCATTGTGGTTGTTAATGATGATGGTGATGATGATAATGATGATGGTGGTCGACAGAAGCGTAGGTTTCTTGTTTGCCTGGAGAGAGGAGGGGATGGAGTCAAGCCGGGTCTAACGGTGCACTGTGCATTTATAGTGACGTGCGCAAAAAAAGACCTGTCATTGTTGTGATAAAAATTTGCTAGCTTGTTTGTGCAAGGTTCCTTCTTCCAGTATTGTACTATCCGTGACTTGAACAACGTGCAGTTGCTAATTAAGAAGGGGAGGTGAGGCGGCGGGACATGGCTTGGAGGATGCAGCTAACAGTTACATGCATATCACGTGCGCTTTGAGAAGAAGCAGCTCGACTGAAATACGACCACCTTGGCCAAAATCATCGCTAGGAGTCATTCCACGAGGCCAAAGAAATGAGCACTAAATGAAAATACGCATAGAAACTGTGTAAGCGCAGGATGTATGCAAATTGGTGGGATTGAACTGATTTTTTTTTAAATACCTTGCATACCGGCCTTTAAACCAATAGCATCGTTGTAAAGGCTGAACAAACGACGACTACTCAGAATTGAGGTGAACGCAGGATATTTTCGAGCATGCCAAAATTGTGTCTGTCACACCCGAGCTCGGTACGCGTCCGGTTATGCGCAACTGCGATTTACGATAACTATAGGACATCGTGGACCTATTTGACGTCTGTAATCAAGGAGGACGCCATCAAGCGGCAGTGTAGCGGTAGGCTGCTATGGCTCACAGCCTCATTCAGGACTTGGGAGTGTGTAGCGTTCTGCTCCTCAAGGCGAGGCAACTGGTCTAACTCCTTATCACGGTTTCTATGTACAAAAAATAATTGGCAAATAAAGCCCCACCGGGTGCTTAGATAAGAGCTGCAAGATAAATATTCCGAGTGGCCAAACAGCTGACGAGTTATGAGCTACTGCGTACAACGCATGTCCGCAGCTTGTGGAAGGTAAAAGCCACAATCGACGTGGTCGTCGTCCCGGCCGATGAGCTCCACCCACTTACACTCCGTCATCCAGGAATTTTTCTGTAACGTGAGACCCGGCACTTAATACACGAACGAGATGGCGACACGCAAAGCATGGCACCGCCATCAGCGTGCGTCCCCTTCCATCTCCCATCGCTCTGTTTGACGACAGAGATGGAGAAGTCTCGGTCGATCAGCGCATATTCCTCGCGTACTCGTAACTAGCAATTAGCGCTCGATGCTTAAAGAAAAATAAAATAAAAATAAAATAAAATAAAAGTTACTATAAGTGTAGCGTTGCCCCGTGAGCACGCGTCATCCCCGAATCGGCCCGAGCCATGCTTTTCAGTAGTGCCATGCAGCAGAGCAAACACTATGCCGCCATCGTGCACGGTTCTTGCGAAGCGATACCGGTTTTTCTTGCGAATTGCCATTCTTGAGAAGTGCCAGTTTTCTGGGGTACACTTCTGCTATACTTCTGCCGCTTCCGATACTTCGCTCGCCGCTAGCAGCCTAGGCGACAGAGCGCGGACGGACACATTGAAGGTATATTCGCGCTCCTGATTGGTCGAAGAGACCCGTATCTTCCGCAGCGCGGTGCACGGAACTATACTGGAACAAGGTACAGGCTGTTGACGCGAAAAGTTCATGCGCTGCAGCAACCCGCGCCGGTGCCGTGCTGCAGCCGCCGAGCACCGTATTTTTCTTCCGAGCAAAATAGCCTCGCGTGCGGCGCTTAATCTCCGCCGCTCACGCCACGTACTGGACGGAGCAACTACAACAGCCAGCTATGAATCACCACCTGGCACGGCAGGGCACAGCGGCACTTTTAGCCCGCTCGCTCGAAGAATGCGCATGTTTTCCGCGGTAACAACTCGCAATCCCAGACTTCGTGTTGCGGTTTACCACAGCGTTTATAGCTTTTCCTTTTTTTTTTTTCTCTTGCCCAGTACTGTAACTGTATGTTTTGTGACATGCATGCGTGATCATATTTCATTTCTCATTTTTCGTGTCACAATACGATGCCGTGGTGACAGCTCCAACTCGGAAAACGGTATAAGGAAAAAACTAAATGTGCTCTAAATCTAATAAGTTAGTGAGAATTTTCTTTTTATGCTTCCGCAGAGTGCATTTCCATTTGCTTTCGTTGTTTATTAAACTACGTGGGCTTATATACGGACTGTTTTTCGCAACCGTTTCTGCACCGCCATCTTGGGCTGTTAACGTTGTCGTTTCGTGTCTAAATGGATAATCATCTAAATGGATAATGCTAATCATCTAATGGATAATGCTTTCGTGTCTAAATGGATAATGCTACTATTGATTAATACGCCTGAAATGAACTCTACCTATTTATTCGACGGGTTATGACATTACTAGTCTAAGGTCACAGCGCAGGAAGCTGGAACGTTCGTGTAACAGTCCAAGGTGAACTGTAGTATACTCCGGCGACATATTTTACTTTATCCGCATATATATTCAGACCACAGGAGCAGAGTGACGCGGCATAAAGCAACACTTCAAATCACACCTCATATTACCGTGAGAAGCGAAATTAAAAAAAAATGAGAACAAAACTTCCGAAGACTTCCTTCCTCCTCCGCAAGAGTACCTCTGCCTGATTAATGCAAGGGACGCAGTAATGGAAACAGAGTCACTTTCTTGCGTTATCTCGGGAATGGGATAAAGTTTAGTAAACGATGCATATATGTTGTTAATTGCCTCAGTAAGTTTACTTTTCTGGCATTCCATCTGTAACTTTTTAACCCGGTAGTAAGTTTTGCCGTGTCTTGCCGGTAGTAAGTTATGCCATGCCATGTCTCCCCGCTTTACAGCATGCCATGAGAGCGTATAGAAAGTACCAGAAATACATTTTCTCTGTCTCTTTTGCTGGTACCTAAGGGGCTTGCCTGAGCAAGCTGAACGTGTCCCCAGATATATGCCATTCCTTCTACGAAAACAGGAAGCTCCGTCTGCTGCGCGTGAAATAATGTCTTACTATCAGGCCCTACAAAACCTGAAATCGGGTGGTGTGCGTACATAAAGAGCGATAAAAAATACCCGACTTCGTCACTTGAGAAGTACTGACCAGGAAATTATACAGACTGCGGCCAGGGCATCCGGGCATTCTCATTGATTCTATGCTTGCATAAATGCTCGAGCTTTCAAATGGGATTGCCGACTTGCCGTCCATGCCGTTCGGCGCATTGCTCGCAAAAGCAGGTCGTTGTTGCAGTCGTCACGCCCTTGTGCTGCAATTACTGTCACGTAATTCTTTTTTTTTTTTTTTTTTTTTTTTACTTTCCATCTCTCTCGCGCGCGCGTCGACCGAACCGCAGTGAAGAATGTAGCGCGCCGATCGACTGACCCGAGGGAGTCGGCGAAAAGCCGCTCCGAGCCCGCGTTTTGTAGCTCCTCTCTGCCCAGACGTATCGATTTCCGGGAATCAATTGGATTAAGTCTCGCTGACGTCTTCCCGGTCGCGAGGAAAACAACCATCGGTGGATGGGTGGCCGCTCCTAATGCTTTCGCAAAAGGGTCGAGCGTGCCTTCTTCGAGGCTTTTCGATCGCGCTCCGCTGCTCCGTTTCATCTGTCTCGCCGCCATCCACGATTCGGCCTTGGCAGTTCCAGGGAGGACCTCCTCGGACGGAGGTGCTCGCGCGTGAAAGAGACCGTTATATCGAAAATGTGGAGACGCAGCCAACATCTTCGTTGGATTTTAGGTTGTCTTGGCTATCTTGGCTGCGCAGTCGCTCTATACACGGAGTCTTGAAAGAACAATTTTGCGGACGTCTGGCTGCTGGTCTACAACGAAGCAGCGTTATAGCAGAATTCTTGCGCCAATGAGTGCGTGTGTGAGTGAAAAAGGGAGGGAGAGAGGGAGTGAGTGAGTTCTGTAAGCTCGCCATTCTTTCGACGTTGCACGTGCAGAAATTTGTTCTCTCTCTCTCCCTCTATCTCTCTCTGTTTGGGTAGCAGAATGACTGTGAAAAATGCCCCCCTTGTTCGTCGATCGCCATCGGAAGTGGTGGAAGAGGGAAAAGGGGTAGGCCATGCGGGGGAAAAAAAGAATGTGCACTTAGGGCTTCTATTGGCTGTTGAAGACGCTCGTTAGTAAACAAACAGCGCAAAAACAGAGGCCATTAGAGGCACAGGACTGAGAACAACCGCACACCACGAGACCGTCGATTGCGCTCCCTTCTACAATTTTTCGGGCAACTAATGATTTGTTGTCGTCGTCGTTGTTGTTGTTGTTATTGTTGTTGTTGCTGCTGTTGTCTGGAGATAAGAGCGCGATCGTGTGCACACAGCCGCCGTCGCCAGGTAGGATATGCGGATGATAAAATCATCCTTTAGGAAATGTGTCTTCTCTTTCTTGCGCCTCGCCATGGTGGTCTAGTGGTTATGGCACTCGGCTGCTCATCCGAAGGTCGCGGGATCGAATCCCTGCCGCGACGGCTGCATTTCGATGGAGGCAAAACGTTGAGGCCCGTTTACAGTGCGATATCAGTGAACCCCAGGTGGTCGAAATTTCCGGAGCCCTCCACTACGGCGTCTCTCGTAATTATATCGTGGTTTTGGGCACGTAAAACCTCATAAAGCAATGTCATTCTTTTTCTTCACCTTCCTTGCTTTTCATGGTTATGCCTTGATGAACTGCCTGATCACTAACGCCTCTCTTTTTTAGGGGCAAAGCTCCTCTTAGTCTAGCCTTGTCCCGTGTCAGGAGTCAGTCATCAGGCGTAACCCGCGTGCCGGGAGGCACGCGCTCGCCCTCGGCGCGTGCCTCCCGGCGCGTGCCTCTCTCTCTCTCCCGGCGCGTGCTTCCCGGCGCGTGCCTCTGCTGTGTTATGAGAAAGAGAGACAGAGAGAGAGCGAAAGGCGCGCGTTGGCTATGGAAGCGCTCTACCAGCTCGCAAAGAAGGAGAACGCGCCCTCACCCGCGAGAGACAACGTTGACGCAGGCAGCGTCTCCTAGCGAGTTTCTTGATTGATAAATACCGACTGCTCGCGTTGGAGAAGCGTTCACCGGCAACCCATATATATATATATATATATATATATATATATATATATATATATATATATATATATATATATATATATATATATATATATATAACAGAATTGACGATGCGCCTCTTAGAGAACGACGGTTTATTAAGTCAACGTTTCGGTCGGAGCCCGACCTACGGCACGATCTACGATGGATCCGATCTACGGCACGATCTACGATGAACCTCTCGAGCTTCGCCCACTCATCATCATTCACTCCGTGGATATGCTGTAATTTTTTTTTATTTTTTTTAACGTAATAATGCGGCGAATTTTTTTCCTTACTTTCCTCAGAGCACTGACCTTCAAATCGCTGAATGCTGAGCTTTCAGTGATTCAGTCACCCTCGCCCACGTCACGTGTTGATGTAGCTATCCATCAAGTTTTGTTCGATTATACATTCGTTTGGTTTGGTTTGGTTTGCTTTGGTCTACTTCATTCAATTGGGCAAGTTCTCTACAAAATTGTCCTGGGATACACGACCAAAGGCAGGGTAAAAGCCTGACTCTGTCCTGCCAACCCGGCAGCAGAAGCAGTTGTACAATGCGCTTAACTCAAGAGAAATAATAAACGCATAACGGCACGTACTGCTTTACACAACGGTGAGCAAGAAACCGCACAAGAACACGAGATTGACTATACGCATATTTACAATATGACAGCTTGAGAAAGTCGGGATTAATGACGAAAATTTGCCTATCACTCAACGACCAATGTAATCTAGCATGTAACCAGCACATGTTTGTCCCGTAGATGTCAAAGCACAAAACAAGTTGGTTGCGCAAATTTTGCACGAAAAAGGAGAAAAGTACTACATAATGGATTAAGCAATTCTGGGCATTACTGAAGCCGTTACCGTATACAGAGTTGCTGAAAACATTCAGGACAGCAATATTCAAGAGAATTTTGGACTCTTACATTAACTATACGCAATTCTTCAAGTATAGCAGTTCCTTTGTTACTTGTTTAAGTTCATGAGGTGACGTGGTACCCTCCAGCGAATGCAGTGTGTTTGGTCATTCATTATGTCTGGCTTTCTCTGTTATGTCACTGTTATCGTTCACCGTCCTCAAGGTTAGCTGATCCAGATGATATCGAGTGTGCGGCGCCTCCCTGATGCATCTCTAACCTGTACTCTAACCACTGACCGCCATGTCGTGGTATACCGCTGGCCATATTCAGGCACGGGACAAGCTGTGCCCACGACATAACGTGTAAAACATCTATTGGACCGAATGAAAGGCAAGATAGTAAAATGCCTTTAAAAGTTAACTCGGGAGCAAAACCGAACGTACAGCCGTACTGAGCCACAGTGCTGGATCGGAATTCGTAAGGAAGCGCGAGTTCGGCAGGACCAACGAAATGTATAAGGTGCCTCGCGCAACTCTTGTGTGTCATGCGAGTTGCCTGCGACGGTCCTTTGGCCCTGCCTTGTCCGTCTCGCGTGATATCGGTCGCGTGACTCACGGAGGAGCCGACGAATCGTGCAGCGACTCAGCCACGCAGGTCACGCGACAGCCGGCGCAGCTCTATTTTTACGTGCAGCTCCCGCTATCCCATGTCGAGAAGAAAGGCACCGAGTCACGAGAGGCATAAAAGAAATAAACGCGAGCACCCGTGGGTATACCGTCGTTGCGTTTACCATCATGATCGTATTTGCACGGCAGAAAATCGATCGAAAGCGCGTCGTCCCCTCCGTGGATTCGGTCCCGGGATCACGGCGTTTGTTACCATCGAAACTGAAACTGTATGCGGTGTTTCTCTAACGACCTGGAAAGCAGCACAATGGGCTAGTTACGAGTGACGTCGTATAGCGGAATGAGATACAGTAAATGTAATAACAATTAAATTCTGGGTTTGAACGGGCCAAACCACGGTATGATTATGCGACAAAGCCGTAGCAGAGGGCTCTGTATTCATTTTGACTATCTGCAAGGGCTTATTTAGCGCACACCTAAATCTAAGTGCACGGTTGTTTAATTGCATTCTGCATCCATCGAAATGCGGCCGTGCCGTGGCCTAGAATCGAACCCGCGTCCTCGAGCTTATAGCAGTACGAGAGAGAGAAAGGTAAAGGAAGGATATACTTGAAAAAGCTTAGGAAGGGAGCATGAAAGGGGGGTCTACTCTGTGAGGTCACTACAATGCCACTTTCAAAATGGCGATCTGTCTTTCAGCCTATAGTCTCTCTGACAAACCGCAACAACGCCCTCATAACCCCGATGCATGGTTATGAAGCACGCCGGAGTGGCTGCCCCTGAAATAATTCCGATCACCTGGGGTTACTTAATGTGTACATAAATTTAAGTGCGCGAACCCTTCTAGCGACCATTAGTAGTAATGAGGACTAAGTGCTGTGAAATGCAGTACGAGCGGTGCTGTTGAATGAATGAATGAATGAATGAATGAATGAATGAATGAATGAATGAATGAATGAATGAAGCTTATGAGCATGAGTAGCTTGTGAGCATGAGTAGCTGAAAATAATAGCGACTCAGCAAAAGGGGCACGCAGAGCCCCAGGTGGTCGAAATTTGTGGCCTCCTAATCATATCGTCGTTTTGGGACGTAAAACTGCAGAAATTAGTATTATCAGCAAAAGCGGTTTAAACTCGCATACCGGTGGTATGGGTTCGGACTCATTCCATTGCGTGGAATGGTTTCTGCGTTCGAATCCCTTCGTCCCGGGTTCGACTACCAAAGTTCTTCGCTTTCCCCTTTGCGTCTCATAAGCGATAGCCAGGGACTCGCGACATCGAAAAAAGAATTCTTATAGAATATTTTTCGTTGCACATATATTGCGAGCACGCAAACGCCATCCGACTGTTTACAAGCAGCGGGGAATGGCCACGCGTGCGCCGTTTCCATTGCTGACACGCGTGAACGCCTCGCGTCGCTCGGTTCGAATGTCATATAGCACGTGCTTGCGACAGTCCGGCAAATATTTACTTTTCGAGATGCGTCAAAGGAACGAAGCAGCGGCGAGCGAGGCGTTTCGGCGTCTGCTGCGGCTATACGGACTGAGAAACTTTCCACAAGAGCCGGTTTGCGATATTGACTTGTCGGTGCCAATAGTAGTAAGCCTCGTACACAGTACATGTTCGGGCCGGTGAGCTGCACGGTGGCTACTACGGACGCTACAGAACATGCCTTCATATGTGAATACGAATTTTTGTGCGCCTTTGAAACAATTCGCCGCTGTGAGAGCACATACAACCCGTCGTGGTATAGCTTACTGCGGCAAAGGTTGTTTGCTTGTTAAGCTCGAGGTAGCGGAATCACATCCCGGTCACGGCGATCGCATTTAGATGTGGGCGAAGCATAAACATCCTTGTATTTACATTTTAGTGCACATTGCATAACCCCAGGCGGTCAACATTATACTCCGGAGCCATACAACGCGCGTGGCATGCCTTATAATCATTTCGTGGCTTTGGCACGCAAAACCCCACCAATTATTATTATTATTATTATTATTATTATTATTATTATTATTATTATTATTATTATTATTATTATTATTATTATTATTATTATTATTATTATTATTATTTGAGATCACACGCTTAATAATTGCCTGGCTGCACTATGTGTACGCATTTTATTTCATCGCTTCGCGATGTCTTCATGCGTATAATCACTCTCGTCAGTGCATGGAAGGGTTGCGTTGCATCAGCACTGATAGATTGCGAGTGAAGTCACGGACGCCGATTCTTAACGTTGTGGTGCTACAACACGCATCCACGATGATACCGACGTAGCACAAACGTGATAACGACGAGGCCGGAACGTCAACTGATGTCTGTGCCAGAGTAATATCAGAACCTGCGTGCGATGATCAGGTAACATTTGCGTGACGTTACGAACACAGCTTTCTTGTCACGAGTCACGTAAACCTGCGCGCAGTTGATATTGCGCATCGCACTGTAAGTGAAACTCTACGATTCTCTCCCATATCATGCATTCCACAGGGTCGGGTCATCGGGCGTGCTTAAGAAACTTGCAGCTCACGGAGGCGAATGATTCCGCTCCTCACCTGTTGTTATGGCCTAAGTGGCGCCTTCAATGTATACTACAACCTCGAAATCCGGCAATACCCAAGGTATATTCATCACACACTCCTCTATAAACGTAACAGCTGGGATCCAAAGTACATGCACGGTATACACCGGTCACGTTGGATCCTTGAGGCCCTTGTGCACATGCAGTAAAGGACGTCATTTGTAAAACGCATCCCGTTCTCTACGCTGTATTTGCTCACGCAGGGTTTCTGTAGGCACACAGTACGTATAAATTACTCGTGATCTTGGGATACCGATGCGTACACGCTATACAAATTGATCAGGGAGGGCCGCCATTCGCATTGTCCAGTGCTGGAAATGCTGGATATGCACACCCATGTGCATTCGGCTCAGTAACGCCTCCTGTCACTCACACCTCTGCCTTTTTGACAACGACCACTTGTACCCGATCATCAGCATATATGCCGGCAGCATATTCCGCGTTAAGAATGTGCGTCACACGTCTTACAAGCGTCTAATAACGCCGCGTGGCCTTTCCCGGCTTCAATATCGAAGATTGCCTTTTAGGCCCGCGCTCTAGCGCCCATCCTGAAATAGAATCGTTATATAGGCTGGCCGCGAGGTCGCCGCGTCGGGTTATACCCCGCTGCCTTTTGTCGCGCCTTCGACCTACTTGTGACGCAGAGGCGAACGTCGCGAAGAGGAAATACGGGAGCGCCAAGTCCACGTGCATTCCGCGGCTTTTCCTGGCACCCGTCACACATGTACGAGCGCGTCGGAGAGGCGACCGGCCTCCTAATTACGGGGCCCGATATGATGCCGTTCGCTTGCTGATCGGCCCGAAACCGGGTGAAACTCCGCAGAACCGTGTCGTCCTCTCACTCTCGGGCCGCAAAGAGGAGCGGCCGGACCAGTGACGTCGCTTACTTTTCGCGACGAACCCGAGGATGACGCGTAACGAATAAGTGGCCATGCTGCGTGGCCTCCGAAAGAACTGATGCGCTGGTCGGCTCATGTAGTATATAGAGACCATACATGTTCTCTTCATTACATACGCTAAGCGACCACAAGTTTCATGGTCTGCTGCATTTGGCATCTATTCACCAGACCCGCGGTCGTGTCGCATAACGAAATCGTACAACCGTGCAGGTTCTGGAAAAAGTGAGCGAGGAAATTGCTTGCGACGAATTGTTTGACATAGCCATGTGATACGTACGAATTGATCTATTTCTGGGATTTTACGCCCCTAAACCACGACTTGACGCCGTAGTGGAGGGCTGCGGAAATTTCTGGGGTTCTTAGACTTCCACTGACATCGCACAATACACGGGCCTCAACATTCCGCCTCCATCGAAAGGCCGGGATTCGATACCATTCCCTCCATTAGATGCAGCACCTGAGGTAAACTTAAAAAGCGATTGCGCCTTCGTCTGTCAGTGTACCGAAGTTCAGTGCTAAAAGGAGAGGGGATGTCTGTTTCGGAAAATAAGGAGGTTTCACTCGCTCCTGGGTTGCAGTTTGTGGCAGGAAGTGACTAATGAAGTGTCTGTGAATATAACGACGCCAAAGAAAGGTTTAGAGAAACTAGCAAGTTGCGTGACGTAAGGACATCGTAAGGGCTTCTTAGTCAGTTACATGTGTTTAGGTAATGGCGAATGTCACGCTTCAAAATAGTAGGATTAACGCCATAGCTGGTTGAACTTTGAAGAAACGTCGTACCGGAGCATGCGGGAACGAGCGCCGGACATCTGCCATCCATGCAGCGATAGCCATGGCGCTGCACGGGGCACTCCCGTTCGCCGTAAACAGGGCTGATGCGAACACGGATTTCCCGCCAACGCCCCGTTGTTACGAGCGTGCGTGGTGCGATACTCCGAAAGAACGCATGGCCCTCCGTTCCCGTTGGTTGCGAAACTGATGCGCCTGCGCGCGACGTCCAACGGCAATGACAGCTGCGCGCTCGTGTGTACGGCGGCGTCTCAAGGGGACGCCGTCATGCCGCGACGAGGCCGGCGTTTTCGTTCGATCGTTGCGTAAGCGGCTGTGGCAGGCTGCGGCGCGAGCAGTTCTTCCCATTATCTAACCCTGTTTACTTACGGCGAGTGCATTTATCCGTTTCCTGGCTGATCCTATTAGTGACGAAGAAACGCGTACGTGTTGACTCCGTAGGCCAGCCAAACACCGTTACGGTGCATGAGCACGACAACTTCCCTTTTGTCCATTCCGGACCGAGACGAGCGTAAGAACATAGTCCGCCATAGAGAGATAGAGACTTCAAACGGTTCTTGCTTCTTCAGACGAAGATGCCTCGAGAGAAAAAAAATAAAAAAAATTAGCGCAGCTTGCACTAGTAGCGCAAGGCCAGCGAAGTAGCGAAGGTGATGGGCACTTGGGTGGTCCGGATCATCATCATCGTCATCGTCATCATCATAATTATCTTCTTCTTCTTCTTCTTCATGACGTGTACGGTTGCGAGGCAATGGTAGGTGCTGCATCAGCTGTGTCGTCGCTGGTTGCCATATCTACGGCGCGGCTGGCTTTTCGTGATACGGGCGCGCAAATTACGGAGCTTGGAGCTTCTCTGTTAAAAGAAATGAGGAAAATAGATATTCCTATGTGTACAAGGGGATATGCTTCCTATTTAGGAAGAAAGGACGGGATGGAATGAATGAATGAAGCCCACATCAGTAAGTATTGTAAAAAGTATGGTTCGCCCTGCGGCCGTCAGTCTACATTAATAATATATGGATGACCTAAAAAATATCAAGTCGTTTTTGTTTTCGTCGTGCTTTCGCAGTAGTCTGATGACGTGCGCGAACTGCAGCATCCTTTCGTCTCTCTCTAGGTATCGAGTACTAATGTCTTCGAGGTGGGCCACGATTTTTGTCCAGTCGCCTTTCTTTAGGGGGATAAGTGTGAACAGTTCAAAGCTCACCTTGACCTCATAGCATGGCGTCACGCGCCGACGGGGTGATAGCAGCGGCCTATCTCACCTTTCGTATATAAACGCGCTGTATTCTTCTGGGAAGCATTTCCGCGGCAAGCGCAATTTCTCCTGAATGACGACACGCCGTGTTCATCACGGTTCACTCAAGTCAACCGTGACGCCACCGTTGTCACTGAACAGGCACTATGAACTGCTCCCCTATACGGTGCACGTGAATCATGGGTGTATAATAAATTCTGAAATGAAGGGCAGTGGCTTTGCTGTGGTATCGGCGGCGCTTGTGATGACAGGCCGTATTTTCGGAAGGGGTACTGGTCATACTGCTCATGTAGGCACCGTGACCTCATCCGTCGAGTTGCATGCTCCGTATACATCCTCATACATCCATACATAATGCGCGCGATTACCTGTGTGCGTGTGTGTGTGTGTGTGTGTGTGCGCTCGCTCGCGTACTGTTCTAAGTTCTTTCCCATTCCGTGATTAGGACGTATTATTATTATTATTATTATTATTATTATTATTATTATTATTATTATTATTATTATTATTATTGTTGTTGTTGTTGTTGTTGTTGTTGTTGTTGCTGTTGTTGTTGTTGTTGAGCGCGACCCATGGTTTCAGAAAATCTGTCGTCTTCCCAACTGTATGACTTTTTTTGTTTGAATTGTGGCTTATTTATTTAGTTAGTTAGTTATTTAACCATTGAATTACACACATTTCATAGTGGCGTGTACTGGCAAGCAAGATTATGAAATACTGCGCACGCACACAAGATAACATACAGTATACTGAATACAAGAATACGAAGACATTAACATAGCTTTCCACAAGAAAGCGCTTAAAGGTGGCGCCGTCACTGCGTCGCTCTGACAGGAACATCTTTCTTCGTTCTTGCGAAACATAAATCTAAAGAACCGCGGTGGCGCGGGGCACACGACAACGACTGGCACGACGAAAAAAAAAAAAAAAAAAGAACAACGAAGTTGGCTGCAGTGGGCGGTCGTCCGTCGCCGCTCTTTCGACGTCTTTTGCGCCGCGCGTTTAACACGAAAAGCGATTTCGGCCGAGATCCTACATGCGCGGAATCGAAAGGCACCCGCGAGTCACATCGGCACTCGGGGCACGTCTTTTGTCGCCGATAACATGCGGGATCCGTTTCGAGGACGTCCGACCTCTTCTGGTGTGCCTCAGTCGTCGACCATCTGCGATGCTGCGGCTGCCTGCGTCCTCTCCGATTGTCGCAAGCACGCGTGCTATACCGGATTTATAAAATCGGCCGTAGTCCTTTATTCTTGTTTCGTCGATTAAATCGGTGAAGGGAATCCAGTGAAACGTTCGCGTCTGCTGCGTCGTTGATCGGCTACACTGTACGCTGAATCGGGCCCTCGGTTACTGACGTGGCCACGTCCCCAAAGAGGCGACACACCGTGGAAACGTCCGTATACCAAGGCCCCTTTTAAAAAAGAGAGAGAAAAAAATGAAAACAGACAGACAGACAGACAGACAGACAGTGAACTTAAGAAAGCCAGATGCATACTCAAAATTTACCGTATCGCCAACGGCCTATTCTGCTGCTTATTCTGCTATACCTAATGCTGCTTTATACCGTTGCGCTTTCTCTCCTGTATTCAATTCCCTTAGCGTCGCTCTGCATGTACTCACGAAACCGCTGTGGTGGTTATAGAGCGCCCGCCTCCAAGCGCCCGCCTCAAGTTACTGGGTTCGATTCCGGCGCGTATATATTTCTCATGAGGAGACGGGTAGCCCTACATAGGTATTGCGAATAGTCTCCTGTCATGGCGCTGTGAGGTACACACATATCCCCACGCAAAGGGGAGGACCATCGTCATCTTCATTGCGGAGGTCAGTCAGTCAGCCAAAGGAATTTATTAAAATGTCCTGCGACTTTCTGGGACGACCGAAAGGTCCCGCCTATAAGTGACGGCCAGGTGTTCTTGAACGGTTTCCTCGGTGAATATGGCCTTTTCATTACGGCGGCAGCACTTTGATGGGGGCTAAATGCAAAGAAACACCCGTTATTTAGGTGCACGCTAAAGAACCCCAGGTGGTCAAAATGAATCTGCAGCCCTCCTCTATACGGCGTGCCTCCTAATCATTCAGTACAGTGAAACGTTGGGCTAGTTGGTAAGTCATACTTGCGGAAGAGAGCGCTAAAAATTTCGGAGGGGTAAGTGTGGACAGGAAAGATGCTCACCTGCAACTGAGTTTATTCTTTCGAAATACACCCACCCACCAGAAACCTTGAACTGCGCATGTGCCGATGTCTAAAGATAAGGACGAGTGTGTGTGTGTGTGTGTGTGTGTGTGTGTGTGTGTGTGTGTGTGTGTGTGTGTGTCGTGCATGGAGTCAAGTTCGCGAGTTTCAGATACAGTTAACTTGAGGCCGATGTTCTCGTGGGCTGCCAGGCAATGACTTCTGGCTCTAACAGGGCCAGGCGGCACTCGAATTTGTCCATATAGCTGCATATACTGAGCAATGGCGACGAGCTGCCGCGTCGTTGGAAAACTCTTTCGCAACTTCGAAGGTTCGTACGTGCATTATATGTTGGCCAGAAACGGAGCGTCCAGCGGGTGCCCAACACCACGCAGCTGTACACGCGTGGACCAAAAATAGCCTCGCATCGCTTGCAGATCCGTGGCGACGTATGCGTTTCTCGCTTGCGTGAACCCAAATACAAACGGAGGCGTGACTGACCGGCGGCGCCTTTTGTCTCTTTTCTTTCTTTCTATACTTTCTTTCCTGTCATTTTTTTTTCTCGCGCTGCTTCACGAAATCCACATCCTGATCGTTGACGGAACAATGGACGCACGCGCTGTGCACCTGTATGACAGCCGCATATACCGCGTATCCTTCACGTATAGCAGGAAACAATTACCTAACATATTTCACTCTACGCAGCAGCGACAGCTTCATATATTATCTACAGTTCATGGCGCCGAATTCAGTAAGAATGCCGCAGATATTCCGCGTCGTCGTTGCTCGAGAAGAGTTTCGCGTAAAGGTCGACGTGTATGGCCTTGCAACGTCGTTCTTTTGATTTAAGCGTACTCCATACAAGGAAAGAACATTTCTAATTGAAACCTAAGCGTTTCTGTTCTCCATGCCAGGGCTCTTCATCTCAGTGTTGAGGCGCCTGTCGGGGTCGTCTGCAGTGGAGTCCGTTCACATATATCCGCGTTCAGTTATAGTCTGTTTCAGGTGTTCCGTGCAGCACAGCCAAGGCTACGAGGCCGTCGAGCGCAGAATTCTTCCGAGGCGAGACGAATTGCCATTGTTCGGACACGCACACCCGCTTCGTTTTCCTCCTTGCAGGGCTGCAGCTGTCACTGCAGCGCCCGCCATTGGCAGATCACAAGCCGCGGAAGGACACGTTTAACATGTGTTCGCCCTCCTGATTGGCCGAAGAGGGCTGTAGCTTCTACAGTGCTGCACAGAACTTCTGAAACAGACTATTGTGTAGGCTGAAGTTTATTGCACCCCATGCTGCACAAAAACCTACGATCCTCATCTCACGTAATACCGCAACCTCTTGCCATCACGGTCGGTGTTTATCGCCCGCAACCTATTCCAAAAAAGCACGTTTTGCATCTCGAGCTTATCACTTAGTTGTACCCTACACCACATGCGCATACTTCTATGCATGTTGTGGTAACCGTTGTATGCATGCTTCCCTGGTGTACTGCTGAAAATACTGATACATTAGTCGACGCCCCTCGCCCGATTTTCTTTCAGTGTTCAGGCCTGTGCCACGCTCACAGTTTCCACAGTTCAATTCACCAAGAGTGAGCCGATCCATGCTTATGTGTACACGTATGTAGCAGTATTGTGTATTCTATACCACACATCCTGTATATATATAAGCGCTCTATATAGCGGAACGCTCATCTTTAGGCAACTATGTGGTATTCTCTGCAGAATGCAGCTGCGCCATATAATTCGGCACCGTGTGGACGATGGTTGAGCGAGAGACAGTTATCGTGCACTCTTCACTCTTATTTCCTTACTTTCCTTCTTTTAAGGATCTCCTCGCTCGCGTGTACGACGCGCGACTGAACGGGGTGAACATTCGAAAGACTTGCGTCTGTGATATGAAATCGCAGTGCCCAAGAAATTGCCAAGTTTCTCTTATCTGATAGCCTCGAGGGTATACGGCCGTGGGCAGATCGCCAGATGCGCCCTCACGGCGCCATGGAGGCCTTCATGCACACTCCTCCTGTAAGCGGCGAAACACAACCGGAATCATTGCTCTGGTCTGAGCTTCCTTCCTTCCACTGAGATTTATGTTTGTTAAATAAGACAACTGCTGATTGATTGATTGATTGACTGGTATATTGAATTAGTGAGTGAGTGATTCAATAATTAAGTAATTAAATTATAAGTCCGAAAGCGCGCGCTACTTTGTTTTAGCATCTAGTTAGGAAAGTTATGACGTTAGATAGGCTCAGCATAATGCCGGAACTACGCCACGGTTGAAGAGAAGTATACTCTTTTGTTATCGGTGTTGCATTTTGAAACGTTAAAAATACAATATACGAGGAATTATCAAAACAAGAGCTACCGTTGCTGTGTCATATCTAAGAACACATAAGGTTGTCACGTGTCAAAAAGTAGAAAGTGAGGCGTCAAGGTTACAGCGATGTCTTCACGTGCCAGAATCTGCGCACTGCCGTGCAGTGACCTGCAGAGGGGCACAGCTGGGCGGGGGAGAAATACTATACGCTCGCACGCATGCCTGCCGGCGCTCGTTGTGAAACGGAGCGCATATTTCGCGTATTAGGTCCATCGTTGTGGCATCATGTGTACATATGTTTCCGGCAGAAGAACGCCGCTGTGCGGGGCAGGGAAGCGTCGGCCAGCGGTCGCACATAGGCGTGCGCGAAGACCGATGGCGAGACAATCGCCCGTCACGTCGCGTGCACGGCGCAGGGGAGCGACCCGCCTTCTTGGCGGAAAGGAACAGCCAAGGACGCCTCTGCATTGACTCCATCTATGCCGCGATGGCGTTTTTAAACGGCTGCGATATTGAGCAGCGTGCGAATGCGAGTACCGAAACGCAACGCGTATAGAAAAGCGGTCGAGTTCGCCTGTAACGACGCAGTGCACAAGCTCCCCTCTCGACGCTGTCTGTGCTTGTGCTCCGTGTGGCACGGCTCATAATGACCGTCTATGGCGAATCACTGGCTCGTGTTATGCAGAAGTGCTCCCCAAAGGGTAGCATACGTACAGAAACAATACACAAAGCGCGCTACGTGTAGCGACTGCAGTGGTCATATCTGTTTTTCTCATGGGGAGGCGGGGCGGGGGGTCGTTCAATTTCCCCGCACCCGAATTTTTAAGGCAAAGGCGTTAAGTGGCTCTGTTCGCGACGACCTTGAAAATTAACGCGGTGTCTGGTCGAGTAGTACAAATAATAATAAAAGAAAACACGTGGCCTGTATGGAGATCTATATGGAAGTATACCTATAGCCGATCACATGTAGCGCACACTTGCATGGAGCGGTGACCTTGAGTAAATGGAGCCCCGCTACAGTGGTCTGGTGGTTATAGCACTCGGCTGCTGATCCGAAGGTCGCGTGGTCGAATCCCGGCCGCGGCGGCTGTATTTCGATAGAGGCGAAATGTTGAGGCCCGTCCGTGTGCTGTGCGATGTCAGTGCACGTTAAAGAACCACAGGTGGTCGAAATTTCCGGAGCCCTCCACTACGGCGTCTGTCATATAACCAGAGCTGGTTTTGGGACGTTAAACCCCGCAAATCAATCAATCAATTGAGTAAATAGAAATGCACATATACGCCACCACGTGTAGCGCATACATTGGCGCATACCCGCGCATATTCGAACCAGAGATATCCGGGTACACGCCATGCGTAATTTTGTATGGAATCGAAAGCCTGCTGCACATTTAGGGCATTAATAACTCATAGGTTATCGCTTTCTCGATGCTAATACGGGCACTCTCTCATTGAGCATTAATTCTTGCAAAATGTTTTGCCAGAAAATGCATGTTGCAACAGTATGACTGATAATGTATAAATTCTTGTGTAACTTAGTGCATTGCTAAATGTGATAGCATGGTGTTCGCCTTCAACAAGTTCAAGTGATACAGAGGTGTGAGACAAGCCGAATTTATTGGTTTGTGTATGCTTATATATTACAGGCGCATGAAAACACACACGTGAACCTACATATAGAAGCGTCGGACACCTCCAACCCTCCCAACCCACACCCTTCCAATGGGATCCATGGCTGAGCCCAGCTGCTGCAGCAGCGGCTCAAGCAACGCCGTTCGAATTTAACGCCCTGCGAAACTGAGATTGGGATAAGCTGGCGCGCCTAAGCAGTCGATATCACAAGGAGCCGTGAGCGAGGAAGAATTCTGCGTTATAAAATAAAAACAAATAAACGCGTCTCTTTTAGAGTCAGCGCCAAACCCAGCGCGTTGATTTCTGTGCCAGTGAATGCGGCCGGCTGGAGCGGCTGTGAAGCAACGAGCTGCGAGTCAAGAAAAAGATGGGCGCTAGCTGCCAGTACATAAACACGGCTTTTGCCTCAGGAGGCCCGTTGAGCGTTTAACACCTCCCTTGTTGCTGGGCCGGAAAGTTTATTCTCCGTTCGCTTTCTCGCCTCCAGTGCCCGCATTGGCCCCTTATCGAGGCACCGGTTTCACAAGGTGCCGAAGCTGGCACCTGACACACTGGTCGTGTACGGAAAGCGGAGCTGCGCAATCGATGGCGCTCGTCCATGCATTTATTCATTGACCGCTGCCACGCGTGCATGTACTTCGATGACCCCGAGCACGCGTGCCTCCTTTTAATGATTACTCCTTGTCTTTCTTTTCGTTTTCTTTTACCCTCTTCAAAAGCTATACACACGCACGTGAGGCTCACAGAATTAATTCTATATCAGAGTGCTTTCTGGTGATGTGGTTTTTTTTTTCTTTTTTCTTTGAATCGATTTGAACTGAGACTGCCCGATTTGAATCGAGCAGTCCGGATTATAACCGAACTTCTCGACATGGCAAAGCGGTGCACGCAGTGAACAGCTGCGGACTAATTTTGTATAGGCAAGTCTCGTAAAATGTGCGCTAAACGGTCTCGAAAGCATCTCAGTGCGTCGTACATTATACCTGTTGTACATACACGTTATGCACATTCGGTCAGCTTCAAGCGTGCGCCGCTGTGCGCATGCGGTCATAAATAAAAACGCGCCCATAAGGCCCCGAGTCGTTTTTGCGATGTACGAACTGGAAATGAATGAGAGAGAGCTTACACGCCCGGTCCATTCGTCGCCGCGCTTTTACGTCTTATCCATGCGTGCGTGCGTGCGTTTTGGCCGTGCACGTGTGCATAATACACACGCGCCTTCGATTCGCCCGTATTGCGAACCAGCTGCATCATCGTCCGCAGCGCGATGTAAGACGGCCTGCATTTATCGGGCCCGCGCTCATCCCTTTGTTGAGCGGGTGATGGAAAATCGCTCCTTCCCAGTCCGCAGCAGGCGTATACACCATGCTCTACACGACGCGCGTATAGCGCTGCAACTACTCTATATAGCCCGCCTTCGATCATTGCGTTGTCGCTGTCGTCTCCTCGTGCGCGCATAAAAAGGAAAGAAGGCACGGGAAGGATTGGCGTGGGAACACGCGCGCGACGTACAGCGTACTACATGCGCTACAGAGCGTACCCCATATCGAGTGGTTAAACACTGGTTGGACACCGCAACGTGGATTCCCGTCGTGCAGCCTGGCAGAATGGGACAGCACATCAATTGCCGGGTCTCGTATATGAGCGCAAATATTGATTGATTTCTCGGGTTTTAACGTCCCAAAACCAGCTCTGGTTATGAGAGACGCCGTAGTGAAGTGCTCCGGAAAATTAGACCACCTGGGGTTCTTTAACGCGCGCTGACATCGCACAATGCCTCAACATTTCGCCTCCATCGAAGTGCAGCCGCCGCGGCCGGGATTCGATCCCACGACCTTCGGATCTGTAGCCGAGTGCCATAGCCACTAGACCACCGTGGCGGAGCATTGGCGCACACAGCGAGGCACACATCGGGCGCTTATATAGTGTCCCGACAATGACTTCCCACGACGCATGTACGACACAGCGTACATTTTTGGGTGCCACTTTGTATAGAGTTCGCATCGAAATTCTATGCGAACTCTTTTTCATGGCGTTGGCACTTAGTGGCACTGCATGTCTTGCTCAGAACATCCGATTCACCTAAGAAAGGAAGTTGTTACGAAAGAAAAAAAAGAAACAAATAAACAAACAAGGAACCTTCGGGAAAAATATTTGAAGCAGCTTCGCGGACTTGATTTTGCGAAGAGTGTTTAAACATGAGGCTAGTTTTATACTGGTGGCTTCTTGCAGTTTATGATCATGGCTTTACGATCCCTGTGATATAAGGCAAGTGGAGGACCGATCAGATATAACTCTTCCAGATATAACCACTCTCGCTCTACGTCTATGTTGAAGTCGCCCACCGCGACGACCGGACATCCTTCCTTCGTACACGGCATTTCGAGTACCGCGAGCAGAAAGTCCTGCACGTTATCCTGTAATGCATCGGGTGCCAAGTGTATACTTTCGGGGTGGGTCCTTCGACAATCTCTATTGCAGCCGCCTCACCACTCACGTACGCATTTGAACCCTTCAACTCGTACGGCTCGGATTTGACCACGAGCTGTACGAGTTGACCACGAGCCGTACGAACGACCACAATCCCTACGAGCGCGGCCAAGCACGTCGTCATGATCCAGCGTCATGATCTGCATACCACCCCTGCGCCTCGCTTCACTAGAACCCTTCTTTATTTTTTTGTTCTATATATGTTGTCTTTCGCATACTAGCTATCATGTAGCAGTGTGGGTCAGGCCCGTAGCCAGGAATTTTTTTCGGGGAGGGCCCACTTGCTGGAGGTCTTGGCTATTTGAGAAAAATATCTATTTTTATTATTTATTTACGGTAAAAATTGCATTATGTACAATAAGTGCATTTTAAAATGCAACGTTATTAATAGGGTAAACTGTTTTGTTATTAGCACTACACAATGTTATTAACACTACCGCGCCAACCAGAATTTCGGGAGGGGCCCGGGCCCCTAGGGCCCTCCCCCCGGCTACGGGCCTGGTGGGGGTGAAGGGCACGATGGTCAAGGGCAAGAGCGATCCTGCTTTTCCCTTCTTCGTGGCAGCGTTAACTGCGAATACCACTCCGCACGGTATAAAAGTACACAAAGAACAACTAGCGTGAGTGTAAAAGAGCGACTTACCCACAAGAGTAACTATATAACGAAATTAACGAAATGGAGGTGAGTGCATATATCGAATTGAAAATGTTGGTGTGAGCCAGGGATCTGAGGGTATTAGTGACGCATTGGAAAGAAAGAAAGAAGGAAACAAACAAACAAACAAACAAACAGCCTCTGAAGAAAATCGCGTGTGGCTCGTATACTCGCATAGCATATGCGGGCCTGAACCAACCAAATATCAGAAACAATACGCTTGAAACTGATGGGTGTGCCATTGCCACCTTGCGCCAGCGTAACGAGCACACATTTAAAATTTTCTATACAGCGCCTGGCAGGATGCTTGAAGGGGAGGATATCATTGTTACGTTTCTGCCTGACACACGTTTATTTAATGGTTTGTGGTGATGGTATACAGTATACTGTACTATGTATTTATATTTGCGAAACTAGTAAAAGGACGTCTTCATGATTTAATAGCGATGACGACGTAAGGAATGAGCTCGCATTCGCGTAATCTGAACATATGGAGCGCTCCGAGATCACAAGTTCGAAACGTCCAGGACGTTTTGCGTGCTTGCTTATGCCATCTCGCACAAGTGGATGCTTTGTATGCGCGTATGCACGCCCCGTAGCGTGTTTTTCATTCCACGAACCACCCACCACGAAGAGGAGACGACCCTGCATATAGTTCGAATTAAAATTGCAGCACTGTCGCCGTGCGCGATGACCAGCGCGATGTTAAGGCGCCTGTATTGAAGGCTTACTTTCTGATGTATTTGAATGCATGAAGTGGGAGACTTTCGCTGTAACTGGCTCCTGAAATAGCTATCATGAAGTGCTCGGGAGAGTCAGAAAAATACGTGAGTCACCGCGATTCCTCGAATTCGCCACAGATACATCACGCGCCCGTCACGGCTGTCATCGTTGCGGAGTCAGTCGAACAGCGATGCAAACGTCGTCGTTTGTTCACCGTACTTACCTCGATAGTTTGTTCAAATAAGATTTTGTTTCTTCGCCGAAACGCCGTGCAGGCACACACCTGCCCCCCGTACGTTAATACCGCGCTGGATCGGCGCAGCGCTTAGGCGCGTTTTGTTTTGACTGTTCCTAGAGACGAGAGAGACCATCTGCGGAGTGGGTCGTCGCCACTACATAGTCGTGACAGGCGCCCCGAGTGGATGGCGTGGCGTTCGCCGCCCACGTGGTTTCGGCGCGCGGCTTCGTGCTTCCCAGAATGGTGGCTCAGCGCTGGTCATTTGCCTCGGCTGTCAGAAAACAAAAGAGGGGGCGACGATCGTCCGGATGGGAAATCGCTCGACTGCGTATACCTCGTTGGCCCGCTTTCCCCCTTCCATCCATTTCGTCCCACCACCCACTTCACCCAATCGCGGGCATGTCCCGAACGTTGCACCTTCTCGCGGACCCCGACAGCTGCCGGCTCGGTTCCGGGACTTCAACGCCAGGCGTGAGATTGCATTCAGGTTCCGGTTGGCCCACGGTTAAATGCATATTTCGCGGAAAACGAAAACAGCCCTCCTGGTGTGTAGCACTTGTATAAGTTGTATCGCCATTACCGCTTTGGTGTTATACTTGATCTGCGGTTCGCTTTCCGCCGGCCCTCAGCTTACCGCATTTCATTTCGAGTTTGCCGTGTGTGCAAGTTAACGGGAACTCAGTAAGGTGGAAATATGGGGGAATTGGCGATTCATCATCGCATGCGCCGTATGGCTTAAGCAGCGCACACTGTTTACCAACGACAAGCAGAAGAAAGCAAGAAAGGCAAATGGACTGACACGGACACAGCGCTGCCCCGCCACGGTGGTCTAGTGGCTATGGTACTCGGCTGCTGATCCGAGGGTCGCGGGATCGAATCCCGGCTGCGGCGGCTGCATTTCGATGGAGGCGAAATGTTGAGACCCGTGTACTGTGCGATGTCAGTGCACGTTAAAGAACCCCAGGTGGTCGAAATTTCCGGAGCCCTCCACTACGGCGTCTCTCATAATCAGAACTGGTTTTGGGACGTAAAACACAAAACAACAACGAACACAGCGCTAAAACTTCCAACAGTTTAATTTATTTTCAGAAGCCGTTTTTGAGAAGCATTTTTCGAAACCGTTTTTCTAGTCGAGAACCGGCCTTCCTTAGGCTAGAAAGACGGCTTCTAAAACGACTTCTAAAAATAAATCGAACTGTTGGAAGTTAGCGCTGTGTCTGCGTCGGTCCGTTCGAAGACCGGACTTCCTCGGCTAGAAATATAGCATTAAATAAAAAAGAAAAGAAAGAAGAGAAAGAAATAACGATGATTAAGCGTCGGGTTGCGCAGAAGGAAAACGCTCATCCGCACTTGCCGTGAACTCACTACCCTAGCACTCAGCCAGTGATAGTCTCACACATGATATGAATAATACATGATTAAGAAAACGGCGCAGCACATAAAAACGAGACACTGAAGATGAAGAAGACAGTGTCTCGTTTTGTGTGCTGCGCCTTTCTCTTCATCACGAATACATACCATTTATCAGTGCTACTGATAGTGATAGCACAGTATCTCTCTCGTTCTCGAATGTCAGTAACAAAGGAGCAGACAAACACAACATAAACACAAGTGAAACACTTGCGAACCACTGCTCCGCAGTAACTCCAGCTTTTACGCTTAGTGGAACGTACAGTACTTCAATTTTCTTCTTTTTTTCTTTTTATTCCTAGCTGACTTCACGTGACGTAGAAAATCGACCGTCCGTTGGCGAGTGTATAGCGTGTTGACGCAACAACGAATGACCTCGGCTGCAGTCCCTGCATGTGGAAGCGATTCACTGACGGCCTAATTAATGACTGGTTCGGTCAACGTTCGCGCACCGCCGACTGTAAAGGTGAAGTGAAGGACGCATCGATTAGCCATGCAAATGTTATCTCACGTTTCCCTGCTGACGGCGTACTGTTTGTCGTGCAGGCATGGTTAGGCAGTTCAGCACTGCAACGAGCGACAAAGATACGGTATAGAACGTATTTTTCGGCGCTGACACTGCCTCCCCGGATCGAAGAATACGTTCCACCGTTTTTATGCTTCCTTCAGTTGACCCGTGTCGTCGCCCCCTCACTTCCAGCAAAACACCGTCGTTCATTGCTGGCTTGCGTACAAACGGGCGCGGTTTGCTCGAAAACCGCCAGCCTCTTCTCTCTGCACCTGCTCCCTTCCATCGTTTGTCGCTCGGGCCGCGACACGCTAAGAGCAGCTGTTCTCCGGAGACGTCGGCACCTGCCCGGTGAGCTGCCAGCCGGCAGCGTTCTGCCGTCTCTTTCCTCGTATCCTGCGCGCTCCCCAAAGAGAGGACATCGTACCGCGCAGGAAAGCAAACGCAAGAAGCCGTGTTGGCAGAGAAGCGATGGTGCGCGCGCTGTCCTCCGAGGAGACCCGTGTGAACGACCGCCGACGCGGCGTGGTAGACGTGCGACGCCCTCTCCGACGGCGTCGCGACGCCCCGTACTATGCCTCTGGACCATTGGAGAGGCCACGCCTGGTGGTTACGCTCGAGGGAAGGGCCGCTCGTCTTCGTCATCAGCCGCTTCTCGTGAACGCGGTGACGGCGCGACATTGCGGGCGAAAACATTGGAGGTGCTACCGTGTTCCTTTCTTTTCTGCCCGAGAAGCTTCCCGACGGCGTACACGCCACGAGCACGCGTGCTCTTCATACCCTCTAATCGTTTAGGGGTCAGGAATGCAATACATGTTGCCCGAGGCCGCCGCGCCGGGATCTCCCTTGCGAGAGGGATTTTATGGCCGCCCAGCGCCGGGAAAGCGTATACCGCGAGCTCTATTTACGGCCGCGTGGCAAGTGTTTCCCGGATTGTTAATGGGTTGTCCCGGCTCCAGCTTCTGGGTATTTGTTCTTCTCCCTTCGCATGCACTTGCTTTCTTTTTGCGCGCCGGTGGTGAGGGTGCGGCCTATCGCCGAACCTCAAGTACCTTGGCCCCCCGTTCGCGGGTCAGCGCTCTCGAATGAAGAACTTCCGTCAATCGGCAGCTCGGAGGCAAAGGATGGCTGCGCGCACGGCCAGGCTTTCGTTCACTGGAAAGCAGCTAAGGAAAGGAGGTTTAATTTTGGGATTTCACGTACCAGTACCACGATATGGTTACTACTCGCACCGCAAGGAACTACGGATGTCCACCTGATATCGGTTAGCCTCCACCTAAATGGAGGTGTGTGCGCGTATTTTTTTTTTCTTTTTTTTTCGCTTCCATGGAAATGCGGCCCATATACGTGACCGCGAGTCGTATCCACGACCTTGTGCATAGTTCTTATTCCGCATTTGCGGTGTGCGTGTGTGTGGGGAGGGCAGACGGCGTGCGTGCTACTCCTTCAGTCTGACACACTGCGTTGCACCGCAATGCGTAATGTAATAGCACTGTCGCGAAGAAACAATTTGTTGTTTTGCATTTTCACTTTTCGTCCTCCACACCTTCAAGAAACACGCATGACTAATCCTAACCGTGATATGGGCAATTCGCGCCGGCCGAAACGGGCAACGACTCCATAGGAATGCATTCGCCCGTTTGACAAATTCATTCACGCGACTGGCCTTGGCGGAACCGCGAAACATGCGGAGTTCCTTGAAGGTTCTGCGCACTAGTCGCGATAATCATTCTGTCGTACGAACCAGCAGCTTGTTTTCTTCACTGTTTGGTGCTCAGAATGAGTCTTTTAAAACTCTTGGGCCGGTATGCGTGATTTGTCTGTCTGTGTCGTTGGCCAAGGCGTTCAAAAGCGCAGGCTAACGAGGTCTAAAAAGAGATTCCACTTCTTTTTTTAGAGCAAGGTGAACACCATAGAACACTCACGCAAGATCACTTGAGCGCAATGATACAGCGTGCAACTGTTCCCAATGTACAGACACCGGAAGCATATGTTCTACAAACGCAGTTCGAGTCAACAGAGGACGGCAGTTCTTCGCTTCCACTCCTTTCACCCATGTCTTAATCAGGGCCACTCTTCACTTCTGCGTCATGATCCAGTGCTTAAAATGCCTTTTTTTTTTTTTCTTCGAGGAGGGCGCGGGTACGATGGTTCGCATTGTTCACGGTACTGTTTCGACAAAAAGAAAGGCCCGTTCGGAGATCTTTGTTCGGAACAAAGAGCGGTCGCTCGGTGCAACGTCACTAAGCTGGGGCGCGGTTCTCATTGTCCGCGCTGCGGATTTCGCACGGATGAATGCAGCTCTGGTTTCCAGAATTGGTCGCTCTCCTTTGTTTGAGTGGTGCTGTTTTATGAAAAAAATGGCCCATAAGATACCTAAGTGACAATGGCAGGATGAGAACAACCAATTGGCAAGCGGTGAACATATCCCACATGTTGACGAGCGTCTTTTGCATTCTTCATATGGACAGCATAGCACTACAAAACGAAATGTTTTTCACCTTATAATGAATAAGACTGTTCTGTGAAAAAAGAAAAAAGAATTTTTTTTTTTATTCGTGAGCTTAAACATCGTCATGCAAGAACGTGGCCGCGTCGCCAATGACGTGCGGCGAAAACCGCACAAAAAGCGAACGCGTTTGTGAACAGCGGTTCCACCTTAAGGAGGTCTTGCCTGTCACCAGATCGCCCGCCATGAGCCACGTTAATAAGGAAATGTGAAACTCATCGAGCATGTATTGACATGCATGTATTGGCAATATCACGCAAACCCGTTAACTGGGGCCTGACAGATTCTGCAGTATACCGTCTCATAACGCGTATATGACAGCAGTCCTAAGCTGAGCTTACAGTCGGATACAACTCAACTCTGCAGTGAAGCCCCGCCCGCGCCCTCATAACCGCCAGCCACTGTTCCTCCGCGAGGCTGCAAATAGTTCTTCAAACTTTCCATGTGATCAAAATAAAGCGACAATTGCAAAAGCAAAGTTATAAGTGCATAAAGTTTTCACTTGTTTATTAGAATGGAAAGGGGCGAGCCTAACCCTCTATTGAACTGATGCCGAAACGACCCACGCCGCCATTTTGAAAAGTCTGCATGACGTTGATTAACGCAGCGTTGATGTTGCCTCTCTCTGTGATTGGCTGGCGGTGTAACACAGACGCGAGCGTACTCCTGCCTTTGTTGCCAACTGCTGTCTATTTCTTTAACATACGTCACGTGCACTCGTTCGTCCCGAGCGTTTCTGGCAGCTTCCACCCAACTGACTCGGTGTATACCAGCGGCTGTAGGGCGATCACCGGGTATTGGACGATAATGACGCGTCGCTATACGACACACCTCTCCCGAGTAACTGACTGCCGGGTCGCGCGAACGCAGGGCCAATGTCTCCACGCTCGAACACGGAGCCGGCAACGCTTTCCACGGCGCTGCATGTGGAGGGTGTACTGCGCGATATAGACACAATGACTCCGTTACTCATCACGCGTCGCTTGAAAAACCTGCGCGCTTCCACGTATACTGTGTGTGCTTCTCGAGCGAGCAAGTAGTCTGTGCTCTCTCTCAGTGCTCGTTACAGCTGCTGTGCATATGCGTGCCAGGTGTGCGCCCGCGCACTTCCATTTTGGGAAACCGCGGCGCTTAAAACTCCGCGCGCGAGCTCTTCATACATGCCGCACTCTTCGAAGGCGCGTAGCCATATAAAAAGAAAAAGAAAAGACACGCGCGAGGACAGTTTAGTGCTATTAGGCGAACGCCTCCCACGCGTTCTGTTGATTGATGACCGTTTCATAAAGTGGCCGTTGCCCTGCGCACAGAATGCACGCCTTATTTCGAGTGCCCTCGCAAGTGGTACAGCGCTGTAGCAGTTCGGATAGCAATGATTGTGGGGAGCCGACGGCGAAAATTAAACATTTACAATTCGCTGATATCGTAACGCATCGCTTTGAACTGCACGAGCACACTGCATATTATTACTCATGGAAACGCGGCTCGAGGCGACTTGCGTGGTTCTGAGAATGGGTGGCCTGTTATGAATGTCCAAAAAAAAAAAAAAAAAAAGGCTGTCAGGAAATCAGCATCTCATTCTCGTTCATTTCGCATACATTACGCCTTATTAGCTTTCAGTTTTACTGCACAGTATTCCTTCGTGTATGTGAGTCGCCTTCAGTTGTATGGTTATTTAGCGAGGAAAGAGCTACATACATATATACGTATACTCTTATAATAACCACGCACTTGTATACCTTTTCATGTATCTTTGTAATAATAAGCACGGTTACTGCAGTACATCGACGTGCAGTCAAGAGAGCAAGGCATATTTATGCGAACAACACGAACCCGCCACTGGCACACAATACATGCCGAGGCTATCCAACTGAAAAAGCGAGGGAGCTTGTTCATCGAGAATAACTGTTGGGGTTTCAGGTTTGTATGCCAAAACCGCGATATGATTATGAATTTATCTTACTGTGTAATAATATTGTCATGTTACTATGTAAACTATTATGTTAGAAATAAACTTTCTTTGATTCTTCATTCTTAACTGAATGGTGCGATTACTATTTAGTTGCGGGATGCGGAAATTTTGAACACCTGAGTTCTTTTAACCCACTGGTGGTCAAAATTTCCGGAGTCCTTCACTATGGCGTCGCCTCACGTCGCGGTTTTGGCACGTAAAACTCCAGCAATTAATTATCATTAATGGACCTCTAGAGTTTTCGCCGCTATCGAAAATGCGGCCGCCGCTGCTGGGATCGAACCCGCGTTATCTGGTCGCGAGCCAGGCACCATAACCACCTTTCCTCCGCGGCGGCCTAAGCGTGTCTTGTGGTAGAGCCTTGCCCCGCACATGTATACGCTGTCTAATTCACTTTATTGAGCAAACTTTCCGGCAGTTGGTGCACTTGAAGAGTAGGAAGGTGCTTGTGCTTTTGTATTATCAACGGTGATACCTCACTGCATATCGCACCGTCCTTGTTACCATACAAAATAATAACAACAAATGGAGCTGCGCAAGTCATGTAATGCGTAGAAAATATAACAGGTGGACAACGAGAACAACGGAATGGGTATACGAGGGGATGAAAAACGCAGCCTCTGCAGACAATAAGAAGACAAAATAATATTAAGGGAACGATGGGGCGATAAGTTCGCAGGCACAAAGTGGCACCAACTTTCGTCGCACAGGATAAATTGGAGATCCCTGAGAGAGGCCTTCGTCCTGAAGTGAACATAATACAGGCTGCTGCTGCTGCTGCTGATGATGATGATGATGACGATGGTTATGAAAGATGCGTGCGCGTCGGCATTTAAAGTTTACCCTAGCCCCGCCACGGTGGTCTAGTGGTTATGGCACTCGGCTGCAGATCCGGAGGTCGCGGGATCGAATTCCGGCCGCGGCGGCTGCATTTCGATGGAGGCGAAATGTCGAGGCCCGTGTGCTGTGCGATGTCAGTGCACGTTAAAGAACCCCAGGTGGTCGAAATTTCCGGAGACCTTCACTACGGCGTCTCTCATAATCAGAACTGGTTTTGGGACGTTAAACCCCACAAATCAATCAATCAAAGTTTACCCTTAGGTATGGCGACTATATATCTACTCGATCCGTGTTATCGCATATTGTATGCACCTCACTGTGACGTCTGTCTCATGTCTAATTGCAACGATAGAAGCGCCGCTTCTGAGATATGGGACGAGTCGTTTGCAACTGAGCGCAACTGCAGTCGTCTATACGCATGTGTAGCGTACTCATCAAGTTTATTGAGGTTTGTTTACACTCGGCGGTTTGAAAAGTGAGCCGGCTGTCAGTGTCGACAGTTTGTTTACGGCAGGAAACGCTGCTGCGACGCACTTATCTACGGCCAATGTGTCACTAGAAGAACGGCGCTGTTGACAGCTGTGACGAAATGTTGCTGTACACGCAACATCACTACCGAAAATTTTACGTCTGAGCGGCAGTTTTCCCAGAGGTGTCGCATCACCAGCGGCGCTCCTTTCTTATTCCTATAGCAGGCGCTGATTCGGTTCTTTTGTGTATTTTCGTACTGATCTACCAGAATCCCTCTAATGGGCTTTCCATTCTTGCTCTTTCTCGAACTATTGGACTGAGAAAAAAAGTCGTGTGCGAAAGGAAGAAGAAGAAGAAAAAAGAAAAACTGCCATTAATCTTACATGTTGCCTCTTTATCCCGTGTGATTCTGTCGGTGAACAGAGTGGATCGACTTTACAATGTGTAAACGAAGAGTATACATTAAATCAGAATTACATGGGCTGGACGCCAGATTCCAGTGTGAATCATGGAGACAACTCCCTGTAACGTATGGATACACAAAATTCGTAGTTGTTGAGTTTATCCACATTGTTGCCGTCTGCACTGATTTCAAGTAGGCGTTTATTCCAAGTAGGCCCACTTTTATGCCCCATACTAGTGGCAGAAAGGGGGCACACAAACGAATGATGCGACCCATGGGTGTCGTTAGCGTGTTACGAAATAATTTGCAAAAGTTCACGCACAACTGTATATAGGCGAGTATCTGCAGCACCGCGCAGGTCCCGCGGCCGCCGGCGCTAACGACTTGCAGATCCGCCCACCGCCTCAAAGTACAAATAACGGTAAAAAGTAAGTGCGCTGGACATATAGACGTATGTGCGAGAGAACATAAGAACACTGCGGTGTGCTCTTTACTTCTTGACCGGGATTCTCCGAAGACCAGGAAAAGCCTCGACTCTGGCGTGCACGCCATCGGAAGCAGCTCGAACGAGGGCAATGACCTCCGATAATTATACAAGACGGGAAGACAAAAAGAAAGAAAATAATAATAAAAAAGAAATCCTATAACGGAGGATAATCACATCGGCTATGCGAAGAGCGCGCTTCTGCCAGCTTTTTTATCGCTTTCTCTTTCTTCGTGCGAAAGTTAAGGAGACGCGTAAAAGTAAATGGAATTAATGAACGACCGTTCTTTCCTTCGCCGACGAGGTCTCTGCTTCTAGGATCCCGCCTGCAAGCGGCTGGGGCACGCGAATGAACAAAACCGCGCCGCACTTTGCGCTGTCTTCACGGAGAGCGAATGCTGCGTATAGAGTGAAATATATGGTTGTCTTGCGTGGAAGGGGCATTGGCTTGTGGCCGATGCATTTCGCTTTTCGCACGAAATGCAGCTAATGCCCTCATTTGGTTGCTCTAGAACTGATTAGTGCACTTATTAGACCTTTTCTCAGGAGACATGGAGCACCGCCATGTTGGGCTGTGCACGGCACGTAAAAAGACTCGTGTCGTCTGTTTCGTTCCCTTTGTCTTCGTGTGTGCGCGGCGCTGTTTGATAAAGAAGACTTACCAACTCGCCAAAATTTCTACTACCAACCGTCGGCAGTGCTTTTTAAAGACGATAGTCTTTCTTGGGATACATGAACGCAGAAATTTTGGTCTGTCTGTTCGTCTGTCTGTCACACGATTCAGCCACCCGGCCAAACTTTAAGCACTTGCCTAACGCCCAGCCATCTTCAACTGGTAGCTGCGTTCATACTCGTGAACATTCTCGATCTAAAAGCAAATATTATGCATATCTGAGGCGCAACATCGATACATAAGTATTAGGTGGTGTGTTCCTTTACTAGAAAATACATAGATGTGTTTGTTAGGCTGCGCTAAAAATGCGACGCTATGCACGAAAAAAAAAAAGGCCTCTGCCGACGATTTGGTGCTGCCACCTGGCAGTTGCCCAGTAGTTCTGCACAAGCTCATGTTTCCCGACGGCGCTGCCAGATGGCGTCCATATCTCACGTAGCGTAGTATGGCCGGAAGAAGACTATCGTCTTTCGACGACATTTGCAGCGAAGCACGCAGATACGCGGCCAATTTTTTTTAGGGTCACGCTTATTAAGAACAGCCCAGCGCGGGTTATGGCGTCGCCCAGGGAGCCTTCTGTGAAAAGGTATATACAAATGGTGTTTTACAATTCAACACCACCACATGGACGTATATGGAAATTCTGCATTAGAACGCGTCAACAGCGAACGAATTTGACGCTTTAGTTATTTACTTGACACTGGCCTTGCAAAAGTTCTTTTCGCGAAGTAGGCGTCCCCATATAAGATGTGTGGCTTCGCTACAGGACGGTCATGCCGTGCGACGGCTTCAAAGAAGCCCTTAGGGAAGTCTGATGGGTAAGCAACGCTGGGTTGAGCCGTATAGCAAAAAATTTGCGGACAATCTTCACGCCATAATCAAGGACCGCGATCTTAAGGTTGTCCTCAGTTGTGTCTCGAAGAATCGGTACACGTGTCAATTGACAGTGCACTGCCGCTGTATCCTCTTGATAGCGCTTTGACGCCTTATGCCTTACAAATTCAGACATAAAGATTTATAGCGTTAGGTTACAAATAAATTAAGAAGAAAGCGGTAAAAGAAAACGAGACGGTGGAGCACTTTTTCTGATCATATCGGCATTTTCAATGGTTCATGCAAAAGGCTTTAGAAGCACAGTTTAAGTGACTGTCTATAATATTAGAACAGAAGCTATAGCAGAATAGAACAGGATGGCAAGTGTGCTGTCTTGACGAAGTCCACTAAGTGGTCGAAACGTTGGCTTCAGCGACATTCCCTCTTCATCGTTTTTAACGATCTGTTCGTAGTTTCATAATGTGTTATATATATATATATATATATATATATATATATATGTTTCATGCACTCTTTCTCGGGGAGCCTTCTGTCTGAAACATCAGTACATGGCAACTAAATCAAGTGCAAAATGCGACAAGAACGCTTATTGTGCAGCATGCAGAAACACACAGAAGTGAATGCATTTTCCGTTTAGCACCAAAGACGGCTTCGACATATTTCCCGTTGTCAACGGGCAAATATGTCGACATAACTCGACATATTTGCCCGTTGTCTGCCTTTTTATTCTTTTCTTTTTCTCCAAGGCCACGCTGAATAGTTAGTTTAATACGTACAAAACAGAACACAACTGTTCTAGGGACGAGGGTGAACGCAGACTGCATCAACAGTGCCATCGATTTGTTGAACTAAAACGCTGTTTGAGCAGCAATGATTTGTGGGGTTTGATTTGTGGTGTCAATGATTTGTGGTGTCAAAACCACGCGATTATGAGGCAATCCGTCGGGGTGGACTCTGGAATAACATTGGACCATCTGGGGTTTTTTAACGTGCACCTAAATGAAGAAGCCTAGCTGCGGACGACAGAGAGTAAGATGGGGGGACGACATCAAGAAATTCGCAGGCATCAAATGGAATCAGCTCGCGCAGGACAGGCAAGGACGGAGAGGATTGGGAGAGGCCTTCGTCCTGCAGTGGACAAAAGATAAGCTGATGATGATGATGACGATGATAAAAAAGGGTGAATATTTCAACGATTATTCCGTGGTACTATCCGTTCAACGAAGGAGCATCGCCTGTTTGTCGCTGAGGCAACCGGGTTTACGCACAACCAGCCAAAGAAAACAGCGACGGAAACAAGCGCGAGAAACTTCCGTCAGAAAAGCGCGGTGCGAAGAGATAACGTGTGAAACCACGAGAACGCCTCAAGTCACCCCCGTGCTCACGCAACAGAGAAAGTTTGGCGGCATTTTCGTGCCACTTTTTCCCTGGTCTTACCTCTCCGGAACCTGCAACGACGTTTTGTGGGCTAATACAAAATTGGCCCATGACAAGGCAGGCGCCACGGCAGGAGCGGAGCAAAATGCTATGCCAAGCCAGCGAACGAAGGCGCGCGCGCGCGCGTTCGCCAGCGGACGAGGAGCGGAGGGGAGGAAACACGTCAAGCAAGGGAGTGGGAAGACTCCTCGCCACTTTTCTTTGTCGTTCTCATCTGTTGCGCGCGGTGCACTCTGGGATAGGGCAATCTGCCAGCCCGCCAGCCGACTGAATAGTCGTTGGCTTGCTGCGTTCGCTGTTGGTTGTGTGTCTTGTGTGCTTGGCTGCGGTGGTGTGGGTAGTGCGCTGTGTGGTTGGGCTGCGCGTGTGCTTCTGTGCGCGTACCGTTCCTGTGGATTACACCTCTGTCACAATTGGAACAGGTGAGCCGTGCTCCCCAGCAGTTACCCGCCCCTATACACCCGAATCAGTGCGTGTGAGAGCGTCGTTCTCTTCTTTTTTCCGCCCGTTTTTGGGAGCGAAAGCGGAGTTTCGACAGATACCCCCCGTTTGACGTCGAGCCTGTGCATCTACCCAAGGACGGCTTTTAGCTAGCGCGTCAAGCCTGTGTGGGAGTGCAGCCTCTCTAGAGTATTTCTGCTCGTACTACATACTTACGAGTGTGGCGGTGTTTCGTTTTCCGTCAGTTTTCGTTTTCCTTTTGCCTCGTCCACTTTAGGCCTAGCCTTGGGGCAGTGTCGTGCGCGGTGCGCACCGGACCGCGATGCCACAAGTGCGCGCGCTTTGTGAAAAGGTGGTGCCAAATCATTTGCCGTCGTAATGCTCGGTCTTCGCCGTGGCTGCGTAAATCCAGCCGATATAGCGACCGCTACCTTCTGACGTCCTTTGTCAGCCGATTTCGGTGAGTGCACAAGCATATGCTAGCTCGGCGTTGTCGGAGCAGCGTCTCGCAGCACACCGCATTCGTGTCCTTTTGTGTTCGGCCCGAATCGGTGGTAGCCTTCGCATTGTGCCTAGGCCGTTTGTCACTAACCTAAATCTTGAGTTTGAAGTATGCCGTTCATGGGGGCGTTTTCGCAGGACATCTTGCAGTCGCTTACCGCAGCGTTTACGCAGGGAAGCACTTCTCTCCCATCGCTTTTTGTAGCCTTCGCGTAGGTCGCTAATGATGCTAAAAGGGAAGTAAACATACGGTTTGACCAGAACCTGTCCACGCTTCGACGCTGCTTTTAATTAGCTTTGCTTAACGCCGCGAGTGTATTGCTCTGCAAGCATTCAAGGATTATAACTCGTCTTAAATTCTTTCTGGCTTTGCTTTGTTTCATGTTAAGTGAAATGCTCGTGCCCGTCCGCGACGTTTTTGCTTCCTTTGGGTTTCCCTGTTCGGATTATGTTCGCTTCCTGGAGCACAACGAATCCCGAGCCTGAAATGCGGAGGTCGTCTGGTGGGAAGTGCTAAAACTCCGCGTTTTGTGCGAACGTGCGCTGCTAGTCGAGGTGCACAAGCTGTACTACAAGCTTTCATTATTTTGCAAGTTTGCAGGATTTGTTTATAAAACATAGCGATATTGCGTCAGGTGGAGACGGCCGAGCGAGACTGATCGAACCCCCGACTGACGTAGTCGCCGCGCTGCGGCAGTAGCTTCTAGAACGTTGGCCGAGCTGGCTCTCGTGGCGCTCTTGGTTAAAGGCGCGTTGGACTTGACGCGGAACAGCCGCTATCGTTTTCAACGTCATGCGTCCGGGTACGTTTTGTTACTCTTGGATACCAGTAAATTTTGGTAGCCGCTCGCGCGCACCGCGCCATTAATAACGTGAAGCGGCTACGGAGTGCGTGTTTGTCTGTTTCGAACTAGCCAATTTCGATCAGCTTACGTAGAAAGCAGACCGCTGGCTTTTTTGTGTGCTTTCGTTGGACAGCATTTCAAGGCTGGTGTACTCGGAACAGTTGCTAGGAGACCTTCAACACAGACGTTGCGCGCATTTTTGAGGAGAGTAGCAGTAGCGTCGATACTCTAGGTCACAAAATACTGGCAGTGCTTTACCGTAGGTGCGCTTAGTGTGGAACGTTTGGGCTAAGCATCCTGTACTTTCCCTTTGCTCAAGTAGTCCGCTAGAGTAGGCTGTTCTGATATTGCACTGCACTTCATTAGCATACTCATCATCGGTATTATGAACGTGTTGAAGCGCAGAGCGTAAAGTGCAAGGATTGTTCGAGCTAATCGTCCAATAAGTGTTCAGCTCGGCCGTCGCCTTGTGTTATAAAGCGACTGGCGCCCCCACCCCCCATATGCACCTCGTCTGACCTTGGTTCAAGTACTCGTCTCATTCTGCCAGATTTGATAGGTTTCATCATTAAGATGTTTACCTTAGGTGCCGGGTTCATATTGCTAAATGTGAAAAATGTAGGGCTTAGAACTTGACAAAGCTGCTCCAAGTACATGTCTCTCTTTAAATCTTGCGCATATTTGCCATTGTTACTTAATGTTGAGGCACTGTTTTTAATATTTCATGGCTAGCCCCCCCCCCCCCTCTCCCTTATTTAGCTACTAAGCTAGTAATTTATTTATAGATCAATCTGATAGTCAATTTCATAGTGCTCATCTAACAGTTTTATCGAGCTGCCTTTTAAATCTATTTTTTACCTATCGCGCATCGTCCTTTGATCTCATGCTCCATGGCATCAGTTTCTGTTTGTTGTTCAGTAATGTTGGCTCAAGCTGTGCTTTTTCTTTAATGAAAAGATCATAAACTTCAACTTATCATGGTTGTTTAACTGCATGCAACCAATTTCTATGAGATTTGGCATGCCGTATTCGTATGCTCTGCATTTTAAACATTTGCAAATGTTTATTCATATAGTTCATTGCTTTCGCAAGGGTTGCATACGTGGCACATGAATGCTTGAGTGCTGTCATGAGGCCTCTATCAGAACTGAAGTAACCAAAATCCCAAGCTGCTTAGTGAAGTTTCATGTGGCTGAGGAACAAGTAAATGGCATGTACTTTATACTTTAGTGACTGCAACAATTGTAGCTCATTTAATCCAGTTGCATTAAGTGAGTATCCACACTTTACTTTGTGCTTGGTGTCTTAACACCGTGCAACATTTGCACCTTTAAGACATCTTTCCAATGTACAGCAATAATCAGTCCTGCATGCCTTTCCTTCCTTGGCCCACTGTGCCCATCAGTCGTGGAGGCTCCTGTGAACATGAGAGCCAAATATTAGTATGCTGCATGCACCAGGGAATCTGCAATCTGGTTTCAAACACAACTGGAAACCACCTGTTCTTCTTACAGTTCATGACATCGCAAGGAACGTTGACTCTATTGCTTAAAATAGAACTAGAATGAGTGTTTCCATAATCACAAGGATTTCCATGGTAATGCTTTATTTGTTCGTTTTGAGTTCTACATATAAAGAAAATGTGTAAATCTTTCTTTCCGAACAGCAAAATAAGTGACGTAGTCAGTACTACTTCTGACGTCGTTTGTTGAAAGGAGAACAAGTGATTTCTAGCCACATTTAAAACCAAATTGTGAATTCCCTGGTGCATGCAGCATACTAATTTTTGGCTCGCATATTCACAGAAGTCTCCACGACTGATTAACACGGTTTTCAGACTGTGTTCAAAGAAGTGTTTCAGGGCCCCTTCTAATGGCATGCAGTCTGAAGTCGTTCAGGACTGTCACTGTGGTATCCCACAGCCCTTGTGTTGCTTTACATTATACTTAGCCCGTAACAAGTGAGTACTGTGCTTGCAATGCTGCATTTACAAGGGCTATATTTATTTAAAGGTCCATTTGGTCGCAATATCAAAACCACAGTGGAATTAAACTGTTGCACCTGCTACGTTTAGCTGCCTTCTAGATTTTCCTGGATAGCTGCCACTTTTATTGAGACATTTAGCAAAGTGTAGTATTAACTTTCCTGCACCGTCATAACAAGGCAGCTGTCTGAGCATTCAGCGAATTCTGTATGATGCTTGCTGTCTGCAGATCGTTGTCTAAATCAGCTTCACCGGTGACATACACAATTGTGTACTCAACTTGTTTTCAGCAGTTTGTGGGCACACAGCCTTCAAAGTGCAGGAAATACTGAGCTTTGGATGAATTGAACCCTCTTTGAATCTAATGGGTCATCAGTCTACTACAGTGTACAGGGTATTCCTGCAGGCAAGCAATTTTTAACAGGGGTACTACACTTGACGAGTGGGTCGACATGGTATGTTCTGGGAGTGGTGCAAAAAGTACAATTTTCGTTGGCTCATAATACACAGTCTATAACAAAGTGCATATGCGTTTCAAGTTTGACTTCAGCTTTCCTTTATGACTGTTTTCAGAATAATTTAATTGCTCCTAATTACACTTAGTGTATCACAATAATTTCAACATATAATCACGTTTTCTTTCTTGCAATAGAATATGGAGTGGCACAAAAAGTGTGTGAAGATTTGACACGTTTATAGATGCTCCATAGTTTGCTTCTGAAATGGATATGCACTGCTTCAAAATTCCTGCACCATTGCCGCACTTTGCTGTCAATGAGAGTTGTACCATGCACACTACGCATTCATCAATGAATTTTTGTGCTGTTGTAGTGCACAGAAATTTAATGAATTACACCATTCACTTCATACTTTTATGTAGGCTGTTGTTTAATGCATGTTTACATGCTCAATGAGAGTTCAGCTCAGACAATTGCAACCTTGTGCAGTCGACGGACGTACTAAAGAATGCTGCACAATGCACCTGTGCACAGCTTCATCAAATCCCCACTGTTGCTTTGATTTTGCTACCGAGAGGGCATGAAAAAAAAAGTAAATAGCCCTTAGATCTATGACGAGGGCATAGGAAAGTTGGTGCCACATTTTGACAGATGTGTTTAGTTGAAGTGGTAATTATGTAGAAAGGCAGCTAGAAAGTGTAACCGATTTTTCCCAACAAAACTGTTTTGAATTTGACTCTTGTTGGCCTGAAGATCACGCTATCAAATCCCGGCTGTGTGGCCGCGTTTCAAGGTGGAATGCTCGACGCTTATGTACTGTGTGGTGCCAGTGCACAGTAAACCCTAGGTGGTGTAAATTTCTGGAGCCCTCCACTATGGTGCCTCTCATAATCATAGTGCCTCTCATAATCATATAGAGGTTTCGGGATTTCATTTTGATATCGTCATTCGGGCCTTTAAAAAAAAGATAGCCGTTGTAGTTTATTGGAGCAGTCTTAGTTTGTGGAGCATAGTCCATTAGAGTATTTAACACACAGCTTTCACATGTAGTTTCTTTATTGTGGTTATTCTTTTACTACTCTAACAAACTAGGGTGTCTGTTTAGCCTTCAAGAAAGGTATACTTGTGATCTCTTATTTATAATTGGTACTGTGCATTTCTACTGTTAGATTAGTTGAGCTCGCATCATTATGCTAGCAAACACTTAAACCTTTTCTGAAGTGTCGTGGTGTGAATGAGAATGGTTTCTATGAAATAGGTGATGGTGAAGATGAAACCATTCAGTGCAAATGCCCAGGTGCTTGTTTAACGGAGGTACCCCTCAAAAACGTTTTTTTTTTTTTTTGGCCTGGAGCTCAGGATTTCTACCTCTAGTAAGGTTTGTGAATCTGATTTGCAAACTAATTAATTTTATTGTAGCTGTAGTGGTTCTCGAGTTAAAACAGCTAGGACAACGAAATATACGGTCTTTTGTGTGCACTTTTTAGCTTAAGAATTTTCACACAGCATCCCAGTATGGCTCATTTTGCTGTAAATGGGTTGTGCCGAAAACTACCTAATAGTATGTGGAAATAACATTCTACATTTGCTACATTTCAAACCAAAACCCTGAAGTACCCACTGCATTTCCTTTACTGGCATTTCAGATTACAAAACAGAAATTCTGTAATAGATGTCAATATTCTGTAAAGTTATTAACATTCCATATCGTCCAGAGATACCCTGCGAAAAATTTCATAACGATCTGATCATTTTAATAAAAATGCCTGAAAGATTGTGCACAAAATGCAGTTTCAACTTTCACATGCTTAATATTGTCAGATCTTCATAAAATTTTTGCATGTAGTATCTGTGGATGACATAGAATACTGGTATCTATTACAGAATTTATTTGTAATTTGAAAAGCCAATAAGGGAAATGTATGTTATTTCCACATTTTGAGTAGTTTTTGACACTCCGCCACCCATATGCAGCAAAATGAGCCATATTGGGATGCTGTGAAAATTTTTAAGCTGAAAAGTGTGCACAAAAGACCCTATATATTGTTTTCATAGCTTTTCAAACTCGAGCCATCATAGCTACAATAAAATTAATTAGTTTCGAAATCAGCATCACAAACATTACTAGTGGTAGAAATTTCAGAGTTCTAGGCCAAGAAATAGCCTTTTGAGGAGTGCCTTTGTTTAAAGGGACACTAAAGATCAAAACAATTTTTTTCTCATGTCAGTAAATCACTTTCACAATGCTAAAAGCACCACTCTTGCCGCGAGAAAGCACTCGGTAAGTGAAAAAATGTGCAAAAGAACTACAGGTGACAGTGCAGCCTTGGGAAATTCTTGCACCATCTAGCTGTGATGTTGTAGATAGTCAAGGTGTCTGCTAAAACAGACATAGTTAACCGATATAGAAAATGATATAGATCGTGTTTAGGGGGGGGGGGGGGGGGCAGAGAATTAACATAGTGAGTTTCGTGAAATTCCATTGATCCTGTATGGCCAAAATATGAAGAAAAAGTTTGAAATCCATGACATCAGGCTTGCATTGAGGCGCTGAGGTTCCGGTGCACAATTAAAGAAACCGAACTTAGACCTTCGTTTTCTCTTCTAATCAACCCATGATGGCAAAATCAACAGAATTCTTAAAGAATGATCAATCAGTGTAAAATAAGCTACTGCTTCTCTTTAGTGTCCCTTTAAAGCATTTACACACATTGGTTAAGAACTGTGAGAAGCCATGGCCATCCATAGGGGGAAGAAAAAGAGCAGTGACTCAATTTCAAATTGCAGAAATTGGCAGATTCAAATTGCAAAAAGAATGGCATATCGATCTCCATCTTTAAATTTCTTTATTCATATAGTTACCTGTGTCCAGCGTTCTTCATGTCTCTGGAAGGCATCTTACAAGCCAGAAAATATATTTTAAAGCACTTTAGGACCTCTTGTAGTAAAGTTACATTGTCTTAAAGCTCGAGAGTTGTGAGTGTCCAAACGTTTGCTTATGCTGACTTGACACTCAAACATGCATTCACAGTGATAAGTGACTTTGCAAAATGTCTTTTGATGCAGGTTGAGGCAGCAGGTGGTGTAGTTTCTCCACTTCTGTTCAACCTCAGGTGCGCACGGCTGAGACATGGTGGACTACTACTCGGTCCTCCTCGTCTCGAGGACTGCCACCACAGATGACATCAAGAAGGCGTAAGCATGACTCTGCTGTTTCACTCGCTGCTTGTGCACATCAGTGCCATGTACAATGCCTTAGGAGATACCATTGTGCTGCTGAGTAGTCGGCAATTTAATGTGAACCTGGGCCAACTGGTACATGGTGCCTAATTTAAAATGAGTAACAGTGCAAGGTGCTGGAGACTCCTTTGTCTAGTGTCTTGTATTATTACTCACTCTTCAATAAACAAAAATATTTCCTTCAGTTTCTTGTTGCAGTTGGAGTAAATTGCGGAAGAGTTTGTGTATTGTAATTAATGTCAAGGATGGTAACTGAGAACTCCACGGAAGTTGAAGCATGAGAACACCATTAATGTGGTAAATTTTTTGTCTATTAATTGCCTTTTCAGATTTCAATGGACCAAACATATTTTTGACAAGCACGCCACGATGATCTTTGAATCATTACCATAGAAGCCTTGCTCCGTGCATACAGCTTCTATGCTCTGTTGCCAATGTTTAATGACCCTGGCATGTCGATAGCATTTTCTACCTGCAAGTTCTATGCTTTCAATAAAGAAAGCTTCTGATATATCAAATGCTACATGTCTGCCATTTCGTAAAATGTCTGTTTCTCTAAAGCAGGTGCAAAACCACATTGAAAGTAGTGCTCTTCAGTCTTCTTATTCTCTTTTTGTTTTCCCAACATTCAGGGTCTTTTCACTACTGCGGTCATTTATAAAGATCCATGTTTCCTCAGTAAGCTCTTGCTGCACGTGTACAGAATTTTGCATGTCTACCATAGAACATTTTACAAACGTTGAAAGATTTTATATAAGGAATTGTAATCAGTAGCTTTCCCCTTTGTTTGGTTCCTCAAGGGTTTACTGTCACTCAACAGAATGTAACCCAACAGTATGTAAAAAAAGGACAGAAGTCAAAATTTATTCAGAGCTCTGCACTACATATCTGTCTGCTAACGTACTGTTTTGGAACATTGATCTTGACCACCAAAGAATCAGACTTCATTGCTATTTGTTCACCAGATTTGTTGCATTTCTTAAAACAACCATGCAAGGCACAGATTGTCTACGTTGTAGCATATTTCCTGTCTTTAATTCATTAGTTGCTCATGAAATGTTTTCCAAGGTTACTCAGCATATTGGTGACCAAAATGCAAATTTGGTTAACGGTACTGGAAATGTTTCAAAATCATAACTCCTTTTTGAAAACATGTCGCCACAGTGTGGTTTGCACTTGGTGGTTAATTTTAAGTTCAAAATCCTGTCTTCAGCAGTCTGTATATGCATGGTGTAATTGCCATTCATCCTGTGTGTGCTTTGACAACTGTGCTACAGACATACCGTGTGTTAACCTCATTTCTCTGCATTTGCCACATTAAATGTGATATCCTGCTTACAGATACAGAAAACTGGCGCTGAAATGGCATCCTGACAAAAATCCAGACAAGAAGGAAGAAGCTGAACGCCGATTCAAGGAAATCTCTGAAGCCTATGAAGTTCTTTCTGATGGTCAGTGTTGTTGTGACTAGGCTTTGTTGCAGCTTCCCATGCTTGACTTTGCACTTGGCACCCTTTTGGCCATAGCGATTAGCTTGTGAAGTTGATGAAAATAGTTTTGAAAAATATGTATTATCGGCTGAAAAGTGGCTTAAAACCGTGCAATGAAATATGCCGTTTGGGTGAGTAGGACTAGACAGTGTTGAAGCATGTAGACATCGTTAAGCCAGGCGGTATGCTACTAGCCAAAATCCTGCTTGTTGCTGCGTACAGACATGTACAGTACGGTCCACTCCTGGAGGGAACACGCCAACGCGTGGCCGGCGGCCCGCGTGGCGCAAACTGGCGGCGAGATTCGTAAACGCAGCGCATGCGCATAGACGCGCAAGGGTGGGGCTTGCCGCCTTTCGTCTGCTACTTTCCGCTCCGGCTCTTTGCCGTGCGCTGGATACCGCGTTCGCTTTTCCGCGGTGCGATTCATGTCCCCGCCACTCTCCCTGCGCCTCCCCGGGTAATCAACGCGCAGAAAAAAAAATGCCGTTTGTTTGTTGTTGTGCTTTCTCGTGGCCACAGCAGCCGAATTTAGATTACGGGCGAAATGCAAAGAAAAGTCATGTGCTTATAGTATTTAGAAACATGTTAAGGAAACACGTGCATGAAAATACTTCACAGTATCCCACTACGGCGTGACACCGAATTATATAATTATTGTGGATTGCAATACCCCAGCAAATGTTAGTTCTAACTCGCGTTACATTTCTTTTTATTCGTTGAAGCGAAAACGCCAGAAGCTCCATATTTCGAATATGCGACAGCGTTCACTTTTACGAAAATCATTACGTTTCACCAACACGCGTGCTCAAAAATGGTGTACGTAGAACGATGCGGAGTAAGCAAAGAAAAATTTATTCGTAATATTTTTGTGACAGACAGGTTGAGTGAGGCCAGATCTGTAGCCTCGAAACATTTCAATAATGCAAAGGTAATGAAACACATCTGTGCCCTGTGAAACACAAAATAAAATGCAGATCTGTGCAAGCAAACTAGGACTACGCGCGACAGAACTAGGCACTGAAAAAATTACATTCGTAATGCCGATGATTACGCTGATAATGAGGAAAAAACGTCGACTGTCTAGACCCGGGCTTTTGGTTTCATTGTTTTGGGGGTGCAGTGAAATATGTGGTGAATTCGGGGTTTTTCGTTCTCATATGATCCTAAAATGTTTCGTGCTCAAATAGCGTGTCCTTGACTTCATTTAGTACCGGGTGACATCACCTTGAGCATCGACTACGGCCTTCATCCTGTCAGGCAGAGACCTGTAAAGGGCTTCTGTGAAGGATGAGTCGTAATCGTAAGCTTTCCAAACGCTGTTCGAACCAGCCAGCCGCTTTTGATAACAGACATGGAAATTGATGGTCGATGCAGCGAGCATAGCAAGCTTGTTGCTAGCGCGCGCCGAGCGTAGGGCGGGGAAGTAGCAGACGACGCGGGCAAGTACCGCCCTTGCGATTCTGTGTACATGCTCCGCGTTTCCAAATCTCGCCAGCAGTTAGCGCCCCGCGGACCGCCGGCCGCGCGCTCGTGTGTTCCCCCTAACAGTGGACCGTACTGTACATTCAGCATTGTGAAGCATGTGCATTGATATTTAATGCTTCATCAAAGCAGGCTAAACCTCTCTGCGGTGCCCGATGGTTCACATATGCAAGGACTCGTGTCGTCACGTTGCAAACAAAAATGTTGCCCTTTTGTCAGAGGAAGTGGCCTGTAAATTTGCTCTGTTGCTAGTCATGTAAAGTGAGAGAATTTAGCGTGAAAGTAACTTTTTTGTGAATTTTGTATATTGCTTATTGGGGGTGCAGGAACATAGTTCGCCGTGCTCCTGGAGGCACAGACATATTCTTAAGCACAGTTGCTCTTAGAGGTGACCCATGTAGAGAAAGGGGTAACAAGGTGAAACCAATGCGAATTGCTCACTGCACTGCGAATGGCCCATTAATGAAGATTCCGGGCTTGTGTTGCCCATCCTCCTGCAAAGAGAAAGGCAAAACGAATGGAAATCTAAAATTGCAGGAGCTACAATAAAAAAGAATTGAGTGCTGTTCTGGGAGGCTCTTTTGTTGATTCATGTGGCCCTAAATTTTGCATTTTTCAGATGACTCCTAGTGTAAAGGAAAAATTCACTGATTAGAATGAGATTGATACCTGCATTGGTGCTAATAAGGCTGGTTTGTTTGCTTGTTTATTTGTAAGGGTGCAGCATTATCTTGTGACTCTGGTTGTTCCACTGATTCAAGGCAGACTGCTTCAAATCGTGCTGTTAGACTGTTCGAGTGTGTGTATACCAGCTTCATGTATTTAGAGCCAGCCTTAAAGTGACTGTCTACCACTCAGAAAATGTTTTTTTGGTTGTGGTGAAAATTAGATTGTTCCTTACATTGGTGGGAGCGCGCATGCTTGTAGCCCAAAAACAGGGAATATTTATAACTTGGCTCTGAAAGCCGTGAAAAAATGACCAGTGGCGCCATCCTTGGTGATGGGTGTTAATCTCAAAGTGCAATGAAAAGCCAAGAAATACCTATGTAGGTTCAATTATCTTGCTTAGAGGGCCCCTAAACCACCACCCTTGACATTTTTTTGAACATTTCAAGTTAACATGCGCATCAAGTTGAGAATGCCGTCACGATGAACGATGCCAAATGTGGCAGTGATATGCGGAGCAGCCGCACCACAAACTCGAAAAACAATCCCATGCACCTTTCCCAGCATTCCCGAGCCGCGACGACGGCAAGGGACAGCAACAAGGTTTTCGGTGACTTCATTAGAGTCCAAGCTTCGCTGGTTGGTCGAAGGAGAATTTCGACTTACGGTTAGTCTGCTAGCGCGCTCCCTGCCTGTCTGTTCTTCCTCATTATGTGTTGTTTGTGTGGACTAGGCACTGTAACAACTGTACCAGCGAGGAGAACGTGACAGGGAGTGCTAGCACAGAGCATTTGCACAGAACCAACAAAACACTTGCGCGAGCGTGGAGGCCAGCGGAGCGGAGGCAGGCGGAGGCGCGTCAAATGTAAGTGGACAGTTTGTCACATGACACTTGGAGGAGCGCTCGACGAGAGGCCTCGCCACGGTGGTCTAGTGGGTATGGTACTCGGCTGCTGATCCGAGGGTCACGGGATCGAATTCCGGCTGTGGCGGCTGCATTTCGATGGAAGCGAAATGTTGAGGCCCGTGTGCTGTGCTATGTCAGTGCACGTTAAAGAACCGCAGGTGGTCGAAATTTCCGGAGCCCTCCACTGCGGCGTCTCTCATAATCGGAGCTGGTTTTGGGACGTTAAACCCCCACAAAACAAGCTCGGCGAGGAGGTGGCGTCGGTAACAAGCGCCATGTTTTAATAATCACTCTTGTAACTCCACTATTTTGGCACTGTTTCGAAAAATTCTTATCACTTCATGTTCTTTATGGACACCGGCACAAAAGCAACACCGCAACTAAATTTTGACCTCTGAGTGGTTTAGGTGCCCTTTAAAAGGAAAATTTTATTGCTAACAATTGTATTTGACACACACCTGGTATTCTTTCACAATGGAGAGTAGCTTTCCTTTTTAAATTACATTAAAAAACCCTGTACCCAGTGTTGCTGGCATTACTACGGACAAGGTGCGTGACCTCGAAGGTCACGGATTATTACTATTAAGATTATTGCTATTACTACTATTTCTCTATATTCCGTTGTAGAAACTCCTACCGGACTTCCCAGGGAAACCACTGCAAGCTTGTACGGCGAGGCTAGTGAGAGCTTTAAAATGGCCGAGGCTCTGCTGTCATAAAATAATAGTATATTTTTGTATGTTACTCTGCTGTGATGCTTGGACTAGGCACACAAGTTACTGATTTCCATTTATGGCATTGATTGCAAGGTTCTCCGTTTTATTTTTCCCACCAGACAAAAAACGCAAAGTGTATGACCGGTATGGCAAGGAGGGTCTGAATGGCGGTGCTGGTGGCATGCGGTCAGGCGCCCGCCACAACCACCATCACTTCAATGGATGCATGGGTGGTGTCGGCGGATTCTTTGATGATGGGTTTGCTGCACCATTCTTCAGCTTCACGTTCCGGGATCCAGAGGAAGTGTTCCGGGAGTTCTTTGGCACAGACTCATTCCACATGTTCTTTGACAACCCGTACACTGCCACCAACACTGGTCGTCAGCAGCAGCATCTTCACAACCAAGCCAGGCACGGGCACTGTAAGTGGGATTGTACTGTTCTTGCCCGTAGTTGTCCTGGAGGACTTGCAATTATGCGTTGTAGCTGGGAAATGCTTGTGCAGTTCCAGCTGCATTATCCAGGACGCATTGTACAATGCTTTATACTACCATTTACTTGTGGGTCAACGGCACATTGCACGTGTCCTCATGATTGAGTACAGCATCTGAAAGTACTGTAACCTGCTTTCTTTTCATTTGTTTGACAACAAGGGTCCACATCGCTTTACAGCATTATCATGTCATTAAATTACTTGACTTGATTGCTTGGCTAGTTTGTCTATGTTTAGTTGCCAAGAGAAATAAGAAGCAATCATAGTGTTGGCAGCTTGCTTCAGATAGTGAGGAGAGCTTAAGCTGGCAGTTTGACAAATATAATGATCGCCAAGAAAGATTTACAGTCTACGCTTGTTACAATGGACACATGTACAACAGACATTTGGATATAGCAGGATATACTTCAACCAAAGTTTGGTCCATGTATTTTATCAATGCAATGAAGTTCGTTTTGAATGGACCGCACTACAGTGGATTATTATTGGCTACAGTGGACTTAACGGCATTTTTCCCAAATTGGATGTATGTGTACTTTTGCAGTGTCGGTGCGGCCTGACATCACTTTACAACATCATTCTTTGCGCACTCAAGCCACAAGATTTAAATTTAAGCTGGCAACATTGGTAGCCTGGCCAAGCCGAGCTCTAGCCAAGCCAGTCCGAGTGTGTGCAACGTGGTGGCACTTTTTTAATGTGTTCCTATGCCATGCTACCTGTGCTAGTCCATCGTGGTTTACAATAAGTTATTCCCCAAGGAAAGGAAGTAAATTTCATCGAGCAACATGATTAAGATTGTGGGTGCAGATCCTCGCACTTAAAAGCAGGTGGACGGTGCAAGAAAGAGGCGCTATCCAAGCATACTGTGGGTTCACTTGTGAACAATGCAGTTGCTGGCATGCAAGTGTTAAAGGAAACTAATCCTAAGCACTTCAGCTAAATGTGAATAAAGAGCTTCTGTTTATGTCTCCCTCTGGACATTTTCCACTCAAAATTTGCGATTTTACAAAAACGTTGTTAGGCAAGTGACCAAAGTTTTGGAAGTGACATATACCACTTCTCCACGCCTATGTCCCGGTGAGTTCCGTTGGAAAGTTATAATTATTATAGTGAGAGGTGAACTGGTATGAATATTTTAGTTCATACTTAGATTAGCAGTGGCCTTGAGGCACCTACTATAACGGCACCCACTCAATAAAGTAAAACGTACGCTGCAGTTTTAAAGTACTGCTGTTCGTGGTTAACGTTCCTAAGCATGCTTTGCCTTAAGACCCACATTGTTTGGCAAATACTTACAGAAGTAACCTGCCCCACGTTGCCAAGTGAAGTTTGAAAGGATGGTTGACAAATCCCCCTCCCCATGCATATTATGGATAAGACACACTTTTTCCTATGGTCCGTTGTAGTGGTCTGTTGTAATGAGCGCCGAATGTACTTTGCTTTGAAATTTAAGTTAAAATAGAACTGCAGTAAGTGCTGGAACTTTTGATGTTGTTAATATGAAAAAAAGGTGTCACTGCTAGTAGCAGCGCTTCATCACAAGCGTTATTGGCCACGGAAGTGCATAAGCATTATAAGAATTTCTTTGCATGCTTATAGCATGCTGACTAGCAATTCTCCTAAAAGGGGATGCTATAACCGCTAAGCAAGGTTGGGAAAGTGGAGATCAGGGAAAACAAAAGCCGAGGAAGACAGATCAGTACACATTGTTATGTACAGAGCATGAGATCTACGGTAGGTCCATTGGGTAGTCCTGTGATCAAACAATGTGAGCACATATATACCATATGTCGTTCCATACAACCTACACACCCAACTACACTTGTATTTCGTTCGAACTCGCTGCTTGAGTGCATGTTCTCATATGCATCCTTGGCAGAAAATAATTTGGGAAAACAGTTGGCATTTCATGCAACCGTGTTGTGTGTGCTTGTAAGATAAAATATGTCGAACTTGAACTAATTGTATGGTAGTTGTGGGTATTCGCAAGTTACGTATGTCATCTTTTTCAGCATACGTACAGAAATGCCCTACAAGGCAGTCGTGTAGCTTGCATTGTCGTGATAGCAGCCTTGCCCTTCCAATTTGCGTATAACTCACACCTTGACTTTACCTCCAAATTTGCTGTGTATATTTTATGTCGGTTACATGCTGGAAAATATGCTATCTTTGCATTAGCCTCCCATGGCTGTGCCGTTTGCACTTCCTTCGTGCCGATGAACGTAGTCACTTTTCTATTGCATTTGGTATCAAGGTAACCCAGGAGTGGAACCTAAAGGCCAGCTGTTTTAATGGTTTTGCCAGGTCATTTACAGGGGCACTTGGGGGCACTCTTTTTGTGTACGTGTCCTTTCAGTCCTGCTCGCATTGTGTGAATTCCTTACCCCTGCTTGCCTTGTCCTTGTCACTGACACTTTTGTCACAAGGGGAGGCTTAGGGTAACCTTAAGGAATCTATGCTCCTTCGTGGGCCAAATTTAAAGGGACTGTCCACTGCTTGAAAAATCTTTTCCTGTTATGAAAAATGAGATCGTTCCATAGACTGACGAAAGTGGGCATGCTTATGCCCCATAAAAGAGTAATAATATTTTTAAGATTGCTCTGAAATTCATGAAACAAAGGTCCGTTGGTGCCAGCATCCTTGTACCAGCAAAAACCCACTAACCATTGTTGCCAGTGTTCCTGCACAAGCAGGAAAGGAGACCACAAAGATAGAAAAATTGTTTTAAGAATTTCTACTCTTATTCTGGTGAAACCACTGCAAGCTTGTACACTTAGAATTGTTTCGAATTGTGTGTTTTTTGTTGCGATAAAAAGCAGGACAGCAGCGGAGGATGGTAGACGGTCCTTTTTGTGTCAAAGCCATTGGAATCTTTTGCTTTCGTTTCCTATTCCTATGTTACAAAGTTGCAGTTTTGAATATGTGCATGCATGCACGCACGCATGCACACACGCAGGGAGAGAGAGAGAGAGAATGAGATAGATGGCTTTGTATTACTTTATTTAGGTGATCCAATGCTCATTCTTCCCCGCCGTGGTAGCTTAGCAGCTGGGTGCTAGCTTGCGAAGCTTAAGGTTGTAGAATGAAATCCTGTTCTTGGAGGCTTCGTTTCGGTGGGGCCAAAATGTGGCCGAAATTGCTCCAGAGCCCTGCACTATGGGCTGTGCCTCATCATCATAACTGGTTTTGACAGGTAAAACTCTATCAGGTTATTATTATCCAATCAGTGTTTATTCTTTGGGGTTTATATTCTCTTTGGAGAGATTGTTGCATGCATTATAGTAAGGGAACCTGGCTTGTCTCCCAAACACTGTCTCCATAGTGTAGGACGTATTGCCGCTCCATATACTCCTTGACTCTAGAAAAGTGATCATTGTACTTGTAGTATAAACTATCCATCAGCGACATTCCACAGAAGTTCATGAGAATTATCGAATGTTCAGTGAAGGGTTAGCGCAGACCCCCGCCACGGTGGTCTAGTGATTATGGTACTTGGCTGCTGATCCGAAGGTCATGGGATGGAATCCCGGCTGCAGTGGCTACGTTTCGATAACGGCGAAATGTTGAGGCCCGGTCATGTACTGTGCGATGTCAGTGCACATTTAAAAACTCCACTATGGCATCTCATAATCATTTAGCTGGTTTTGGGATGTAAAACCCCAGAAAGGGGTAGAGCTGTTCTCAGCTCTGTTAAGTGGCGGGGGGGACCAACATCTGGCACATCATTTTATTTTATTTTTATTTTTTTTTGCAATTTTTTCTCTCTTGTAGTCGAGAGAACAAATGAGCGGGAATATTGAGGCTTTGGCCTGTATTTTCTTCGCAACCCTCAAAGGTTTTCTGCCAAGCTTAACTATGGCTTTTGCAAATGATCTGACAATGACTTGGCAGCTTTCTTCAGTCTCTTGAATAGGCTTGCCTGTGTAAGCGGCAAGAACTAATTATGACTGGCATGAAAGCTTTTATGAAATGGAATGGGCTTACAGTTCATACATCATCTTAATTGATCTTTCATCATGCTCTGGCTGATCAAGCTAAGTGATGTCAGTAGCCTTTAATGCTTCTTGAGCTTTGCATACCCCATTTCCTCTTTAATTCTTTTTTATCTGCCCAGTTGATAGCTCTACTCCTCTAAAACATTCCACCTTAATAAAATAAAGCTATCCTGGCATTAGGTTGCGCTAGTTGGTATTGTTCTTTTCGTAGCGCTTCATTCATATTATCATTACAGGCAGGCTGAGCTAATATGAGTGGGTAGATTAAGCCACTAAACTGGCATCATTTAGCTTAGAACTTTGTATGATGTAATTTTCATTTGGTTATATGTGCAATAAATTTGAAGAGTGTGTGTCTAAAAGTTATGAACAGTCCACCGTGGTGGCATATTAGCTATGGGTCTCATCGCTGACGTAGAGTATATTATCCCAGTTACTGCAGTCACATTTTCGATGAAGGTGGAAATGCTAAGTGTCCATGTTCTGCGCAATGCCAGCGCATGTTAGAGAACCCTGTGTGTTCAAAATTTTAGGAGCCCACCACTACGGCATGCCTCATAATCGTATCGTGGTTTTTGGCGCGCAAAATCCCAGCAATAATTATAATTAAAAGTTATGGTGAAAGTTGCCATTGATTTGGGATAATTTGATGCCTCTTGGAGTACGTGGTTATGTGCATGGATCTTTCTATATGAGTTATTCTTTTCCTTGTTTTTTACATCTGCAAATTGTCTACAGTCTAGAAAGCCAACTTGTTTTGCAGTCTATTGCATAACACTCGTACGATAAATGTGTTCCTCTAAAACATTGCAATAGTGTTGCCTTGTTAGTGTGTAAGATGAAAGAAAGCATATAGGGCTACCTGTGGCAGGTGCCTTAGTTCATTTCACTGGACATTTTGCAAAAACTCTACTTGGTCATTCAGCATGTGTGAGCTGCTTTTCTGCTATTTACAAATGTGGCCTGACTGAACACCTAGTACAATTATGTTTGCTCTTATTTTTTGCTTTGTATTGTGTAAATGTGGGTGTTGCATTTGTACTAGTGTTGTCTTAAATGTTTTTTGCAAGGGTCCTTGTGGATGTGCTGGAAAGCTGGGATTTTATTTCAGATCAAAAACTTTTGAGGTTGTAAGTTAACATCAAAGAATATAGCCTCCTTTCTCTCAGTGTCATTATGGACACTAATGTGCAAATTTTTCATAGACAACCAGAATGTTCCATTGTGCTGACCACTATCACGGATGGTGTGTGCCCAAACATAGGCCAGGTGGTGCATTCTTTATGCAAGAGCACATTTCTCTGAATGCAAGCCTGCAGTTGCAGATCATTATATTGAAGTCTGATTGCGAAGAAGTTGTGCTCACCACGACCCCCATCTCATAGGTGCAGGGTACTGGGCACTTCCTTCTGCTTCCTGTTATTTAAGAGTAGTCTCTTGTGCAACCAAAGTAAGGGCATAATAATTGCTGGGCATACAAAACAGCACAGAAAAATGTACAGCGATAGTATAACAAGCAGCGACAGCACTTTGGATATGCGAAAACTTGGGTGGGCTCTTGCTAAAGCTCCTTCGTAATTAGGATGGTACCAGTGGAAATATTTTTTCTTTTGGTCCAATTTTTGGAGGGCCGCTGATTTGTAGAATTTTGCAAAATGTCCATTGTGTAGCACGTACACCAGCATCCCACCATTCTAGCTGGGCATTTCCGCTGCGTGGTGAATGAAAAAAAAAAAAAAATCAAAGTGCGGTGGTTAAAGGGGCCCTGCAACGCTTTCTTAACATTGTCTGAAAACTGCCTATCTGTCGTGGAGGCTCTTGTGAATGCGTGAGTCAAATATTAGTACGCTGCATGCACCAGGAAATTCGCAATCAGGTTTCAGGTACAGCTAGAAACTGCCTGCGCTTCTTTCAACATTTGACCTCATTGGCTGTGTTACTTGAAGTACAACTAGCATTTTCAGTTCCATGATCACAGGAATATCCTCGGTAATGCTTTATTTGTTCATTTTAAGTTAAACAAATAAAGAAAACATGTATCCTCAATAAGGCTTCTTGGGCATGTTGGTGGGAATTAGGACACGATTGCAGGGCACTGAAACAACAGACATAAGGAAGGGGACTGTGTGTCCTTCCCTTATGTCTGTTGTTTCATCACCTTGTAGTCATGTGTTCTAATGTGTCCTTCCTTCAGGACAACTAAAGAAGTCGAGTTACATAGCTGGCGCTACTTGGGATATTATTTTTGGAAAGGATAACAGGCAATTTCCAGATATATCTGAAACAAATTTGTGAATTAACTGGAGCATCCAGCGCACGAATATTCGGCTCATGTGTTCACAGGAGTCTCCACGACTGATTGGTACGGTTTGCAGACTATGTTCAAAAAGTGTTGCAGGGCCCCTTGAAGGGAAACTACTAGTGTAGCGGTGTTAGCGTAGAATGGGGCAGTATTTTTACTTCCCCTCGGCCACTGGTTCTTCGTCTCTTCTGGATTTCAGCGCCTCTTCTGAGTCGCCACCGGGCAAATGTTGAGGGTGGAGGTCGCAGGGCTGCGGCCCGTAACCGTTTCTTGCACGGACATTCAGGTGTGAAAAAGCGGTCAAGCGGCTGCTCCCTTTTTCTGTTGTCTTCGTCACACCTGCTGCCCCGTATGTTTGTTTTGCTCTCCCTGCTTCATTGCACTGCAACGCAATGCGTGCTCCCCTACCTCGCTGCTTGTTCCGTTGTTAGCACTGCCCCTATACGGTTTAGCACACCATGGCTGGCTGTATTCCTTGGTTTGGTTGGCTGTTTGCGAATTCCCTCCCTCTGCCTAGTCAACCCTTTATTTGCATCTCTGGCAGTCCCTTGTTTATTTTTTTTTTTTTTTTTTTTTTGCTATTTACTCCTCCATATCTGGAGAATCGAGAGGTTGCTTTATAAAAGGATAATGTATAGAGGGTAAGTGCAGCAAACTGTGGTGTTGGGAACCATGGGTTATAGTGTCTACAGAACTAAATGTTTGGTGTATATTAGCCATATGGAGTGTGAAAGCTGTTTTATGTAATTGACATCATTTTTGGGTAAAATAAGTATGTGTGCCATCCTGATCTACCAGAACCTTGTAGCAAGCTTGTAATCCATTTATTCATGTACATGTGAAATGCAGGGGTGCCCCGCAATTTTAATGAGATCACTCCATATAAGGTGGCACAATTCCATTAACTAGTGGACATACACTTCGATTCAGAACGTATACCTTTTACAACACTTCTTAATAAGCTATATGTCCTAATTAGCATGTCTTGTTAACACTGCACTAAAAGCATACATCACTGTTCTGTGTGCTTTAATTAGAATGTTTATTAAAGAGGACAAAGGAGGACTTACTAATTAACCTCTAATTATATAGTCGTCGTAGCCTTTACAGATGTCCAAACATGCCTGTGTGGAGCGGTAATATATACACGTGCTCCTTACAGAATGGCAGTATCTATTCAGAAGGTCATAAGTTCAATATTTCGTCTATATACATATACATGAAACATTGAATCTGTGACCTTCTGTAGAGATACTGCCATTTTGTAGGGAGCACATGCATATGTCTCTTGTAGTTGTTCTGAGCATAGATCTAGTTGGCTCAGTTGACGTCAAGCGCAATGGTATTCACCTTTCTGTATTTACTTAAGAATGTCAGAGGTAATGCTACCTCTTAAATGGAAGAAGGCCATTATAGCTGATGCTGACTAGTGCGAACTATGACTATGGTGCCTGTCACACATTTTTCGCTGGCTTAGCTGCAGCACAGCCTGTGTGCTACAGTCTCCAAATTGGCCTCAAGTGGTCTACGCACTTGGGAAGGAAATAAATTGCTCAGCACATTGTTTTTGCATTGTTGGTGGATTTATTTCCTTTTGCAGTGCTATTAATGCCCCAGTTTACAGGTAGCCTCAAATGGCAAGAATGTTTCTTTAAATGGCAATACCAGCTGAACATATTGGTTACCCTTGCCTCGAACTTGCTTATAACTTTTTTTTTTTATCATGACAGTGACACATTCATTATTTTACTTGCTGTAGACATAGGTTGTGCTTTTCAAATTAATATTGACCAGATCATTACCTGGGTGCTAGCTTGCTTGGTGATTGTCCATCCATGCTAATGTGCACATGATGCGCTGCAGGTGATGCTTGCCTCCCTTGCTGTCTTTGTTCAGTCTGCAGTGTCATTAACACTAGTTTGCTCGCCTAACTTTTAAAAACTTGCTTTCTGGTATTAGAGCTGTACTCATAGCATGTTCAACTTAGCAGCACGCAGCACTGGCAGAGTTCTGTGTCCAAATATATTTATGCGATTAAGCTGGCCTGGCTGCACCTTTTTATTGTGGATCATTTGTAAATGGCAAGCTTTACACCCAGTTACAATGCATAGCAATTCTATGAGCCCTATATCAGTTGTGTTCATTTTCTAGCAATTAACATTGTACACAGTGGTCACAAGGAGCTTTAGTGTTACTGGAATATTGTGCAGATAAAAATGGTGCTCAAATAAGTCAAACTAACCTTCAGAAGGAGCTCTCTTATACAAAACTCTTAACGCCACATCGATTCATGGTAAAGGGCCCTCTCATATGCAAGTGCTTTCTTTTTCTTGCAAATAACATAGCCAGTATTGTCTCCTTTTTAGACTTTTGCAGGATTAAACTTCTGTGGTTCACATTATAGCCATTCTAGCCCTGCAATTAATGCTTTTTTTTTTTTGCATGCAGCTGTTTGCGGCCTTGTAGCTATAGTTATGTTGGTGATGGTCCAGTGGGAATGCATAATTTTGCCGTTTCAGCTGCAGCAGTTAACAGGAGAGAAGACTTCTTCCCCATGTCTGGCTTCCCAATACCAAATCTTGGCTTTCCTGACATCTTCGGTGGATTTGACGGGTGAGTTACTCTGTTCGTTCATCAGCCATATTATACCCCAGAGTATGTTTCAGCCATGCACTAGATCTGCTTAGTTTTGACAGAAGCGTCTACATGGGGCTTCCGTAGTTTCATTGAGCTTATGGTGGGGTAGTGGCAAACGTGGAACATGTTCAGCGTACACTCAACCTCGCTACATCAAAGTTGAAGGGAGACACGGAATTACATCGTTATACCCATTACTTCATTATAGCCATTATTTCCCTTAACTGCAGTATTTACCATATAGGTGCGAAAATTTTAACACGCAAATTGGATGGCGCTTTCGCCTGTGGGAAAGCCACACATGCGATGAAGCGCAGTAAAAAAAATACTCATCAGTACTCCTCAGTATTTATCAGTTGCACATGCTGCATGCAAACAACGATGATTTCATTGTCATCCAGCAACTGTGACCGTGATTTCGGCAACTTTTAGGCAACTGCATTCATACGTAATCATATTGTCCATTGTGATGGTGCCAGCTTGGAAATGCTGGGCAGTGAACACTAAAAATCAAATTAAAATACTTTATACGTGCTTCCTGGCTGCCGTGTGTAGAAAGCATTCATTCATGCTATATGCCAAGAAAACAAAAAATGTTCCTTTTGTGCCACCTCAAAATTGTGTTCGTGCTCCTTTCATAGATTTATTCTTCTGGCAGTTGCTCTTCTTTACTGACCCTGCTTTGCAGGCTTTATTTTCATGTCTGCTCACACCACGATTAAAAGGCTGTTACCTTAACAAGCGTCGTCTGCATGACGTTTCTTAAGTATGCAAGCCAGTCTGCGAGATCCGGATATTTTCCCTTTTGATCATGGGCCTTGATCGTGAGTGATCGTGATCATGATAAAAGATGTAATGCAGGTAGCTTCATGGTGCAAAATAGCTTTCGTTTGACCCTAATCTTCATAATGAAAGTGGCACGTCCCCATTTGCATCTTATTGGAAACGGATATGACGCTCACTGGGTGCAGTCGCCCATGAAACGCACCTACCTGAACTCTCACAACAATGTGCTCTGCTGCCTTTTTGAAATGGCAGTGACACTGCATCTGACCCCTCTGACAGGAGGCTGTTGGCAGCGCTGCAAATGTGGTTCGGTACTGAATTCTAACATTACTCCAGTCTAACATACAGGAAGTTCTTATTCTTGCTTTACTGAGAAGGTGTGCATGTTCAATTTCTGTTGCAGGATAATGAAGATTTGCTCATACCTCATCTACATCCGTCTAAATGCTTGGTGGTCTGTTTCAAAAAAATAAAATCGTATACAGTAGAACCCCGCTGTTAAGTTCCCGGCTGCTGCATTTTCCTGGCTGTTACGTTGTTTTGGGCCAGTCCCGGCATAGCTCCCATAGGATTCAATTCATTAGGGACCCCGCTGTTACATCGCAGTGTGGGAACATTCCCGTATGTTACGTTGCGAATCGACACTCCAAGCGGCCACTGCCGACGGCAATATTGACTTCTCACATAGCTTGACTTGGCTTGACTGTACTGCACTATGGGCGAAGCCCATTACGTTTCCGGCTTCCGCCAGCAAAATTATGGCACAGCTGTGCAAACTGTTTGTGACGGAATCGCGTACAGTGATTACGTTTCCATCGATGATGCCGTTGTCGCCTCGGAGGCTTTCTCTGTCGACGAAATCATAGCAGAGTGTGCCAATGCGTGCACTGAAAGCGCTAGCACTGAGATAAAATTGTGTGCCGATCACCACTTCTTTCATTTTTGCATTTTTCCCGTTTCTCGGCTCTTGCATTTCCCGGCTCTTGTGTTTATTTTCTACGGCCCCGTGAAAAACGTATCAGCGGGGTTCTACTGTATTATTTGAAGTAGTGCAGATGCAAGTGGTCTGTACCTGTTTTTGGGCAAGACAGGATCAACCAGATAAGATAGCTGCTGCATGCTCCTATCAGTATGGACAAACTAAAGACAGAAAGGTATTTTATCTTACATTGCTCTAGCAACCAGCACTTTACCGGAAACCTGAATTAAACGACACATTTGCATCTGTGACTCGGGCGTGTTTGATGAGCTGTGGAATGTGCATGAAATGGGCGCTTTTGTTTCCTGCTGGTGGTGTGCTTGCACTGCTCAGATAAATACTTTCAGGTTTCCCACGAAGCGCCAGTTTATATAGCGGCAGGGGATAAAATATTTTCTTTCTTTAGTCTTTGTTCTATAGCCTATTGCGATCCATCACCAGGCTGATAGGCACACATGCTACTTCATCGGCCCAATCACACTTTGCATCTTGCAGGTAATATATGAAGTGTCCCCGCATAGGTTGTGTGTATCTTTGCGCCGTGAGGAAGACTGATCATCACTCACTTATACAATGCGTAGATTACAATATGATGTTGCTTCCTCCTCCCAAAGTCGTACAGTATGTGTTTGTGTATGACATTGGACAGGTGATGCAAAGCTACAGCACTGGACTGTTTTTATGGTTATAAAATAGTACAAGCATGTAATTGGCACAGGGATGGAGTGGCGGAGGCCACAAGTGTTACTTTGAATACGTTATTTTGCACATAGCCATACATCAGCGTAACATACCTCAAGTATAACTAAACTTGGTATTGTTCTTTTTATTGTGATTATCTTGGCTTCACTGAAAACCATGCAGTTTAGCAAAGCGACTCTGTGCCACAATATCAATTCAGTCAAATCCTGGCGTACCGCATACACACCACTTTGTTCCTCTACAATAAATAACAAATCAGTAAATGTCGGTCACACTCAAATCAATCTTCTATAGTTATTAGGTAGAAAAATTCCACTCGTCTGTAAAAATATACCATTGAGGAACAAGGATGAAATATGGCTATGCGTATCACATTTATTGCACAAAAGTTAACTGCACCCTTCAACTAATGGCGTGATCTCTCAGCCAGTGGTTGACTTCTGCACTTACTTCGTTATTGAGATTTCAGGTTATACATGCGCACCTTGTGGCCAGAATATTGAGCATTTCCATTCTGATACCCCTTGATTCTATGAAGCAAGTATCATAGTGGCCTGCAATTGTTTTGCGCATGACAATTTTGCATGAGAAATGGTGAATAAACTGAGCAGGTAGCAGGCTACTGTATCCTGTCTATCCCTCACAATGGTCACCAGAGATTAGTGTCAGCTGGCTACAACACAGGACTTTTACCATTGTACTAGTTCCATGCACTGATGTCAGGTACATTTGATCACTATGAAGCTGCGTAGCACATGCTCGCAAAAGGCAGTCATTCATGATTGAAAGTTCAGTCCCGATTGCTTTATATCGCTGTCCAAAACACTCTAGTGACATAGATGTTGCAGTTCATCAAATGTATTTGGTTAGATTTTCGATGACATAGTGACCTGCTTGCAGGGAGCTGTGAAAAGTTTGCTAAATTATTCGATTTCTTTCCTTGCCATAGTGTTCATGTTCATGCAGTAGTTATCACTGAGCTGCAGTGCATCATGTCAAGCTGCCATAGTTCCACGTGATTTAACTTTTAGTCACATTGCTTTGTAGGTTCACATCAGTAACAACATCGACATTCAGCACAGACATGGGAGCAATGCGGCCTGGTGTACGCAAGACGACGACATCTACGCGGTTTGTCAATGGCAAAAAGATCGAGACCAGAAAGTAAGTTGTTGTGGAACCATTCTTGATGTTCGTTATATAATCTGTGGAATTATAGTGGCTATTCCACAGCAGTGACATCATTAGACCATCACGATTGTTGTAGCAATGGGCAAAACTTGTTTCATCATGGTAGTTGTTATGAGTACGTATATGGAGATCAATAGCTGGATAATTAAAGTTGTAGGTTGACTTTTCATGTCGCTAACCCTTTCATTTTTGCCGTGTCTAGAACCTGTACAGGGTGCACTCGGTATTTATTAACTCTATCACAGTCTTTGACGGCCCAGTATGTTTTCAAGTCCTCCCCCTTCCTGCGGTGTCAAATGCACTGTCGCATTCTCTATTGCGCATTCAAAAAGTTGTGCCAACGCTCAGAGCTGGCATGCCTGGACTGGTCGTGCCATATGTCGAGTCTTTCTGAAAGCTAATGTTTGCTGTGTTAATACATATGCTGAAAGAAGAGTACGGAGTGACCCTGCTGACCCTTCTTTGCTGGTGTGCACGGTTGCTCCACACGTTCTGCTCTCTTGGGCCGAGTGACCATGAGGTGCATGTGCACTTACAGGCTTAAGGGTCGTTCTGATATCCTGCAAGTTTGCAGAATCTTTTTTTTATTCTGTTGGCATGGTGTGCTATGGCGTGTCAAGTTCAGGGGTGTGTGCAGTTGCCTTCCCAATAGACTAAAACATGACTCTGTTGCTGTTTTTGTTCGCTCGCTGCCAGCGGAACCTGACACCTCACCGCGCCATGTTTCAGATCGTCCTAGTTTGTTATTTGTATTGTAATCATAATCAGATAAATAGCTATGCTCATTCCCTGTTTTCCCCGAAGCCATGCTGACACCAACAGTGAAAGAGTTGGGGAAGATAATAATTTAACAGAAATTTGTTTTATTTACATTTAGTTTGCTTCTGACAGCTCCTTTTGAAGTTTTTAAGGACAGTGCAGTTTTTTTATGCTCAATTGTTTAGTGAGGGGAGCACTTGAATGCTACGTTTGCAGACCACTTATTGCTAGCTCAATAGATGGATCTGCACTCAACTGCTGCATTTTAGAATGAGAGAGAGCTGAGCCAGCTGGTAGGAATTCATAACTGAAGTTAAGGCGTGCAAAGACAGACACAAGGGAAGCATATGTGTTGTCTGTTTCTGTCCTCTTGTCTTCATGCTTGCATGCCTTAACTGCTTTCATGCTGAAGTTTGGTTGGCTGCGGAGTGGTGAGCAATTCTTTTATTGACAGGGTCCTGGAGAATGGAGTGGAGACAGTCACCATACATGAAGATGGTGTCCTAACGAAAAAGACTGTCAATGGTCAAGCTCAAGCATTGGGATATAAGCACAAGTGAAAAGGACTTTAGTTTGTCCAGCTCTCATGTTGTCCCCATGTGCTTCACCGTTTTGGTGGAGCCTGTGCTGGCTCCCTGCTGCAGTGCTGCGCACTTTTGGTTTGGAGTGATGAGAGAGACAAGGGGTAGCAGCAGCTAGCTGTTGAAGACAACTCGAAGATTGAAAGATGTGTTGGACTATGTGTGTTTGTGTGTGTGCATGCTGCTGGATCTTCCGCTGTCGTCCTCATTTGCCCCCACACACCCTTCTCTCTATATTTTTTTTTTCTATACATATTTGGTACTCCCTTCTGCTTTGATAAGTACAAAAGCAGTGAAAATTCTTCAGTGTGTGCACATTGTGGCTCATTTCATGCAGTTGTTATTGGGGACCAACATTTGCCTTTTTCTTTTGTGTAATCTTGGTTATGCACTCTGCTAGTAAGTGAAAGAGCTGATGTCTGTAGTATGGTCAGTGAAGAGAGGTGCCCATAAACCTCTTGTCTTGTTCATTTCCAAATTAGTAAAGAATGCTCATAGTATTGGTAAAGTATGTGTATAAATAAAAAAGACATTTAAGGACATATGCCCAACATTCTCATAGGATGTACTATTATGCTAAGGGAATAGGAACAAGCTGCTTACCTCTTTAAAATCTGAAGTTGCAGAATCTAGTGCTTCTGCGGTCCTTATGAGCTTGTAAATGTTTAGGGAAGGTACCTGTAGTGATCTCAAGGACAAAATATGAAAGGTTTGTTAATGTGGCTCAAATGGTTCGTTATGTACCCATGAAAAAAAAAGTTTCTGCTACATTGCAGTTGTGCTTGTCATTTTTCCATAAGGATTCTGCATGTGTATCTGGTTTCTAGTCTGATATTTCAGCCTCCTTTGTGGCACTAGAATTTTGCACATGCTCGTAATACAGTGGCCAGCAATGAGGAATGTTTTCTTCTCGTGGCATGTGACAAATACAGCGCAATGCCTACCACAGCATGTGCGACTTAGGGCTTTCGTACATCTGTAAATTGCTAAACTGTATGTGTGGAAAGGTATTGTCACTCTGCTCTGTAGTTGTAAGAATGGGACCACTTTTGTTGAAATTCGCCTGTGCTTGCATAAGTGGTCCTGCTATTAGTTACGCTCTAGGTACTCAATAGGGTGGGCAAGGCACATTTACTCCACTGGCTACTTTTGCTTAAATCAGCTTTCACTTTGTTAATGCTGTCTCTACTCGTGTGACATGAATTGTGTGTGCTGTACAGTCTCCCTGCTCTTTTTTTTCTTTTTTTTCAAGGGTCACTGATGCGTGAACATTCCACACTACTCTTGTGCAAGACCTCATCTGGGCTCAGCAGGAACTCTCTCCTCTGCATGTTTTCATCAAGTCGTTTTGAAGCATTGTTGAGCCCAGTTTTATTTTTCAACTAAAAGAAGGCTGCACACTTGTTCAGGAGTCTATATGTTGTCTGTAAATACTTGTAACGTGTGTGAAACTAGCTACTTTTAAATTATAACGCAGTTCTATTGTTGCGCACACCACTGAATGCGTTTAGTCTTGGTCAGGTTGATGGTGCGTTGAGTCTGTAAATAAAACTAATATGCCATCCATGCTTCTTTTTTTGTTTGATGAATTCAAGTTGCGTCACCTATGAGAAACATGACTTTTGAGCTTCTGTTCTAAAACATTTACCTTTTTTCATGACTGTTGCCTCAGGTTATCTATGTTTGCCCATGTCGGGTAAGGTAGGTTGCAACAGCTGCTACTATATTTAAGTGCTTGACCTGGCAGAAATGCTCACATTCCCCCCAAGCTTACCTTGTGCCTCGCAATGTAACGGTGTTAAAGCAGTGCGTGCGCACTTGGGCTTGGAGTGTTCAGAGTACACAGGATGTTTCACGTAGCTTGGACTACCACTTAAACTCCACATGCGTGTTACTGGGATGCAACCTAACGTTATCCACTATCTTTACCGCCTCAATGTATTATTTGAATGACTTCAGGTAATTAACAATAGTAAGGCAACCTTTAAACGTTTGCAATATGTTCAGTGGTGCAGTTGTAAAGCATGGATACCAAGACTGAATGGATACCAAGAGAGGGAAAACTAAACAGAGGCAGGCAAATGGTTAGATGGTTCCACTTTATGCCGCCTGCAAACTTTCTAAAGTGGAACCAACTCGCTCAGGGTAGGGCAGATTGGAAATCGTTGGGAGAGGTCTTCGCCCTGCAGTGGACCTAAAATAGGCTGATGATAATTATCACACCGGCTTTAGGCTTTACTGTCACTCGGCATGGTGCTGTTCAACTCTGCTCGATCCCCTAAGAATATTTGAACAAACAACGCCTTGATACGCACATCAGGACGCTGTAGCGTGCATCTTACCCCCCACAGAAGAAAGGCCTGTGCTGTGGCCTGGCATGAGTGCCAACGTTACGTGGTACACTGCTGCCGACGTCACGTTAAGCACACACCTACCCACTCATGAAAGACCTTAATCCTCCACGTAAGACTTGCATAATTTCAAACATTTCATCGCTCTCTGCTTCGCACTACGATTTCCACTGCGTGGGATCTGAGGGATTTTTACAGCGTAAACTGTTACGGGATCAGAAGGGCCGCTTTTGGCGCTGCAGTTGTCCGCCGCCGCCGCCGGTGTCTGTAACCACTATCGCGCCAATTTTAGAAAAAAAAAAAAATGCCCAGGACTGAGGAGGATTTGAACCCACGCACGTCTGCGTGGCAGTTGAGCGTTCTACCACTGAGCTACGCCTGCTCTTTAAAAACCATCGCTAAGAGACCTAAACAGGTTGTAATGTTACAGAACAGTAGAACGCGACTACGCGTCGCGGATTGCATAACGAGTGCGAGGAATCATTTGAAAACACAGGGGTGCATGCTTTGCAGCTCTGCACTCATTACAGAGGCATCATCAACATTTTAGAAAATATAACCAGGACCGCGGAGGTTTCGAACCCACGTCCCTCTGCGTGGCAGTCGAGCATTCTACCACTGAGCTACGCCTGGTGCTTGAAAAATTATCACAAAAAGCTATACAGGTATAAAGCCTATCGAGGAATCGCATTAACAATTGTAACGTTACGTTGCAGAATAGTAATATGCGACACGCGTCGCGTAAAGTGGATTGCATAACGAGTCCGAGGAATCATTTGAAAACAACACAGGGGCGCATGCTTTGTAGCTCTGCACCCATTACAGAGGCATCATCAACATCATCTTCCTTTTCCATCATCATAATTACAAAGCGCTGCCTCGTGAGGCAATTTTGTCGTATCGTGCCATGCGTCAGGCGACGTGCGCAGCCCTGACAGCAACCTGACTTGGCTCTTCGACATACCTGATGGCCCGATCACTTGGCGAGATCCCCAACCGTTTAATCAATAAGGAGGTCGGTCCTGCAGCTTAAGCTGCGACTGTCCTGCGATTCCGCTCAGGCCTGGTGTTTTTTTCAAAGCTTGTGCATTTTCTCAGATGCCTGAAGAAATTAAACCTATTGCACTTATTATCGTGGAAATACATTTGTACACTAATTAGCACGCACTACAACTTTATCGTTATACATAGCCTTCAAATCAGCCGTTTAAAAGACGGCTAATGAATCAAGGTTAATTAATTACCTGACGTCATTTGAAAAAAAAGTATGAGGTGGTCAAGACGACACTCAATAACACCACGGCCGCTACATAGTACGTTCTATGCAGTGGTCGTGATAATATTAAGTTGGTCGCATCCTCGTAACGCGCGCGAGGATTAATTTTTAAAACGGGTGCCCAAGTTAGCTGAAACACGATATGGCACGCCGGGTCAGAGGAGCCTGCCGTGATACGGCCTTCGCTGTCAGTTATAACCACTGATCTTCACTCCCTAGTGGAAATAAATGGTTCTAACACAATGGGAGCGCTTCTCCGGAGGTAACATGGCTGCTCGCCGCGCGGGGCGCAGCGTCCTATAGCAGTTGGTGTTGGCGGCCAGTAGAGTTACTGTATATGCTCCCTACAGGAGCATATACAGTTCCCCAAGGGGAACATATACAGTAACTCTAGCGGCCAGACGATACGCACGCGTACATGGTTGAGCCTTGTCCCCCCTTCGGCGTGACATAGTACTTAGAGCGCTCGCTAGAGGCGCTGCGGTAGCAGCGCTCGCTTTTTAACCTAATAAGGACTGAAGTTACGAAAGAGAAACAAAAGAGTTGCTGGAGGGGAAAGCGAAAGCCAGAACGATGGTGGAACAGGGAAATTCAGGACGCAATTGAGAATCGACGGGAAGCATCTCGAATACATAGGCAGGCAAAAAAGGAGCAGAGGCCACAAGACGAGGTCAAGCAAAAATGGGAAACATATCTCGAGAAAAAAGCCCTGGTACAGAGTTTAGTTGAAGCCAAGATTAAAGGCCAAAGTGAACGTTGGAAATCGGACATTCGCGAAAAGAAGGACGCATCTAGGCTTTTCTGGAACCACCTGCAATCGCTGGGGAAGAAAACTGTAACTATGCAACGGCATATTGTGGATGAAGAAGGAAATAAATTGGAGGGGTACGACGCATTGACTTATATTCGAAACGCAACAGCCGATTCCTTTAAGAAGCATCACGAGGCTCCCTTTACGACGTGTAACAGTAGCAAGGGAGACCAAGTGGAAGAACTAATTCTGGAAAATTTCAATTGGAAGAAGGCGGAGGAAATGATTCCCAAACGAACAGCCACAGGATTAGATGGGGTTAGCATTACTGTAATAAATGAGCTCGGAAGAAACAGCAAAGAAGCCCTATTAAAAGCAATTGAAAAAAGGTTAAAGGACAGGCGAATACCGGACAGTTGGCGTCAAAGTAGGATGAAGTTCATTTATAAGGGCAAGGGAGAGAAAAATAACATTCGCTCCTATAGACCACTGACCATTACATAAGTACTCTACAGGTTGGCAATGCAGGCAATTAAATTGAAAATGCAGATATGGACAGAGCTTAATGGCACTTTTGGCGAACTCCAAAACGGATTTCGAGTCGACAGGAGATTAGATGATAACCTTTTTGCGCTTACGCAGTGTATAGAAATAGCCGGAAAAGAGAACAGACCTCTACATTTGGCATTTTTGGATATTAAGGGTGTGTATGACAATGTGAATCAGAATATTTTATGGGACATAATGAAAGAGGCTGGTATAGGGGATGATTGTATAGAGCTCTTAAAGGAAATATACAGTGGAAATACAGTATGTGTGGAATGGGAAGGTATGGCGAGTAAAGGTAGAATGGAGGCCGTCGAAATAGGTAAAGGGTTGAGGCAGGGATGCCCGTTGTCCCCACTATTATTCATGCTTTACATGAGGAGAATGGAGAAAGCATTGGAGATGAGCAATATTGGTTTTAAGCTGTCGTACAGACAGGCAGGTATAGTGATAGAACAAAAGCTCCCCGGGTTGTTTTATGCAGACGATATTGTGCTATTCGCAGACAATCGAACAGATTTGCAGGGTCTGGTTAGTATATGTGGTCGGGAAAGTGAAGATTTAGGGCTAAAATTTAGTGTGACAAAATGCGGCTGGATGATATTCAATGACAGCAACGATCAGACCATATCAATACAGGGCGAGGAGATACCCAGAGTACGAGAGTACAAATACCTCGGGATATGAATAAATGATGGGAATAGATACATGGAAGTACAAGAAAAAGCTATGATAGTTAAAGGAAAGAGGAACTCCGCAATAATGAAGCATAGAGCGCTGTGGGGTTACAACAGGTACGAGGTAATTCGAGGTTTGTGGAAAGGTGTAATGGTGCCAGCACTTACATTCGGAAACTCAGTGGTGTGCATGAGGTCAGAGGTACAATCAGGGCTGGACGTGAATCAGAGGACGGTCGGACGTCTCGCACTGGGCGCCCATGGGAAGACCACAAATGAGGCTGTTAAGGGGGATATGGGATGGTCTGACTTTGAGGGAAGGGAAGCTCAGAGTAAAATTAGGTACGAACAGAGATTAAGGAATATGAAAGAAAGTAGATGGGCAGCGAAAGTATTCAGGTATTTGTATAGGAAGAACGTTGATTCACAATGGAGGAAGAGAACTAGGAAGCTTACCAGTAAGTATACATCCAGTAACGAAACGGATGGGACGAAAAAGAGCGTTAAGAGCATGGTCAGAGCGGCGGAGAACTCGGATTGGATAGCTAGAATGGAGAAGAAACCGGCATTGAACAACTACCGAAAAGGGAAAGACGAAATCAAGAGAGAAAAATTTTACGATAATAGACCCCTTTCCTAATTCAGTCTGGCGACACTGATTCAAGATGCACTTCGGCTCTGGTACTCATCACTCTATACGCTGTCCGCCATCAGTTGGTCGGAGAGTGCGGCGTTGTTCGGTGCGTACGGGAGGCAGTGCTTTTTTGAGGTGTGCCGTTCTAGTGCGCGGTCGAAATTGGTTGGCGGCTTATGTTTTTTTCTGAGAGTTGGGGCGCAGCGGCATCATGTCGTGGACCAAGAGCCTGACCATTATACCAAAAAGCCTTGATATAGGCAAAGTAGAGGCCTATCGAACGTCGAAAAGCGCCGGAAACCGCAACGAACTGCGGAGCCACAAGTTCGTCGCAGAAAGCTACGTTCAATGCTCGACCATAGAAACACGTGCCGACACAACGAACTAAGTACTCTCACAGTCGTTTTCTTTTCGCATGTTCACTGGTGGTGTGGTTAAACGTTACAACGGCAGTTCGCGAGGCACGCGGTCTGACTAGCTCGTGTGTACGAAGTGACCTGCCATGCATGAAATCTATCTCGATACATCTGTAATGCCTGTTGCGCGTATGTGCTTTGCTGGCGACAGCAGAAGTTAACTCGTCCTTCTTACTCCGATGCAGTTATTCCACACTTGTGCACGTACGCGCGAAGTGCTTCAGGAGCCAGAAGAAGACGGCAACACCGTACACCGCAGTGGCGCACCGACGGGGGGGGGGTTCGGGTGTTGTAACCCCCCCCCCCCCCCCCCCCCCCCCCCCCCCCCCCCCCCCCCCCCCCCCCCCCCCCCCCCCCCCCCCCCCCCCCCCCCCCCCCCCCCCCCCCCCCCTGTTGCGCGTATGTGCTTTGCTGGCGACAGCAGAAGTTAACTCGTCCTTCTTACTCCGATGCAGTTATTCCACACTTGTGCACGTACGCGCGAAGTGCTTCAGGAGCCAGAAGAAGACGGCAACACCGTACACCGCAGTGGCGCACCGACGGGGGGGGGGGTTCGGGTGTTGTAACCCCCCCCCCCCCCCTGAGGCCGACCTAATCCCATCCCACTCCGTAACTGCTCCTATGTCCTAGAAGAATGTGGCGCTAATGTCTCTGCAAAATGCCGAAAAAAAATAATAAAAGTAATCATCATCATTGATGTTACTATTTGGCATTTTATTTTATTTACTTTTTTTACACACGCAACAACTGTGTAATGGCATGCCCGGCCCCTCGTGAAAAATTGAACCCCCCCCTGTTAGAGATCCTGGGTGCGCTACAGGTAGAGCATTCCTCTACTTATTGCGCGCCTTCCTGAATAAAAATACGGTCTCTCAAAATCTTGCCCAAAATCCCAATAAAGGTAAGACTATAGTATTGGGTTTTTTGTGAAATTTTGACTCGTTCAGAAGTCGCTCTAAATACGTTTGGCCGCATCATAGAGCATTCCTCTACTTATTGCGCGCCTTCCTGAATAAAAATACGGTCTCTCAAAATCTTGCCCAAAATGCCAAAAAAGGTGAGACTATGTCTTGGGTTTTTCGTGAAATTTTGACTCGATCAGAAGTCGCACAAAATGCGTTTTCCCGCATCGTAGAGCATTCCTCTACTTATTACGCGCCTTCCTGAATAAAAATACGGTCTCTCAAAATTTTGCCCAAAATGCCAAAAAAGGTAAGACTATATATAGCCTTGGGTTTTTTGTGAAATTTTGACTCGATCAGAAGTCGCTCTAAATACGTTTGGCCGCATCGTAGAGCATTCCTCTACTTATTGTGTGACTTCCTGAATAAAAATACGGTCCCTCAAAATCTTGCCCAAAATGCCAAATAAAGGTAAGACTATAGTATTGGTTTTTTTGTGAAATTTTGACTCGACACAAAATGCGTTTTCCCGCATCGTAGAGCATTCCTCTACTTATTGCACGCCTTCCTGAATAAAAATACGGTCTCTCAAAATTTTGCCCAAAATGCCAAAAAAGGTAAGACTATAGTCTTGGGTTTTTTGTGAAAGTTTGACTCCATCAGAAGTCGCACAAAATGCGTTTTCCCGCATCGTAGAGCATTCCTCTACTTATTGCG